>CAOLHI010000968.1:0-552657 GCA_948474755.1 Ctenosaura bakeri
CTGTGGTGTCTGATTGGTTGCCTTTTTCCAGGGCCATTTTTCCAACTGGACAGTGTTGAATGTGTCTGTGCGTCAGGGCTCCCGGATTGGCAATGTGAGCTGGCACAATCAGGAACCTTACACCAGCAGGTAACAGGCTGGTTGTGTGAATGGGGATCAATATAGGACTTTTTCTGGTATTGACGTAGCATGCAATATGGGTGAGTTAGAGGCAGGTGGTGGCGTGATGGTGATGGGTTGCCCAGAACATTGTGTAATAGCATACCTCCTGGGACCACAATCATCTGTTGCTGTGGCAGGTTGACACCACCATGCAAGAATGGCCTTGGATTTTGATGAGAGCTGCCTATCTTGTATCTTACTACAGGAAAATTTTACTGATCCTACACCTAAGCCTAGCAAGCAGTCATACAATAGCATGAAATACAGCCTCCTAGGAAAAAGGTATGGCCACCGAAAATAGTCATTATAGTTCCATTTATTTGTAGGAAGAACTTACTTTATTTAAAGATCAACCCGCTGAAACTACAACACAAGCAAGTGGAAATGCCCTTGTTTGATTTAGACAAACAACCTTAATGTATATTCTCCAATTAATCAGCACCAAACAGAACAAGAAAAGCAAGAGGTTGGGTTGACAGTATGCAGTAGGGTGCAACTGATCCATCCCAATCCCAAAATGAATTGGGACAAGATGGAAATTCATATCAGCCCAAATTGGCTCTGGACTGACCTCAATTTGCAACTGCATTAACTTTTTTTTTTAAAATAACTTGTCTTCTACAGCAGTATATAAGGAAAATACCAGAGTGGGGTGAGGAAAGAAAAGTTGGGTTTTGCTGATACACAAATCTAGTTTACAGTCAGGGGCAAGAATCTCCCCAGCATCCCCTCATCACAGTGATGAGGAGGGGTAACTAGTACATATACTCTTTCTTTCAATTGGACTCTTCTAATGGATATCACTGCCAGCAGCAAAATATTCTGAAGGGCTTTAGTGGAGTTTCATGGCCGTTTCTGTTTTCTGCAGTTTGCTTTTCTTTCTTTATCAGTATCCAACTTTCAGTCTTTCCTTCCTAATTGTTTTCCAATTCATGCCCATTTTTCTTGCCCTTTTCATCAGTTGTAGTAATTTACGGTAGTTTTATTAAGCCGTGGCACTTCCCTTATTGCCTTGAATACCCTGCCCCCCATTTTGCTCTAGTTTTTAAAATTAATTTGCTTATTTTGTTTTTTTTCCTGTATTTACTCTGTCTCTTTGTCTCTACAGTGAAATCCAACTACACACACAGCAAATTTTAGTGTACACGAACACTCACAAGAAAACAATAGAACAGAAGAACAATACATATTTCACTGTCCCCAATACTAAGAGGTCTGTATCAGAACAAAATGACTGAGCAAGAATAATATGACTGAGTTTTTAAAGTGACATTTTGGCTAGTACACAAACCTCTGGAACTACCTGCCTGCAATCTGATAAGGTTCATCAGTTTTGTTTATGGGCATATCCACCGTGAAGGGACTCGCATGTTGCCAAACTTCATGTGCTTTAGTAGAAAAAGTTTGTCTTTGGTTTTCATTGCAAGTCATTGGGAGTTGTCAGGATAAGAAGAATTTCTAAATTTCTGTTTGGATATGGGATCCAGATTGGGTTGTGCTGATCCAATTGAGTCTGGATTGTTGGAACCCAAACAGCCAAAGTGGGTTCCAAACCAAATCAAACAGCCCTTGCACAATCTTAGTAAGTAGAGATGCAGCACGCATCATAGGGGACTTTGCAATGCATTACTCTCAATGCAGAGATCATAGCCTGCTCACATTGAGGCAGTGTATGAATGCCAATATAGACTACACTGGTGGTAACATGCACTACATTGGTGGTGAGGTGAGCCCCATTGGTGGTAAAGTGGGCATGATCTGTGGGAACAGTATCAGTCTTGCTTCTACTCCTTGTAGTCAAATTCAGAAGATGGGGAGCAACTGCACCAATCGTACAGTGAATGTCCATATGAGATGTATACTGTTCACAACCCATACAGCCATAGTTCCATAGATCACATCCTTCCTATAGATGGTCATTTTGGTAATGATACTGATGGCATGGTAGAGATCTGGACCAGAGACTAGCAGGTCTAGATCAGGATAAGCCTGTTCTCCGACATGTTTCAGAAGTTGACAAAGAGGCCAAGTGATGATGTTGAGTCAACCAATAAGGCGGAGGAGGGGCAGAGAAGAATATTTCTCCAAAGGAATCAGTGGCAAGAGAGAACAAATTGTAAGATCCAAATGTGGCAGTCCTTCGTGAAGCCACAGAAAGAGATTCCACTATATCTTCTTCAGAGGCAATGCCAGCCTGCACCACTTGAAAGGATTCCTCCCTAGAAGGCTTTGCTTTATCCTCCTGGTAGTGAGATGAGTAATGAGAATCCACTGAAACTGGTACTGAAACCTGTCTCTCCTGCACCAATTCCAAACGAGGAGGTTGAGCAGGGTAGTCAGAAGCATGTGGCAGGGAAGATGGTGACCTATGCTGAGAGGCTTCAACATCCTTCACCCTCTTTTTCTTATGTTATCTCTTCTCTGACCTGGGCCTCCAACTCAATAGATTGACCTGGTGTTGAAGGGATACAAGATTGAGCCTCTGTATCAATTGATCCAATTGGACTCATGGACTCTTTAGCTCTAACAGCAAAGTCTAATGCAAGTCATTTAAATCTGTCTTTAGCCTTCTCCGTTAAACACCAGAATTTTGTAGAGACCTCTTAATGGCAACATGGATTGAGGAGCTGAAGGTTGTTGGAACAGGTGAGGATCAAGGTGATAGAGATCCACATCCCAAATGAGAAGGCTTATGAGAGACTGATAAGGCTGCCTCATGCAAGAGCATCTTGATCCTAGATGAGTGGTTCTTATGCTCTTGTGGGGTGAATACCTTACAGAGGGTGCAAGCCCCCATAGGGTGGCCCTCTCCAAGGCACAACAAAGTAAACTCATTTGTGTGAATGGGCCCAAGGTGTGAATCACATTTGTGTGAATCACAGAGAACACAAAGAAGAAAGATGTTTTTATTTGAACAAGTGGAAAGATCTTTAATGGGCTTTGTGTGTTCCATATTTTATTGTTCTTACATTTTAAAATTATTTTTTAAAAATACTGATCTTTTAATACAATGGTTTAGTTGTCTTTTGAACATGTTTATTATTAGTTTTTAATTCATGTACCTTTTTTTAATTCATGCTGTAAGCTGCCTTGGGTCCCATTCAGGAAAAAAGTGGGATAAACCAGGGATTACAGTAACCACAGGACCATAGAATTAACTTTTCATGCAAGCAAACTGATACTGAACATTCTAGAACAAAGATCCTTACCATATATAGAGTGAGAAATGCCAGATGTTCAAGCTGGATTTAGAAGAGGAAGAGGTATAATGGATCATATTACAAACATATGTTGGTTAATGAAGCACACCAAAGAATTTCAGAGGAAAATTAGCCTGCGCTTTATAGATTACAGTCAAGCCTTTGATTGTGTAAATCATGAAAAACCATAGACTGCTGTCACAGAAATGGGTGTACCACAACATTTGATTGATGTGATGCATAACCTGCATTAAGGAAAAGAGGTGAACTGTCAGGACAGAATGTAGAGAAAGGTAATGGTTTTCAATTGGCAAGAGGATCAGGCAAGGCTGTATTTTATCAACTGCCTGTTTAAGTGAATGTATCATACATAAAGGAGGACTAGACTTGGAAGAAGGAGGCATGAAAATTGGAGGAAGAAACTTTAACAATTTAAGATATTCAGATAACACCATGCTACTAGCAGAAAATAGAAATGTCTTGGAATGATTACTGAAGAAAGATGAGGAAGAAAGTGCAAAGGCAGGTTTACAGCTGAACATTAAGAGAAAAAAAAAAGATCACAGATGCTTTAAATAACCTTAAAGTAAACATACAGACATTGAAACAGATAAAGATTTACCATACCTTGGCTCAGTCATTAAATGAAAGAGGGGGACACGATGACTTACTTTGCTTTTTAAAGACATACAGTCAGTACATTAAGAAATGTTTATAACGTTACTCAAGCATTTGCCTTATTCCTATCTTCTCATTTCTCCTAATGCACTGATTTTCCTGGGCAATAATGCTTTGAATATGGAGATGTAATATAATCAAAACCGAACCTGGGAGGAGCTGTTCATTATAAAAAAAATGGCAGGTACACCATTGAGTTGAAATATATCAAAAGGTAATATAAATTCTCTAAAAGTAAGTTCCCAAGAAATAATTGTTTTGGGGAACAGGATCCAATATCAAAAAAGACGGTTCAAATGACTTGTACACAGAATTCCAGAAAAGCCCACATCTTCAGACAGTTGCATGTGGCAGGGTCTGGAAACTTTTTATAGAAAGCCCCCTATTATGATGGGACTTACCAAGGACACCTAGCCAACTTCATAAAAATTCTCCCTCACAACTTAATATAATTTGACTGAGCATGGGAAATCAAATCCTAGTTTTGAAGTCTAAGGGTAGAATCTGAAGTTAATCAAATACTTCCTGATGAGTTGTACAATGTAAAACATTTTCCCCCAGATCTTTCCTTTCTAGTGATTATAATTAAACAGAACCTATATATTCAATGATACTGAAAGTATCATATCAGATTCACTGCTCTTAATTTAGATCTAAACTCTGTTGAACCCAAGACACTAATGTCTCATAGTTTGAAGACTTCAAATATGGAGACCTAAGCTTTTGATCTACAGGAATATCTGAAAGTAGTGGTAACCTATGAAATGAAGTGAGCTGCTTCAACTTCTTCCGTAGTTTTCAAAAGCATTTAAGCCTATTTCACATCAGAGGTTTTACCAACCAGTATAGCGTTGAGATTTTCTTGAGATGAAGCTTCAGAAAAGCTTTTCTACAGATAAAAGGGAAGGAATTTTAACGTGATCTTTATAAATTACATATTATAGCCGTAGGACCATGGCTCAGTGGCTGAGTCACTAAATTTAAGTGCCAGCTGGGGACAAGGTGGAAAGATTTAAGTTCTTATGTAACTGTCATAATCTTCTATACCAAGAATTGCCAGCCATTGTAAGTTCAGATGTTCTAAGTGGGAAGGAAGTAGTGCAGTGATCCATTTTGTTTAGAATGGAAGACATAAAAGAAAAAAAGTTTCTTGACTTCCAAGTTAAGTTCTGTTTCACTCAGAAATCATTCCTAATTTCTAAGAAAAAGATAAAATATAGCGATTTTGCTACTATCTATGGGATTAAGAGAGTTATCTAGAACAAAATTAGTATTTTTTAAAATGTGAATCTTCTGTTTTTAGAAAAAATAAAAGAACAGAACATGAAAATAGTCCCGAATAGGCTACATAATCTTGGGGTTGCACTAAAACTTTCATATGCTTTCTCTAATGCTCTGTATAAATACATCTTTCAGTCTGATATGAACTAGTATGATAGTTCTTATGTAGATCATCTTTTAACATGTTGCAAAATAGCTATATTTTGAAGAAAATATAGGTTTGGGACAATAGAGTAGCATCTCATTTTCAAATTCAGCCTGGAGAAAGAACTTACTAAAGAGGTTGAACGCACACACTAGCTTAAATGTTTTAAAAGAAAAACGTACTGTAATATATGGGGTAAGTCATATTGGAACTTTAAAATTAGACTTGACCAGCTGTACAAATATTCACATTGGAAGAGTGAAAAAAACTGCAACACATTCTAATGTAAACATTGGCCTAAATATAAATAACAGTCCTAATTAGAGTAAACCTACTAAATCAGTGTACTTTACAGAATTGTTGACTTATCAGGTTCCCATTTATTTAATGAGTCTACTTTAGCTGAAACTAAATATCAGATCCAGGCAATAATATGCTCTTTTTGGGGATAAACAGAACAAAACGGGAATATATTCAACACCTCCCAAAATTCAGTAGTAGTGGTAATAGTAGGTAGTTGTCTGCTTTCAAGTAATTTCTGACTTAAGGTGACCCTATCATGAGGTTTTCTTAGCAAGATTTATTAGCAAGATGGGATTTGCCTTCACCCTTCTCTTATGATGAGAGAAGGTGACTTGCCCAAGGTCACCCAGTGGGTTTCCATGGTCAAGCGGGGGGGGGGAATCAAACTTTGGCCTCCAGGGTCATAGTCCAATGCTCAAACTATACCACAAATAGAAAGTCCAATGTTTTTGTAAGCTGCTTGTAACCAGTCTCTGACATGTGGATGGGTATTGTTTAGAATCCTGAGAGTGGGCTATACTAGCATCCACCTATAGCAGTGTTTTCCAAACTTTTCATGTTGGTGACACACTTTTTAGACATGCATCATTTTGTGACACAGTAATTCAGTAAGTAATTCAATAAGTGGAGGCAGCCTCTCCACTTGAGCCTGGTGCACCACCACCTGGGGTCTTCCTTGGCCTGGGCCGGTGGCAGAGGCAGCTCCTTCACTTGGACCTGGTCCACCACGGCAGCTTGAGAAGGCAGCCCCTCCACCTGTTATGTTCGCACAACACGCCTACACATGCAGTCAACACACTTAACATGTCGCAAGACACAGTTTGGAAAGCTCTGACCTACATTCTGAAAGTGGGCAGGGCAGAGATAGTTCAAATATTAGCTTATTAGCACACATAAGCTCACAGAAAGACAAAAAGGAGATTGGCTGGAGATCTCCCAGTTTCTCACATCAACTTCTCCAGCTGGTTTTAAAGAGGTCATTTGTAATTTGCTCAAGCAGCAGCCAGTCTTGCATAGTCAGATCAAATCAGCTAGAGCTGTAAAAACAATAACAGCTTAAAAAAAAAACAATCACACAGTAATGATTTGTCTCTTCTCTGAAAAACTGTGTTTTTGTATGCTGTCCCTTGATACCTTTAATCTCTGTCCTATTGCTCAGGTAATAAAATGGCAGTCATGAATCCTCCTTAGAATTTAAAAATAGCAAAGGCAGGGGACTTGTGGTCTACTTGAAGTGTCTTGATTGTAATTCCTATTATTGTTCACCGTTGTCTAGTGTGGCTGGGGATGATGAGTCCAAAACACTCAAAAGTATTCAGGCTGCAGAATTGGCAAAAAAGGGCCTCCTACCAGCAAACTGGAAGTTAAATCAAAGAGAATATAAATCAAGTGCTGCAAGAATTTAAGAACAACACAATGAGGAACTGAGCAGAAAGTTCACTGTAGACATTTTGTTTGATATTTGGGGGACAGGATGAAAAGATTTCTGCAAAATAGAGGACAAATTTTGGGGAAATTAACATTATAAAAATGTTGTGGGGGATCTAACCAGTTAAGCAGCAGAATTAAGTTTTTAGGGGAAGAAGCACAACTGTTGCAACCAAGAACTTTTTGCATTCCTAAAAGGACTCTAGAATGACATCCATACTAGCTGGGGCATTATGCGATTAGGTCTACTACTGCAGATATCACCATACTTAGCAGCAAAAATAAAATTTGAAAGCACCCTACTAATCCTTTGAAGATGTTCTGAAAAATTCCCTAAAATGCCCCCTAATTTTTGCTATCCAAAAATAGACGAACAGAATTGCAGCAGATCAGCTAAGAGTCACACACACACGCATGTTTCATCCATGTATTCTGAAAATCAGATTAAAATAAAAGTTAAATGCACATTAATTTTTAGTATTTCCATTTGTCTGACAGATCTTCAGTACACTGAAATTAGACCTTGCTATTTTCAGATTAGTTGAAAAGTTGAAACTCAGACATAATGTTTATAATCCTATGGCTGTTGAACAATGATAAACCTCTTATTTTAGAGAGATAGAGATTTATGGCCCTAGGTAAGTGGGCAACTTCCTGGAGCTGGTGATTATACTTACCCTCAGAAGTTATACTGGGCCTCCAGAACTCCCACTGCTGCCAACCTTCAGTGGTCAGTTTCAAAATGCAGATTGCATTGTATGTGTAACAAACCTAGCATATTAGAAAGATTCATACTGATAAAGCCTGACTTTAGATATGCCATGCTAGAGACTCACCATATAACATAAGTTGATGGAGGCTTTCCTAGCAGCCTATAATTAGAATGGTAATTAATATGAATGTAGTATGTTGTAATGGTTTCAGAGTCAGACTACAACTCTGGAGATTAGGGTTCAAATCCCTGCTCAGCCATGAAAACGCACTGGGGGAACCTTGGGCAAATCATACTCTCTCAGCCTCAGAGGAAGGCAAAGAGAAATTCTCTCTGAACAAATCTCACCAAGAAAACCCTGTGATTTGTTTACCGTAGAGTCACCATGAGTCAGAAACCAATTGAAGGCACACAGCAACAATGATCCTGGCAGCTCCAGCTGATACGCCAGTTGCGCCCCTTCCTGGAGCTGGAACACCTAAAAACAGTGGTGCATGCACTGGTAACTTCATGGCTTGACTTCTGCAATGCGCTCTACACAGGGCTACCCATGTGCTTAGTCTGGAAACTTCAATTAGTTCAGAATATGGCAGCCAGGTTGGTCACCGGTAGACCTAAAACTAACCACATAACACCAATTCTGAAGTCTTTACATTGGCTGTCTGTTAGTTTCCGGGCACAGTACAAGGTGTTGGTTCTTACCTTTAAAGCCCTTTATGGCTTGGGGCCAGCCTACCTGCCGGATCGCCTTCTCCCATATAATCCGGACCGCACATTAAGGTCCTCTGGGAAGAACTTACTGCAGCCAGTCAGAACTAGGTTGGCTGCAGTTACCCAGAGGACCTTCTCTTCTATTGCTCCCAAGTTATGGAATGGCCTGCCGGAGGAGACCCGGCATATTACCAGTCTTGACTGTTTTAAAAAAGCAGTCAAGACTGTTCTCTTCTGACAGGCCTTCCCAGACTAGTACTCCACCGCCTCCCACCAACTGTCCTCCTGTTTTTTAATGTAGTTAATGTGTTTTAGGGGTTTTTAGATGGGTTGATGGGTGGGGAGGATTGGTTATGTTTTAATGCTTTTAATGTATTTAATGTATTGTTGTAGTACTGCCTCGATCCATGGGGAGAGGCAGGATATAAATAAATATGATGATGGTGATGATGATGATGATGATGATGATGATAGAAAAACCATTAACCTGAATGCAATACAGTTCTGTGCACTGTCTCATCTGAACACTTACACTTAGCCTGCTTCAGAAAAACTGTTAACAGGCTGGGTTATATGAGATATGACTTAAATTCTAGTAAAATACATATGGTAAACATAAAAGAGAAAAATCAACTAAATAGGATGAATGTATTGTTTGTATTTATTTCTGGTCAAATCTTCCTCTCACAACAGAAAATAAATTGTTTAGTTTCATTTCTTAAAGTTCTTAAATCAAATAGGAAGGGCAGTCCTAGACACAGCTACTCAGAAAGAACTCCCACTATATTCAGTTAGATTTTGGCCCAAGAAATTATGCCTAAATCTCATTGAGCATAATGGAACTGACTTCTGGACCTCCACCAGAGCATGGGCAAGTTACTTTCAGGGCTACAACTCCCAGAATTCTCCAGCTAGGAGTGAGTATGTGCATGTCTAGGAGCTGAAGTCCAAAAAAGTACTGTTTCCAAGTTCTGAACAACATGCATAAGAATCTTGTGCACACTTACCAGCGGAGTCAGCTCTTTTGAACTCAGGGAACATAAGTATGAATAATGATTAATAGGTTTGGTTAAACATTACAACTCTATAACAGATGTTACTATTGGTTTGTTTTTGTAAATTATTTCACATACAAGATTTTCTTTCTAGTGGAGTGATTTCAGGATTGCAGTCTTATTGCTGTAATGTGGAAAGCCAGTGGCTCCTTACCCTCCAAAAATTATGCTTCCTTTGGTATCTGCTTTAGATAGGATGATTTCCTTTTTCCTAAGATGTCTCATTTTAGTATCTTTACAATACTGTGTATTTGCAGTAATGTGAGCCCTTTCAGTCATTAACTACAAGCAGACTGGAGATACCTGCTGTAGAAACACAGCTTTATGGCACACAGGGAAGAAGAGTGTAAAGTGTAAACTAATGTTCCAAGATCTTTTATTCTTTTAAAACAATTTTGTTCCCTGCCCCAGTGGGACCATAGTGCAATTTCACTATTTGCAGTGGCATTTACCATTGCACCCGTGTAAGAGTGATACTGCCAAACATCTGTTTGTTTTTTCCCCAGTGCTCCATCTGTCAAAAACCAAAGCCATCAGGAAAAGGGGATCTATTGTTCTTCAAAACCGGTATGTACTTAATCCAAACAATTTAATGTATATGTACTGTTCTTGGTTCTTTCCTATCCAGGAGTGATTCTAAAGGGTGTTATTTGCTTGCAGGGTTTTGCAAATGCCCAAATTTTGCCCAAATCTTTCTATCAATTTTTCGTATTTTTATCCAAAGTCTCACCAAAAAAAAAAAAGGCAATTCTTCCTGTCATACTTTCTCACCCCTATAACAAACTGGTCTCTGATCAAGCATCCCTTAACAGTACAGGATGAAGGCAGGGAGTATCCGTATTCTGCGGAGCTGATCCAACTGTAGTTCTTCCTGTGCATCCTTGCGTGCCATTGTTAAAATGCCTTGAAAGCCAACTCTACTGCAGTGATTTACTGGCTGTGAGAGAGGATGGCAGGAGTGTGAGGGGGTTCCTTTAAAAGTGTGGACGCACCTTAATGTCCCAAGCAGAATTGTAATTGGTAACTGAGGCGATCTGAGCGAGTCCCCCACTAGAGAGATACAGAGAATCCGAACTGTCCTGTTTTCCTGTTCTCCTAGCCTGGGCAACCCTGCTTTGCCTCGCCATCCCCGTCAGAGGGAGCGGCACATTTTTCTCCTACGTGCGTCTGTGTGTACCGTTTGGTTTACTTCCTTTCCTTCAGCGTCTCCTTCCTGACAGGACAGCCTCACAGACCCACCCCACATACACGGCCACCTCCTTCCAGCTTCTCCCTTCCACTCCACCATCCCGCTCCCTGGCGCTCTGTCTTGCGTGAGGCAAGGGGAGCGCGAAGACGCGCGCCCGCCTCCTCCCCCCGCCCGCCAGTTTTAGGCAGCCGTTATCGATCGGCAACGGCCCTGTTATGTGCGGTGCGCGCGCGCCTGCCTGCCTGCCTGAGCGCGCGGCACCGCAGTGGAGTGCGAGACGAGCTGCCGTTCGCCGCTGCTGTTTGGGCGGGCTGGACAGCTCGCTGAGGGAAGGCAGCAGGATCCCCGGCGCAGCACGAGCCAAAGCAAGGACACGCGACTGGGAGCCCAATGAGGGGAGGGGAAGTGGGGGGAACCAATAACCTCGTCAGCCATTCAGAAGCAGGGAACTCTGGTCTCCTCAGCAACGGGCCTGGATGGCCAAGGCTGCGCCCCGCTTTTCCCGCCCTGCTGCTGGTCGTTAACGGCTTCCTCACTCCTCAACCCGCTTCAGCCTGGCGCAGGAGACGAGCTGCCCGTCCCTCCACATTCCCCAAGCCAGGATGCTGGCTGAAGGCGGAGGAGACCCTTTCTTCCTTTTTCCTTCCGCTCCCTTTTCTTCCCCACTCCACCCAGAAATGATCTAGTGAAAAATAGGAGGAGGTGGGGTTTTTTTTTTTATTCCTCTCCCTCCTCCTTCCCTCTATCGCTGCTCCTTTTTCCCCCTGCTGGTCTGTGGAAGCTGCAGGATATCCCCATTGCTCAGCTCCCTGGGCGAATCGGCAGGGAAGACTGTTATGATTATTTTTGCTCGAGAGGGACGTTTTGAGTGAGGAGAAGGCGATACCCTGCACAGCATTTTGGAGGGAGGTCTTGGTGGCAAGGTTCTCTGATGCTCCCTAGCCATGGGGAAGGACCAGGAACTGCTGGAAGCTGCTCGCACTGGGAATGTGGCTTTGGTGGAGAAACTCTTGGCTGGCAGGAAAGGAGGGCTCCTGGGCAGTGGATCTGGACCTATTCCGTTGTCCAACTTGCTGAGGTAGGGATATGGTTCCCCATCAGGTGCTGGGGATAGTAACCTCCTCCTCATTATCATCACCATCTCTCTCCTCCTCCTCCTCCTCATACTGGCTGGTGTTATTTATAATAGCAATACATTGTGTCTGTGCTCTTGAGGTATGCAGCTGTCCTGTATTTGTGTGCTTCAAAGTCACTGGCTTTGGTGACATTAACATAGTTAAGCTTGTGGGATTTTTTTTCCCTTCAATGCGTCAGCAGGTACTTGGTTTGCACTGAGACTTGCACTGGTGCAGAACTTTAGCATATATAAAAGAGCTTGATGTGTGCATTGTTCTTATTCCTTCTGAGTTTTCTTTTTGTGACAAATGATAATTAAGGACAAACTACTGCATACTTGTAATTGCATGGCAAATATGTTTTCTGCCTTGCTTGTGCTTACAGCCCTCGTGTGAAGGAGAAAGAAACATCTCTCATTAAGAGGACGGTATTGTGAAGGAATTGGAACCTCCTAATGAGAGGTCAGCTATGTAGAGTAGGTGTGAAATGTATGCAGCAGGTGATCAGAATGTTAGAACTATGTGGTACTGGGCTATTAAGCATTTCTAGAAGAAGGGAGCTGACTTCTTATTCAGAGACGCTTCATATTATATGTGTTTAATGTTAGGCATTGATAACTGAATATTAAGTATGATTCTAGTGCAGGTGAAAACAGTATTTTTCACAAGCATTTGACTTTTGTTAAATGAAGGAAGGTCTGCAGCATCCAGCTCCTCTATTAAGACTACAGCAGACAGGAGCACAGCAGGGCAAAATGAATTGATGTGCTGTTGACCTAAAACTTGAACTAATGAGTAAATATGTTCCACTGAAAGAAAAGAAGCAGGCCTGCCCTGAAGTAATGAAAATTATTTCAGTGACAGGCAAAAAAGGTCTTATAGTTTTCCAGAATTCTCCATAGTAACAAGTTTAATATTTTAACTAGCTCACAGTATCTCTGCAGAAAGGTATTTTTAAAAGATTATCCCCCCCACATTTTTTTTACTAAAATGTATTTTGCTTGAGATGGCTGTGTAGTTTCTTGGAGATAACATGATCAAAATTTCATAGTGGCACAATTAACTTCTATTTCTGCTGTAGTCAGAGTGTACCTTGTCATTCCTTCCCTCCTAGGATACATTTGGTAGAGTAACAGATTATGTGTTAACAATTTAAATTCATTTGTTTGTTTAAAAACAGATGATAAATGGAAGAGATGTATTTATGTATGAATCTGTGAAATTTGACATTATGGAAGGTGGGTTACTAAAGCTAAAAGTTGGATTACTTTTTAATAGATATCATACTAGTTTTGTTATACAGAGCAGTTGCATGATAATCCTCCCACCACAACCCCGGAATCTTTTAAAAACTAGGAATTGTGTTAAAAAGTGCAAAAGCAATATACAAAACAACTTTTGAAATTCACAGACTTATTCATTTCTGAGCCAGCCAATATCAAGTAGTTAGCTGGCAAAGAAAAAAAAAGAAAGATAAATTCCAAGATACTGGCATCTCTTTTCTTTAGGTGCCTGAATGGCTACATTTTTCATCCTTACTTACAACTTGCAGCTTGTTGGTAGTATAATAAAATGATAAAATACATATGTGTGTTACATTGCTATAATTGTGCATTAATTTACAATAAAGTTTAATGGTTTTTACTTTCCTTGACTTTACAGTATCACCAACTTTACAGATGCTTTTCAAGGTGATAGTTCTGATTGTACTTGATGGTGTAGGTTCCCATTGAAGTAGCCTCTCAGTAGCATTAAGTTGTTTAGGTTGTCTTTGTAATTTCAATTTTAATTGAAGATTCCTTTCTGCAACTGATGGATTTTTATACTGGGATGCTTAGTTTAGTGCAGTGAACACATTTTGAAACAGAATGATTTACATGTTTTAATATTAGCATATACAAATAAGTAAACTCTTAATACTAGAGTATCATGACCTGCCTTAGGAAAAAAAAATAATTTTCCCCAATATAAAACTTTGCTGCTCTTCTAGTAGAATACGTGGAAGCAAGATAGGAACACCCAGAAACTAAGTGGTTGTATATAGCCAGCATGTAGTGGTTTTAATGGTAGACTACAATCCTGGAGACCAAGGTTCGATTCCTGATTGGCCATAGAAACCCACCTCACACATTCTCAACCCCAGAAAACCCCTGATAGGTTAACCTTTGGATCACTATAAGTCAGAAACGACTTGAAGGCGCACACAACAACAACGACAACAACAACATGCTAGTGGGAGTCTAGGTATGCAAAAGTATTTATAAGTTAAAACAGAAAAGGAAGTGTATAAAGTGTTTAATGCCAGATCAATGACAGAGAAGAATATTTGATTCTCAATGAACAAAATGTGTTGGGCCAGGAGGAGAGGGATAAACTTGATCCAACTTGCCCTGAGACTTTTGAATACAGCAGTAGATATCCAGTTGTGGAGAAGTGGACTTTCAGTGATTGTTGTGAATCAGTCTCACTGTTGAGGTGCTCTGTTCTGTCATTTCTAAGATTCAGGTGTATGCATTTGATATTAGGGCAGTGAGAGCAAGGGCCCTTTCACATTATGTAATATAGCACTATAATTCCACTTTAAGTACCATGGCTGCATCCTGTGAAATCCTAGGACTTGTAGTTTGATGAGGCACGAGAATTCTCTGGTTGACAATTCTGAATACTACTTCCTAAACTGTAAATCTGAAGATTCCAAAGGATGTTGTTATGGGAACCAAAGTGGAATCATTGCACTATAATTGTGTAGTGTGAAAGGGGCTCCAGATGAGAATTATGTTAATGTATAGCTTACTTCTCTGCCCAATCTTTTCCTTGTTGGAGTTGCTACAGGTGGTCTTGGAGATGGTGTTGGCTTCCTCTAAATTAGTTGTCCTGGAGGACAACAGCAGCATACTTTCTGATGCAGCATAGGATTTCATGGTTTTCTTACCAAATTAGGGCCTATTTTGGTTAGTAAATGTGATGTGGTTCGACATACTGATGCTTTGGTTTTCCAAGTTGTTTAGGGCCATGAACTGCCTTGGCAGGCCAATGAAACAATGATGAAGATAGATCTAGGACAAACCTAGCCAAACACAGACCAGAACCTGTTTTATGGAGTACTCTGAGGCAGTGAGTATGACAAAGAGATATTTCTTCTCTGACTCCCTTGTGCCAGCACAGTATTACCTGAGGAGGTAATGATGTAGCTGAGGAGGTATATAACTTACAGGTATTTTTCTTTTAAAAAACAATGAAAACAAAATATTTTATATTAAAGTTGTTCTCGTTGTTGTAAGCATCATCATCATCCAAATGAAGCTGGTAGCAATCTGAGTCCAGTTAGCCATCCACATTTGCTAGGGTTAGGGACATAGCACCTCTGCAAAAGAGGAAAAGCTGGAAATATCAAGATGTGTGTCTGTGTCTGTGGGAAGGGGGCCAGGACATGGTGGAAAGGATGGGCACCCAAAGTCCAAACCAGATCAGAGAAAGGAGAGGGAAAGGGGATGGGTCAGCATGGTGGCACTATACTGACTCTAGTCCATCTCCTTCCTTGTGTGTGTGTGTGTGTGTGTGTCATTGGGAGAGGATTTGTGGTGCTATCCTTAGCTGTCTAGGCAGTTTCTAGTAGATGTAGAAGAAGACCAGAGGCTAGTTTTTAAAGGGCTTCATGGCCTGATTGGAGCTGTCAAGAGGGAAGGTTTCCCTGGAAAAGAAGCATGTTAGAGAAACTCACAAATAATGAAATCATCATAGCGAAACCTGCAAATGTGGAGGGCTGACTATACTGTGAAAGCAATAGCAAAATAATACCTTTTAGACCATTTCTGAGTAGACTCAACTATAGAGAAGTCTTTGTGATCCAGTTTTAGCTGATTATTTTTTGGGGGGAACTCAGCCATCCCGGCCTAGTCCTCCCACATTCTGTTTCCACAGATCTAGCCACAATGATGCTATGTCTGAATCATCACGTGCTTATATTATTGCATTCTGTGCAGACTTGCCCTTAAAAAGTGTTCTAAAATAACAGCTATTGCAAAATATGACAACTAGATTTTGTCAGGAATGCACTTTTTAGAATAGTGCTTGATCAACCACATTGGCTTCCGGTTTATTTATGGGCACGGTTTATGGCATGTGTGTCCTACAGAGGCCTAAATGTTTGGGGGGCAGGATATCTGAAGACCCACTCCTTCCACATGAAACTACCTGGAATTAGTCATCATCAGTAGGTCTTGTATTATATGTCAGATCACTAGAAAGGCTAGGATGTGTGTGTGTGGGGGGGTTACTTGAGACGGGGCTCTTGGACAGCTGCACCCTGGTTTTGGAAATTCTCTGTGAAGGATTGGTGCTAGGGAATGCTTGTCTGATACTCCGACCAGTTCAGATCTCTGTGCTATTTAATATTTACATGAAAGTGCTAGAAGTCATCTGCAGAGGTCATCCTCTGATGACACACAACTCTATCTCTCCTTTCCATCTGATTCCAATGAAGTGTTTTTGTATTAACCCAGTGTCTGTTGCCAGTAATTGACTGAATGAGGATGAACAAAATGAAACTTAATCCAGACAAGACAGAGTCAGTGGCAAGGCCAGTCTAGTCCAGCCAGTGGCAAGGCCAATCAGGGAACAGGGATTCAGCCTATTCTGGACAGGGTTACACTGCCCTTGAAATCTCAGGTTTGCAGCTTGGGTGTACTCCTGGACTCCGATTTGAGTCTGGATGCCTAAGTTTTGGCTGTGGCCAGAGTGCACTTGCACAGTTAAAACTAGCGTGCCAGCTGTGCCTGTTCCTTGAGAAGTCAGATCTGTCTGCAATGCCACATGCCTTGATTACATCCTGTTTGGACTATAGTAGCACTATGTGCGACTGCCTTTGGAAACTGTTCAGAAACATCAGTGGGTCCAGCATTCTGCAGCCAGGCTGTGAACCAGGGCTGATTACAGGGATCATTGACTCCCCTGTTGAAACAGCTCCATTTGCTGCCAGTCCATTTCTTGGCAGAATTCAAAGTGCTATTTTTCACCTTCAAAGCCCTACATGGCTTGGGTCCAGCTTGTATGAAAGACTTATCTCCTTCTTTATCCCAGGGTGAGCTTTAAGATCTGCAGAGGAGAGCTTTTTCTCAGTGCCACCACCATTACAGGCATAGTTAGTGAGATGTGGGAGAGAGCTTCTCTGTGACTGCTTCCAGGCTGTAGAACGCCTTTCTGCAGGAGGTCTAGTTGGCCTGCTACATACATTCTTTCTGCTGGCAGGCGAAGATGTTCTTATTCAGGCAGGACTTTGAATTTTAATTATGGAACAGTAGTGTGTGTAAAGTGATGTGCTGTATTTTTTCATCTTGTATTTAAATTACATTTTAAAGTTGCAGCGCCCAGTGTGGATTTGCAGGCACGCACAAGGGTGTGCCTGCAGATCTGCTGGGGGCGGGCTTTCCAGCTGACGAGCTTCTCTGTTTGGTGGAGAGCCTCTGCCAGCCGGCAGCTACCATTTTAGAATGGTAGTGTCCAATAGAGAAACAAGGTAAATAAAATCCCATACAGGAACCACAAGAGCATCTAGGAGTCCCCACAGTCGGTGGCCACAGCAGTGGACAGGAAGAGGTCTTTGCATTGCTGACAGAAGGGGAGATAGGTGAAAGCCCTTACAGTTGGTGGTAGCAGAGGGACAGACAGAACCTCACACTTTCCTCTTCACATCTCTTTTGTTTTCCTTACCTGTCCACTGCTGTCCATCTTCTTCCTTCAAAAACACATCCTTCAGTTACTAGAAAGGCAAAACACTTGTTTTTAAAAAACAGACAAAAAAACCCCTATACTGACAGGAAAATGTTAAAAATTGATAGCAAACTCTGCAAGAGTGGGGCCCTGACTCTACAGGCTTGTCTTCTATCCAGCTCAGCTGTCCACCTGCCTGGATTATAAAAGCAGGTGGCAGACCCACTGCTGGCAGGGTTGCTGTCAAAGGAGGTGACATCAAAGAGGTTATTGTACTTTTGGGGCAATTTCTTCTGGGGTGTACAAAGGTGCAGGTCCAAGGCAGCAGCAAACTTTCCTTCCAATAGTCCTTCCTCCTGGTGACTTCTGTGATCCTCCCTTTCTTCAAAGATGCTATATTATCTGAGGCCCCAGAAAGACTCTCCTTTTATAATGCAAGCAGGCAGGCAGGCATCTGAGCTTGATGGAACACAACAACTGAAGAATTGAGGCCTCAGTCCTGCAAAGACAGGGAGTTCCACAAAACAGAGGTCCAAGGTAGCAGTCTCTTCCTCCTCACAACCTCCTGGTGGTTTCCATGCTCCTCCTTCTCTTCAAAATTGCTGTATTATCAGTTAACTTCCTAAGTTGTGATCTCCAGGGTATAATTTTTTTAAAATGGTGTTTCTCTAGTGCTTTTTGTTTGTTGTATTTCGAATACTATTATATTGTCAGCTGTGTTGAGCATTTAATAGACAGATGCAATAAAAAGTTCTGACTATGATTTTTATGTGCTGAGTTTGTTATAGGATCTCTGAGGGACTGAAACATAGACGTCAGTTCATAATCATGACCTGATAGCATCATTTCCAAATGCTGTGCTGAACTCTTACCTTAGGTATAGGCAACTTCCAGAGGCCTAGGGGCTGCACATACCTCCCTCCAAATCTCAGAGGACTTCCTCTAAGCACCCCAGTATGCTTTCTGACATATCCTGATAACCCTGAAATGTTTTGACAAAAAAAGGCACCTTAAGCACCCTAGGGGAGACACAGACATAGTTTTATCATGTTTTAACTTCCCTACTTATTTTACGTAGGCAGACCTTTTTGATAAATAGGGAGAGTTTGAAAAAAGCACCTGAATTAGATCATATCACAGACATGTGGCAAAATTGCCCCACACTCTGTACAGTGGGCAAAAGGACTTCTAAAGTTGAAAATGGAATGAGCTCGGGATGCATTGGAAACTTGGGAGTAGCATGTAGTCTGTAGTGTGCTTTTGGAAACAAGCAATAAGAAGGGTCCACAAAGGAAGAAAAAAAGCAAAGGCCTTGCAGCCTTTTCAGAACTCACAAAAGTTTTATGGCACCAGAGAGAAAAACACGTACAAGTCCAAGTATAAGAGCAGCAGATCTCCTACTTATATTTATAGTTCCAAGTCTCCTCTGCCTAATATGTTATTAGCTACTGCTGTAATTGGAATTTGCACTACCTGAAGTTTCGTAGTAATCTTTAAGGGCAGACCTGTATAAATATCTGGAAATACCCAGTACATGAACCACTGTGGGTGAGCTGTCCTTGTCCATGAAAAATCATAGTTGGCAGAGCAGTTGGACTCAAGGTCTTTTTGCACTACACTGTCATAAGTGCTATTATTCCACTTTAACATCATGTGAAATTCCTGGGTTTTGCAGTTTACTGAGGCCAAAGAGCTCTCTGGCTGAGAATTCTAAAGACCCCTCTCTAAACTGCAAACCCCAGGATTCCATAGGATGTTGAAAGTGGAATAATAACATTATAACAGTGTAGGGTGGAAATGGCCCCAGTTTACATACTGCTCCTTCACGAAGAGTTCAACTGTATCCAGGACAGGACAGTTAAACCTAATTCCTGGATTCAGAGCTTGAAAAGGCTCTAAGAGCCAATGGCCACAGGTAATCCTGTATGCTTTTCTACCAATTGGTTTTCCATTACATATAATACAAAAATGAAGGTGCTAAATATGGAGATGATAATAATAGAACCCTGCATGTGATAGATAACATAGTTCCCAGATCTCTAGAAACATTCCAGTGACATTGTCATCACCCGTGAACCTAGTGATATCTATTCCTTTGATTTAAAGGGTTTCCCCTCTGGTGTGTGTGTGCGCATGCAGGTGAGAGATTGAGAAACTCTTCCAGCAAGGAGTTGGTTCAGAAGATGGCCCTGCCTCATAATGTGAAAGAAGAGGACCTACCAAAGATATTGAATAAACCCTGTATTGAAATCCCTTCTCCTTATATAGAGAATAAGACATCCAAGGAATCTGTAACCACAAGAAACTTAGATGTTCTGATTCAAAAGCCTTACACCAGAATTGGAGATATATCTAGTGATAGATAGGCTTTAAGATTATATTATATTGTGTATTATATATTTATTTAATTTAAAATAACTGCAGTGAAATTAAAACAGATTGTTTTTGTTTGGGACTGTTCTAGATTAGGATTCCAAGTACCTTTCCATCTTCATTTTTTCACAAGTGAACAACCAGTGAATGAAGTTGGTGCATTTTGAAATACTATTGCATTTGGGAGCAAAAATTGTTCCCAGCTGTGACACTGGAGAGGTTGCACTGGTCTGCCTTCCACTGAGAAGGCAACAGAGTAATTAATGGTTTAGTGTCAAGTTGAAATGATCTGGCATATGCAAGAACTGTTAACATCTCAATATGCAATCAATAGGCTTGAGGCTGAAGTAATTAAAATACTTTGAAGAATTATGGATATGATTAATATAATTTTGAAAAGCACATAGAGCATTGATTGGCAGCATGGGATTAGATAAAAGCAAGGTGTTCTGTGCAGAAGGCAAAAGGCATACTGACAGTATAAGCCAGTCAAAAAACTTGAAAGGCCATGGATCTTCAAAATTGGAAAGAATAGTTAGTTATGTGGGCACTTTCAAATGTTAAGTGTTGTTTTAGTCATAGGAACACTGTGACTTGCTTCAGATTTAAGTGCCAAATCATATTTTTTTGTTTAATGACCAAGTGCTTTGTTAATGTGGTTCTCTTTCCACTCCTTTCATTCTATGTAATTTATAACTTCCTAGGTTTCGACAAACTATGATTTGTCTTTGTGTCTGAAATAGCAAAGGGTGAATTGTATGAGTTTGCAGATGATGTTTGGTCTGCATAAACCCTAAGGCTCAATCCATACATAATATATTTTAATGAAGTATTCTTAACATGTGGTCCTTGGGGGCTCATCTGTAAGTCTTTGGAAGAATGCTAAACTTTGTGGGACAAACAGGAAGCATTCATGATTTTACAGTTTTGCAGGGCAATCTCTATAAGAATATTAAACAATTTAGTCATTACAACATACAAAAAAAGATTTAAGACAGGTTAAAATAATTTAAAACCTATACAGATTTGGCCAAAATTATTAAACACAGAGATATCCTCAGGCCTTCAGAAAACACGGCAGATTGCAATGAATAATCAAATAAGAGTATCTCCATCTGATCTTTAAGACAAATCAATGAGAAATACTCTTACATCTCTTTCTAATAACATTAAGTGTGTGTGAGATCAGCTTCAAAAAGAGTAAACCACAAGGGGATTATAATAGTATCAAAGCTAAGGGAGAAATCAGTTCTCAGCTCAAGGTGTGCTCAGATTGTTTAGAGCCCAAGACATAGTGTGAAATTTCTAAAGTAGAGCAGATGAAGTAGAAGTTACAACTGTTTGCTTGTTTTCATTTTATGACATCTCAGTGGCACGTCTCTGCTTCTCTCTTTATGCTATAGTTGTTCTTAGAAATGGAGTGATTGGTGAAACTGTGTTCCTTGAATTCAGATGCACATAAAGACATACATAGCTTAGAAAGCCATTTCAAATCACAATTACTGCTTCTCCTTCCCTGTCTAATCACAAGCCATGATTTAACAGTTCTGACTTGGAGTCCAAACCATAGTTAAGTTTACTTAAATATAGTTGAGAATAATGTCTAAATTAGACTGGCATTTTTTGGACTTGTAATAGTGTAAATACTAGTGTAAATACTAGTGTATTACCCCTATCAAAGTTGGGGATAAACTCAAATCTTCTGTTCCCTGCACTATAATTGTGGACACAGGCTGCTTAAATTGGCTTCAGTGGGGTGTAAACTGCCCTAAATATAAACAGGATTGCATCATTCATGTTCATTACTGTAGCAGTGGCAACGTATGGACCAAGCAGGGAAGTGGGGGGCTTGTTCTGAAATGGTAGGGAGAGGTAGTTCCCTTCTTTGATCCGTGAGCTTGCTATGCATTGTAGCGTGGGTGAGTATTTGGGATTTTGCCATACTCTGGGTCCCCGAGGCCATTTTAGTCTCAGGAGAAGCTTTTTTTTAAACAAAGGAAGTGACCTAAAATGGCCTACTTGGGGGCAAAAACATAGTTAAAATGCCTCCATGCCTCCTAGAGAGCACTTGAATACAAAAATTGAAGTTGTAAAACCACTATGGGGGTCTAGATGTCATACTGTTCCCACCCCTGCACAATAGGGAAGACTTGAACAATACTGAGAAATACTTTCTATTGAATATCTTTTATATATTTAATTAGAGGAAATGGTCCCATCCAGCTATAAATTGTGTATTTCCAAAATATAAACAATGAACTTTATAGTCAGCCCTCCACATTTGTGGGTTTAAAATTCACGGATTTGATTATTTGCAAATTTCTCCAATCTCTGCTCCCCCACCCTCAGGCGCTTCTTTTCTGGGTAAACCTTCACTCACAGTGTCTCTGATAAGGATGTGCAGCTCTTTAAAAATGCATCCTGGTCCTCCTTCTCCTCCACCAGCTGCTACCTGGCCAGCTAAGGATGGATCGTAGCCAGTCTCTGAGCACCACAAACCCTCTCTCGATGCCCTCCACAACCAAGGATGGGTGATATGGGGCCACCATCTCACCCTCTCTTCCTTCTCCTTTGTCTGACCTCCTTTGGACCCTGTGTGCCAGGTTTCCCCATGATTCCTCAGTTCCCTTCACACAGACGCGCACACACAGAGACAGATCTAGGGTGGGGTAACTGGAGCTTGTGCTCCAGGCACCAAAGTCAGGAGGCACAAAAAAGAGGAATCTCCCGCCTCACTGCTCACCCTGCCACTGCTCGCCCCTTTTCCTTCCACTGTTGATCACCCTCTCCCCTCTGCCGATCATCCATCTCTCGGCCATTGATCACTCCTCTCCCTGCCGCCGTTGATTGCCCCTCTTTCCACTGCTGATTGATCACCCCTCCCCCCTCTGACGATCACCCCTCTCCCTGCCGTGGTCAATTGCTTGTCTCCTGGCCGTTGATTGCCCCTCTCCCCGCCACCGTCCAATTGCAGCTCCCCCCACTGCTGATCACCCCTCTGCTCACGACTGTAGATCACCCCTCTCCCTGCTGTCAATTGCTCTTCTCCCGCCATTGATCTCCCCTCTCCTCTGCTGCCTCCGATTGCCTCTCCTCCTGCTCATCCCGCCCCCTTGTCCTGGGCGCTGTTGAGCCTCCAACCGCCACTGCACACACAAACACACATTTTGATATTTGTGGCTTTTCCCCATTCACAGGAGTGCTGTGCCCCTAACCCTAGCAAATGGGAAGGGCTAACTGTATTAATAAAATTAATAATTAATAAAATTAATACAATTACCCATAGACATAACATTATTATGCTAGCACTGTACTGTTGGCATACCAGAACTTTCTCTCCTTTTTCTGTAGCGTTTTGTGCTGCTTGAAAATGGTCTCAAAGGGTTTCCTAACTCTCCAGTTTTGCAGGGAGGGTACAGTGATGGAAATAGCTTTTGGATCTTGGCCATACTCTCTACATTTATATTATAAACTATAACAACCCCCCCCCCAGATAGTTTGCTCTTATAGTTCTGGTCACCTGAAAGCCATAGAAGCCATTAGGCACTTGTAGTAATTAAAGGCACATAATGGCAATTACATTGTCAAATAAACATGTCTTCAGATTACTCCTTGGAGCTATGTTGTAATAATTATAACCACCTGTAAGGAATTTGAAGTGCTGTTTATTCAGATTGCTATTTATGGCTCCTATTATGTTAATAACAAAATTTAACAATGTGTTTCTTTTGAAACTGTTTCTAGTTTTGCTCTGCAATATAATCTTTATTTCTCTTTTATATGTATCTATGTATGTAGACACACAGGGAACACAGATCTGGGTTGTCTGTGAATGACTATTGTTTGAACAGCCAACTAATGTTATGCCGAAATGATGTCTAAATTAAAAGAGAATCTTTATAAGTTTCTCAAAATTCCAGATTCCAGTTTCTGAGAACAAACAAACAAAGTATCAGAGCTTATGTTTGCTCTACAGCACTTTCTGAATTTTCCCTATGGAATTTCCCTTATGATATTATTCAAGGTCCATTACAATATAATATTAATCAAATAATTAAAGGAGGCTGACATTACTACTTAAGACTGAAAATCTGCTGAGGGGCACAGAAGTGCTTTTAGTGATACACACACACACACACATGTATCACTTAAAGGTAAGTATGCATAGAATTTCAACCTTAACTGCTAGTTAGTTACATTACAATAAAAGTAACAATTCCTTGCATTCTCAATTTGTTAATTCTCTCCCATTCCCCAAAATTCTGCCCTATTCCCCAAGGTTCAATATTAAAAGTTTTTCTTTAAAAATAAATATGCTTGGACCAGGCAGAGCAGTTTACTGGAAAAATTCTGAAGAAAAACAAGAATTAAATTGTGCTATTTCAGGCTAAGTTTATTTTTAACTTGTTTTTTTAAAAGATTATTTAAAACTGTTGTAACAGGACTCCTTAGAAATGTTACATGCTAAACATATGTATCATTTCATTATGCTATTTATCCATTTATAAAAGACATAAATTTCTTAACTTCTTTCTTAACTTTTGGATAGATTTAGTTAGTTTAGCTATGGTTCTATTCAATTTACCCGGAAATATACCCTGTTGGACAATGTGGGATTTACTTGTGGATAAACATAAAGAAGACTATACTGTAATGCTATGGTCTCAGCACAGATTTTTATATAGTCAAAGTCTGCCTCTAGAGATCCAACTTCATGTAGGCCTTCTAATGGCTGTATTGCTGAGTCAGGCTAAATAGAGGAGTTCCTAGTCTTTTGTACTTGTGACCACATCTGGAATTTATAGAAAAGGTTGTGGGTGCTGTTCCTCTACTGCTATTCCCTTCCCTGTTTTTTGCATTCATATCACTCTTTGCATTCCCCTATGCTCTGTTACGACTGTTATGACTGTTATGGGTAAGAGAGGGCAAAGAGATACGTTTCTACTAACTGACTGTGTTGGGGCCAAGTCAAGTGGGACTTGAACCCACTAAAAAAATTGTTAGGATTTCCAGCGATGCAGGTGGGACTTGAACCCACAGTGGGCAGTCCAGCTGTGATTGGACTCTAACCCACAGTAAATGGCCATCCTTGAATCCAAACGCTCAGGTGACTCTGGTGGGACTGTAACCACTCTAACCCACAGTAAACAGTCACTCTTGAATTCAAAAAAATAATAAAAAGAAACATGTGGAGACAAACTCAGAACATTAGGTCCGCATGGACCACCCTGAGTAATCCACATGATTGCGGTTGAACTCTGAGTCAGCCTGGAAAGATTCCCAACTTTGGCCAAAGGGACTTCCCCTCCCCCCTCAGTAAGAATGTAGTCAAACGACTTCTTACACGAGCAAGGAGAAAAAGACACTTTATTGAAGAAAGGAGAGTTTTTTATAAGTTGGGAAATGATCTCATACAGCATTCAGCTCATGTGCAAGAATATTAAGAATATTTGCTTTCCCAGGACTAGAATTCTGATACATGGTTGATAATACAGTAACTTCTGGTTAACAGTGCACATGGATTCGCTCAGCAGTGAGATGTAAGAAATATTGTTACAATGAGTGTTGGGAATCCAGGCTGAGTACTTGGCATTGAGCTTTGCAAATTATGTCAACATAATTTTAAAAAAGACAAGGGTCTAACAACTAGAACCACCTTTAAAGTTAACTAGAATTGAAAATGGAGGACTTTAGTTAAGCAAATACAATAAGATAAAGTTTCTTTAGCTTAGACATTTAAGTAGGCAATACCCTCTGGGAATTAAACTGTCCTGGGAGCTGAATCTCCTAACAGCCCTGCAGAGTAGACCAGGGAAAAAGATGTGAAACAGTGTCCATTATGTCTATACTCTTTTACTCCTTACAACTGCACACTCCTAACTCTAGAGCCAACCCATTGTTATAGTGACTAGAATTTCATTATTGATCTACCCAAACTGTTATGGATAGAACAACGTTTGTCAACTGGCTGTCAAAAGCTATTGCACATTGGAGCAGGGTCTGCCTAAAACCATGAAATCCCATGTGCTCAATTTTCCCTTAAAAATTTAAACCCTCCTCTTTTTTTTAATACCCCAGTCATGGTTTGGAATCACTGGTTTAATTCTGATTTTGACTTGCTGGTTTTTAATATGTGCTTGATACTTTTTGGGACAATATGATGATTGGACTTATTTGACTCTAGCATATTTAAAACTAATTCTCAGCTGTAGGTGTTTTTTAAAATATTCTTTGTGTACTTTCTTAATACTGATATCACTTGTGGATGAGACTTCAGATACTTAGAGCAGCAACCTAGGAGAACAGTTGTTTTTCTTACAGTTTGTGTTTTTTGATTTATGAGTAGTTTGCCCACAATTAGCATTCCAACAAAAGTTTCTTTTGATGATGTAACCATGTACAAAACTCAATAAGCTCCCTTGTGCTGCCTTTTAGAAAGGAGCTAATGAGAGAGACTCATTGTTGGACACAGTTAACACAGTTTTTTATTCAGCATAAGGAAAGCTTTATTCCTTGAACAAATGGCAAAGCATTTTAAGGTTATAAAGTAATAGTGTATCTGTGAATTGCATAAAGATTCTTCAAATTCAAAAGGTTCTTATATGATACTAACTATGAGCTATTGTGTGGCAATGTACATGCAAAGAAAATTTAGAAACCCACCTTTTCAGGAGCAAATATTAGTAAATTCAGGAGTCTATATATATAAACAGTAACATGAAGCAGGAGCAGATAAGTGTGGTGGGTCTATGAGTCAAATTTCTGCCCCTGGGACTTTGCAAGAACTGCACTGAAATTACAAAATGTCCCTCTCCCCAAGGAGGAAAGAAGCAATTTATCCTGCCTTTTTGTTGCCAAGATGAAAAAAAGGAGCCTGGAGAATCTGGAGAGGCCCAGACCCATAAAAATACACTGGGAGTCTGTGTGGCTGCATGCAACCTCAAGGCTGCCTTTTGTCCACAGCTCAAACCATTCTAATCCACATGAATTTACACATGCTACATTGATGAGGGACACATTCAGTTCAGAACATGAGACTGAAAGAGAAGTATTACATTATTTTCCTATAAAGGTGTTTGTTGCCTTTACTGTTAGGCTAAATCTGTTATTTCAGCACATAACAATAAATTGTCTCCTTCTTTGAGATCAAATTGCCACTTCAGACTTCTGTGACATTTTCTCTTGCAGATTTAGACAACTCTTACCGCTGACAAACTTAAGACTATATTATTCAAGATACCTGTGTTGAATTAGGAAATCCCAGCATAGCAGCTCTGACTGCATTGCATAAAAGCTACCCTTTTTTGGTTTTTTCCATGGGTCAAAATATAGCAGTATTAGTGTTGGAATGTGGATAATGCTAAAAATAAATTGAGTGCCACTTCCTGTGTTGTTTTTCCTTGCTCATAATTTGAAATAGAAGAGATAAACAGAAGCTGTGTCTTTTTAATTTCTAAACAGCCTGGGAAAAACTGAATGGGTCAGATGTGTGTCTGTATATTTCCATATTATACATGTTACACATGTCCGTAGACCTTTTAATGGTCTTTATAACATTATCCCATATTCAATTACGGTTCAAAACTATTAACATCAGAAACAGTGCTCATTTGTCCCTAGCACCTATACATACTGTCCATTCCCAGTTGACAGTTGAGGTGTAATGATCCCTTGACTTCTTTGCAAACGTCATTAATATCCCATGGATGTTAACTTTCATATATTGTTACTTTGCTTACAGTGTGCCAGCATGGTGTAGTGGTTTGAGCACTGAACTATGTGTCTGAAGACCAGATTCAAATCCTATCTTAGCCATAGAAATCCACTGGGCAATATTAGACAAGCCACATTCTCTCAGCCTTAGAGGAAGGCAAAGGCAAACCTCCACTGAAGAAAGCTTGCCAAGAAAACACTGTGGTAGGTTCACCTTAGGGTCGCCATAAATCAGAAACAACTTGAAGGCACACAACAACATAAATTGCTCGCATGTAATTTCTATTTCAAAGTACTATATAACAATCCTAAAGTAAACAGCATAAAATAGTACATAAAATCAATAGTCAGTATCAACAGTATCGATAAGATACATGCCAAGCTGAATTAGATCAGGAAAGAGTGAAAAAGTAAATATGGTTTCAATGTCCATATAAAAATAGTAATTGTCAGAACCTGTCTAATGTTGAGAGGAGGACTGTTCTACATAGTGATTTCCACTGCATTAAATGTATGAACAATTGTAAAAATAAGGACCACAGATGGTTTACATAACCTTAAGGCAGATGATGAAAACATTGAAATAGTTCAAGATTTTCCATGCCTTGCTTGAGTCATTAATCAGAATGGAGACTCTGTCAAGAAATCAGAAGACTAGGGCCCTTTTTGCACCTTACCTTGATAGAGCGACGAACTAGAGATCTCACGATATCGCCAATATCGCAAAAGGCCCAGTAGAGAGCCCCTTGCAGTCTGCACATGGTAGGACATTCGCGAGAGAGCTCCAGTCCCCGCCTGGTGCCTTGTCCGCATGCTGGCGTCCTGGACCACGCCCAGGTCCTGCCCTGTCCCCGCCCCACTGCCCCCGATTGGTCGGTGGTTTTTCTTTTTTATTGTTTCGTCGACTATCATGCTAACGTTAGCATGATAGATCCTGCCAACAGGCTGTTTCATACTACATTGGTAACGTGCTAATGTGCTAACGATAGCGCTGGGTTTAAAAAAAAAACACAGCCGGACCCCGGGGGCTGCTGTCATCTTGAGTGTGAGTGGCGACACAGCCCCGAAGTGGCCTCTCGCAGCGATGTGTCATGCAGTGTTCCCTGCTGTGATGGGGGCAGCGGCCGGCCTGCTGCTGGGCGGAGCGTCCCCCGGGAGTTGCTGTGTGAGGGACAAGCACCAGGGACTGTCCACACCCCGCCCACTCCCGGATCCTTCCCGGAAGCACACTGGATGACGGCTCCGCAGGCCCTCTGGTTGTGTGACCGATGCATGAAAGGAAGGTTATTTTCACCTTTCAGGCGAAAATAAGAAAATGCGCTATCAGCACTATCTGTGGCTGTGATAGCACCTGGTTCGCCAGAATGTCATGCAGCACGGCGGCTTGTGAAGGGGGGAGGAAGCATGCCTAATATGCTTTAAAAACGCCATGCGAAAAGGGCCCAGGACTTGGATTGACAGCAATGAAGGAACCAGACAAGATCCTGAAGTGTAAAGATATATCACTGAATCCTAAATTTAGGATTGTCCATGCCATCGTATTTCCAATTTCTATGTATGGCTGTGAAGCTGGATAGTGAAGAAAGCTGATAGGAAGAAAAACAACTCCTTCGAAATGTGCTGCTGGAGAAGAGTTCTATGGATACCCTGGACTGCTAAAAAGACAATTAAGCCCATTTCTGCACTACACTATTATAGTGCTATTATTCCAGTTTCAACCTCCTGTGAAATTCTGAGGTTTGTAGGTTATGGAGGCCAGGGAGCTCTCTGTCTGAGAATTCTAAAGGCCTCTCCCTAAACTGCACACCCCAGGATTCCATAGGAGGTAGAAAGTGGAATACTAGCACTATAGCAGCATAATGAGGAAATGGCTTAAATGGGCCCTAGAGCAAATCAAGCCTAAACTCTTTCTAGAGGCTGTCACACTTTGGTTATATCATGAGAAGACAAGACTTGCTAGAAAAGATGATAATGTTTGGTAAGGTAGAAGGCAGTGGGAAGAGACGAAGACGACATTACAGATGGATAGACTCAGTTAAGGAAGACACATGCCTGAAATCTTGCAAGAGCTGAGCAGGGTGATTCCTGATAGGGTGACTTGGAGGTCTCTCATTCATAGGGTTGCCATAAGTCAAAGTTGACTTGATAGCAGTTAGCAATAATAATGCATTCCTAGGTTAACAGATTTCTCTTCAACTCATTTACAGTTCCTACTGACAGTGTTCATTCACCTTAACTAATAACTGTTTATGTGAAACAATTTCATGTGGTTTTGGTGAAAGCAAAATAGATAAAATATATTTTCTTTATCTAGAACACCCATCTCCACCTTCTATTAAATGTAGTTTTGGAAGGCCAGGATGAACTAGAGTTGCTGTTGGTGTGTTGAATGTTATTCCAAAATGTGTGTGACTTGGGGATCCACCCGTGATATCAGTACCTTCACGTGACAGTGGGGAATTTAATTAGCTCAAAAATCAGGAGGCCTGCAAGAAGGAGGTAACTTAACGAGAGCTGCAACCTATGTTTATGGGGTCCTTGCAGGAAAGAACTGGCCAGAGATTCCACATATGAAATAAAATATGTTTTATTGAAAGAAATTCACACAAATATGCAAAGAGCCAAACACTCTCAAACGCACACAAAGACTAGCTGAATATAAAGGGAGGAAAGTGTGGACAGAGGACTTTCAGGATAGAGGTGATATTTACCAGTCCAGAAAGCAGCAAGGAAAGCAGTGACATGGCTTAGGTAGACGCCTAAAGATAGTTCTTGTTTGGGAATCAAACAGACAGCATGGCATTCAGAAAGGTGAGAAACTACACACAACTACTCAATGTCGGAGTTCTTATACCTGAAAAATATCCTGTAGGTATGAGTGTGAATCGCTGTCCTAGCCAAGTGGACAATGGGAATTGCAACACAAACAATGAAGTCTGGGCAAAGTTAATAGCATTAGTGTTTAGATGGCAAAAAGGTAATGACTGTCATAATAACTCGCTATTGTAGAGAGGTTGGGAAGACATTAGGAAATGTTCAGGTGCGTGGGATCAGGGTTAAGACAATCACAATTTTGGTGAGGATTTCCCCTTTCTGCTCTAAGATGTTTGACTCGTTAGCTTAAGCCTATTGTCTCAAAAGTGGCCACACTATTAGCCTGACGATGACTTTGGCTTTCACCTAGGAGTTGGGTATGGCTGAATCAGTAATTCATATCAATGACAATTAATAGTGCCAATTAAATAATATTTGCCAATTAAACCATTCCAATTGTGTGTGTGTGTGTGGGTGCTGGGCCATAACATTGAACACAATCAAAACCCTGCTACACATTAGCCAATTTAACAGCGCTGGAAAGTCCACAAACCAAAGAATTTGGTGGAAGGTGAGATAGTCAATAGAAAGTCAGGTTCAGAAACCAAGAGAAGTACAGTTAAGGCAGTAGGTAGGGAGTGAAAGTTAGAATTAAGTTCAACATTGAATAGGGAGCAGGAAGTAGAGACTGGAAGACAAGAGAAAAGTTGGAGGTAGGCCGATTGAGAGCATAGACTAAAAAGTTCAGAATAGAAATTTAATGCATAGCCAAGTAGACTTCTATATTTCAAGTACCATTTGTATTTGTGTATCAGTTCACTTGTCAAGTAATAATCTAACTTTCTGAGATCCAGGCATTCCTGAATACCATTTATTTCATATCTGGATTCTGTCATTTTTTTGGACCCACTTTAGCACTGAACATGAATGTTTGCACTCCTGTTTACTGTTTTTATCCACAAATCACCTCAACACTTGGATATTGTAGACAAAGGGTTAAGAATTGTGTGGGCCATATGTGGCCTGGGGGGACTCTTGTATGTCTATCAGACTCAATAACTCTCCCAACTCTCTCCTTCCATTCACACCAAAACACCTGATGGGGGCACAGTTTTGTAGTAAGTTGCTGTTTTAGCAATCCTAAAACAATCCTAAAAAAACAAAAAGAAACAAAAGATCAAAAGTGGCTGAAAGTCACTTGTGGTTTTAATACGCAGCCCACATGGAGCTGAAGGAGCCAGTATGCCTTTTGAACCTTATGGACCTCTTTTGTCCTCTTCTGCATTACTCGTAGGTACTGTTAAGCTAGGAATGTACAGCTTGTGACCTATGGGACACATGTGGCTCCCAAGCCTGGTTTTGCAGGCTGTGACTTTTCCAGTCTCCCTGGACAATCCTTTTCTGATCCCTAAAAAAGTTTGTAGGAGAGGCATTTTGCCTTTCAGATAATCTGCAGAACTCCCTACATTAACATGAAAATGTCCCTCTTTCTTAGACATAGATGTGAATTTCCAATCTTGGCTCATCCTCTTCCCTACTTTTAGCATTTTGGGCTGTCTGTGTAGATGCCACAGGGTTATAGGAACAGAAGATTGGTCCTGGGCTTCTTGCAGTTGTCATGTGCATTAGAGTTTTCTGTGGTCTAATGATACGACTGCGATATTACAGACCTGGGAGTCTTCTCTGGTTGTGCTCTTTCAGTTGAGGCAAACAAGGTCTTGCTGGTGATTCTTCGACAGCTGCATCTCCCTAGAAGTCTCCTGTGAGTTTCTACTGGTGCAATTTATTTATTTATACATTAAATTTGGTGCAGTTTAATGTATTTATGAAAGTTCTGGTTGAAATCGGTGACAAAATGCAGTGTTGTTGGTATTTTGGTGACTCCTCATTAACTCTCTTTAATCCAATCAGTTTTTGTTATCTTGATGCTTCATATTATACATGGCATTAATGCAACTTTAGCCATCACAGTTAACTCTTTTATAATAAAATATAGTGGGGTGGGGAAAGCAATTTTCACTGGAATTGTTGCACCTGAAGAGGGAATGTTTAACTCTTTCCTTCCTGTTGTGGTCACAATGAAAAGTGTTCATCTAGCTTTGTCTTGGGATGTTTGGAAGCTTCTACTGGATGAGAGGTTCCCTCCGAAGGTTAAAAGCAGCAAAGAAGGCTGCAGCTGGCAAACAATGCTGCATTTCCATCAAAACCACTCTGGTAACAGCTATTTTAGAAAACAGAACTTCAGTGCAGTTGTTACAAAGATGGATTCAGCATCACATGTAGTCTAGCTCTTTGTGTTGTGTGTGTTTATGAATGGCTTGTCACAAACAGTTCTTGATTATATAATTCATGAGAATTAGCTCCTTTGATGCTTAGATTCACGGATTTGGATGCCTGATACTGGCATTGGCATGTAAACTGATTATACTAGCTATGGAAGGTATAGCTTTTTCTGGTACATCTTTGCCTAGAAATTATAATGTATAGCTGAGTGGTTATGAAGCTAGATTTCCAGATAGCGGACTCTGGATCACACACATCTGCCTAAAGCAAATCGTGGAACCTTCTATAACCTAGATATTTTGGTGATAACTAACTAACTTCCACTAACTTCCCCCTCCCCACCACCAGTGTAAGGTCCTCCATGTGTCCCACCACTATGACATCAAATGTGGGAATCCTCATGTTTGAGACTTCATTAATCTAATCTTCCCCCTAGACACCACCACCTTTGCTTAACTGCTGCCACCGCAGACACTGTGGATCTGAATTTGAGCTTTACCATATCCCTTATATAGTATTACTTGTTTAATTCCTGACTGACATTAACATACATCTTGTGGGGGAAATATTGATGCATTTATTAGTTAAATGTATAGTAGATGTAACAATGTAATAACCTGTTGGGAAGAGGCAAGAGTACAGAATGTTGGGAGTGACTGATGATTGGTTGAGCAATTAAAAGGATTTTTTAAAAAGTCAGCTAGTTATAACACACATCTCTCTGTCTCTCCCACTAACTCGGTCCTTGACTCCTTTTACTAACCTTGACAGACCCAACTCTCACTCTAACAGTCATAACTAGCTGACTTTTTAAAAAATCCTTTTAATTGCTCAACCAATCATCAGTCACTCCCAACATTCTGTACTCTTGCCTCTTCCCAACAGGTTATTACATTGTTACATCTACTATACATTTAACTAATAAATGCATCAATATTTCCCCCACAAAAATCCATAACATCACAGTAACCCCTTCCATCCTCCATTCTGTGCACACTTGCACTCGTGTATCCTCACTTCTGCTGCATCCACTACAAAGAAAGCATTCTCTCCTCCTTGAGACTTCAGATGTTTCTTTCTTCTCTTGCATTTCTACTATTTTTCTGCTTATTTAAACTCTTTGATCCACTCATTTTGGGAGTGAGTTATCATTAAGTTACTGAAGAAATCTGCTCCTGGAGGCCTTGTTCTTATGGGACTTCTTCAGATGTGACATTCAGTGTAAATGGAAAATCCTCTTCACAGTAGGCCATTATAAATGCCTATTGCCAAATTTTCCAGAGTTTTACTAGGCAGGCACACAAAAATCATGGCACCCATTTGAGACTTTTGATTCTGGAGAATTAATTAACTCTTTTGGTTCCTCTAAGACTGTAGCTGAATCGGCAATTTGAAAATCAAAAGGCATTCTTGATATTTTTCTGCCAATATCCTTTGCCTTCAGTATCAAGGGCTCTTCTGTGCCTTCAGTGTGGTTTACCACTGGGCTCTAGTAAATTGTCTTGGGTCCTAAGGTCTCATTGTCAGAGCATATATTCCCTAAATATAATATGGCTTATTCAGCAGTTCAACACAAAGCAAAAGATTTTGTACTGACCAGTTCAGAAGTGTTAATGCTACAGTTCTAAGGAACCTCTTAAGACAAAGGATGTCCATTTGGACTTCCTCAGAGGTGTTGCCTAATACTTGGTTTAGCCAAAGGTGCTAAATGGCTCAAACAAGCACCCGATTAAAACACATCACAGAAGTGTTAAGTCAATCGCTCTTGTCCCAATGGTGACATTTCCTATCAATGTCATTTCCTGCCTGTAATGCATTGTTGGCCAACTGCAGAGCCACATGCTGGTGGACACAGAAGTTTGTCTGGGAGGGTATTCAGTATTCAATTGTTTAATCAAGAAACTTGGCAAGCTTGATGAGTGTAGATAATGGAATTCAACAGGGGTGCTGGCTACGAGGTTTGACAAGGAGAAACCCTTTTGGCTAACTCTTGCTCTCCTAGACCAGAAAGTCAAAATTGGTTCCATTTTTGAGCATATGCATGCATGTATCTCTTGGCAGAGGTATTGTAAAATATGGCCATTGGTCCAACTACGGTAGTCTTAAAGAATTCTTATTTTTGTATTGCAATCCATTCTCAACACAGTTAAGTTTCTTTGTTATAGCTGGGAAGAGGATTTTCCCATGCTAGATGTTGACATTTGGAGTTTCCACAAAACTGCTGGTGTTCAGAGTCTTGTCAGAAGAGTGCCATCTTCTTTCATATAGATGATAGGCCTTTGGTGGCTCACTAAAATTAATGTCTATACCAAATCGTACATGTTGCAGTCTCTCTCTCTCTTATAAATTAGCTTTATGTGTTAGCCCCAAGAAATCTCATTCTGTTCTCACTCAAGACATCTTCTACATAGAATCACATTGTATTCCCTTCTGGACTTGATTGTTGTGCTGAGAGAAAAACCCCCAAGAAAAGACCTTCTGGGTAAAGATATGCCTCAACAGAGTGTAGTATTGGTTTATATGATCCTCTATCTCCTTGATTTAATAATTCCTACCATGAAATTTCTCCCCTTTGCTAGGCTGCATATGAAACTCCTATGAACAGGATTCCTTTATAATTACAATTGGTTCTCCACATCCATGAATTCTCTATCCACTGATTCAATCAACCATGGCTTGAAAATATTCCCCCCCTCAAAAAAAAAATCAAAAATCAAAAAACAAACTTTGATTTTGTCACTTTATATAAGGGACACCATTTTACTTCACCATTGTACATAGTGAGACTTTGGCTGGGACTTATCACATTACTTCATTCCTCTTCTATTGTTCTCCTGGTGGGAGACCATTTGGAAAGTGTTTCTTTTACAAAGGAGTCTATTAGCATATGCCATTGATGCCGTTATTCTGCTGTAAGTGATTTGCCTGCCTCGTATGATAAAAGCCCTCAGTCTAGCCACTATCATACCGTCACAAACATTTCTATGGGAGGCTAGGCTGGACCAGTTCCTGTTTTCCTTTTGGCAGCCTATAAAAACTATTTTTTGTTCAAACAGGCTTTTAATGTGTAATTGCTTACAGGGAGCCTTCTTATGGGGATTGTGCTTTAACTTTTGTATGCTTTTTAATGATTTCATACTGTTAGAAAATATGATTTTTAATTCTGTTTAAAATGTTATTGCTAGGTTGTAGCTGATTCTTTTTGTAAGCCAACTTGCGTCCCATTCTGGGAGAAAGGTGGCATCTAAATTAAATTAATAAAATGAAGAAGGAAAGGTTGCTTACCTATAACTGTGATGCTTTGAGTGCTCATCTGTGTGCAGTCACATAATCTATTTTTCTCCTTCTTATTGGTTCTTCAGTGGCTCTTACTTCCTATCTCTCACTTTAAATAGTGGTTGCCTACCACTATTGCATATGTCTTTGAACTGAGGAAAGAGCAGTGCTAGCATATGCATAAGGAAGGTTGCAGAGTTATTAAAATTTGAGTGGTAGAAAGTTCTGAGCCATGGTCTGTACATGAGTGACTGGATATATATGATTGCACAGATGTCATAAAAAAAAAAACCAATTACAGGTAAGCTGTCTTCCTATATTGGGAACAAAAACAAACTGCTGCAGTCTTTCCTAGTTTCTGTGTTTTTCCTTATTAACTTTTGCCATCTTGACTACACTCTGATGTTGTTTGGCCATACATGTCCCAGTTTTTATCTATGAAATGTTGGAGGACATGAGGTGGTACAGTTTTTGTACCATAGATTTTCTTGTTTGAATTAGCATTTCCTTGATATTTATCTTTTTAGGATGAATTACTAATCATTTATGTTTAACTATTCCCTATGTTAGATTTATTTTTGGTTTTTACATGACAAATATTATAATGTATAAATATGGCTTTCTGTATGTAAAATTTATGCTTATGCCAGTGAAATGTGAGTTTATTTCATATTAATATGTAAGCAGTTTTCAAAAATTGGCTTGCTGATTCAAACTGCAATACTATCATGGAGTTTTGTGCTTTATTTGCAGCATCTGGCGAGGACCAAATATAAACTGCACGGATAGTTCAGGGTACACTGCATTACATCATGCAGCTTTGAACGGCCATAAGTAAGTACCAGATGATTATTGATATACTGATATTACTTTTCTGCTTACATGAAGTTAAGAAATAGTCATATGTGTGCACCAAGATGTTAATAAGATGCTGTTTCTGATGCTTATATTGCCTGTTCTGTAGCAGAAGCCATCTTTATTTTCACATATACAAATAGATTCTATTCTGGCGGACTCAAGATTTATATTTGTTGTTGTTATGTGCCTTCAGTTTGTTTCTGATTGATGGCAATCCTGAGGTGACCCTCTGCCAGATTTTTCTTGGCAATATTTGTTCAGAAGAGGTTTGCTATTGCCTTTCAGGAAACTTCCATTGGTTTAGAATGTGGCAACCAGACTAGAACTAATAGGATTCACTGTTCCAGAATTGACATACTATGCCAGTCTTGTGTCACCTTTATTAGTGACAAATTTGTTTCCAGGTTACTTCAGTCTGGACTTTTAATACCCAGAATGGTCTTGGGATAGGGCATCACAGGAATTGCCTCCTCTCACATGAACTTGTTCACAAGCTTCTTTCTCACCAATGACAGAAGTCTGGTTGATAGGGATGCTGTCCCAAAAATGTTATCTGGGTCTCAAATGCTCTCCCCTGAATAGTAAAAACAGTGTTGTTTCTGCAGGCATGTTTTTGTTAAAGTTTTTGAATTAGTTGTTTTATTTTCCCCCCTGCTTTGTCTTAATAATATGCTAATTACTGAACTTTAATGTTTTAATTTTATTATAAAAGAAATAGTAGGAAGACAGGAATACAAACATGCATTTTTTTAAAAAAAAAAATAAGCCCATGAAATTTGCTTAAGTTGCTGGAACTGGTAAAGAAGGAATGGAAAGCTTCCACTCCTCCACCATAAGCCCACTCAATTGCCATGATGGAAAATCTACAGCTACGAGGCTAGCAGTTAAATACAAGACTGGTATAAATATACATAAGAATATATTAACCAACCAGCACAGATCTTATTTTTTTAATGACATAATGGTAATAAATAATGTTAAACCAATGGAAGAAATATGTACATATCAACCTTTAGGAAAATCTTGTATATTAATACATGAATTTTGTCTCCTTTTCAAACAGTAGGTAAATGGGAACCAATAGTTACTGCTTTTTGTCTGCCATCATTAAAACATATATATGTGGCTTAGTTTATTCTGTGCTTAGTTAAGTATTTTGTATGAAGCGAAATAGGATCTTTCCACTTTTCACTCACTAAATGTATAGCTCCTGCCAGATAATTCCAGAGAAAGGGAGGGCTCTTAGCACTACCAACCAAAACTCACTGTGTACCTGTTCTTCCTTAACAAATATTTTTCTCTGGAGAGAAGAAAAATAAATGAAGCAGCAGGACAACAGAAAAAGTTTACAAATGAAAGACAGCACCACTTAGACTATCCTGTAAAATTCTGTGAACGAGGCAAGTACTAAGTGTCAGCTTCTTCATCTGCACAATTTAACAAAATTACCAGTGCTTCTAGGGCCTGGTACAGGGAATTGCTGTGGATATGCACAAGTAACTTTTTTCCTCTGAGAAACAATTAGCAATCCCATAAACATAGATAATGTCACTTTACAGTATCTTCGCCTCTGGAAACTTTCCCAGACATGGTTAATTGAAAACAGAAGCAGTGCTTCCTTTTTCCTCGTAGCCATGCTGAAAGAGAAATAGGAGTGTATGAGCCTGAGGTTTGTGCATAGAACAATAAACTGTAGTTTTTGTGGTACTAAAATATAACCAAAATTATGTGCAAACAATATATTCCTATTTTCACTATATATGTTGATTTGATCAAGCCAGTGAGGAATTGCTTATATATGTACAATAATTTTTAATGATTCTCCTTTTTGTTACTGTAACATGTAGAAACAGCTGTCTTTGTTGCAAAAATATTCTGCCAGTTGATTTCAATAAGGTAATGTAGCCATGGTTTAAATCCATGTTTTAAATTGTCTAAAGAGAACTAAAAATCAAGCTCCCCCTCCCTGCTGTCTAGCAAAAATTCAAAGAATATTAAGTTTGATTTTAGATGGTTTGAAATCTTGTTTGTTACCATCAAGCTTCATCTTTGGTTAAAGCACTGCAACTCTGTGAGATGGTTCTGTGTTGTTTTTCATCAATTTTTGCACGCATATTCTTGCACATGGTACAGTCCTATAGATAGCACCAGGATGCTTTGAGATAAGAGCATCTGATGGATGGAGTGCTCCTTTGGGCTTTGCCAGCAGGACAGAAGGGAAGTAGAGATATCTGTATGCATCCTCCTGCTTTATTTTTTTAAAAAGGAATTTTTCTGTCATTGTGAGCCATGGGGCAAAATAGATTTAGCTCCAAGACTGGTCTAAATTTTCAGCCTGGTCAAAGATTGTGGGGTGGGGCTCAATTTTGCAGAGATAGAATCTCCTTCTCTCTGCTCGACATGCCACATCTTCCACTTCTGTTAGATTTGTGAAGGGCATGGATCTTTCTGTGGGGCCAGAGAGAGGGATCTGATATAGGCTGGAGATTGATTTTTCATTTGGAATCAGATCTGTCTCTAGCATTGAGGAGTGTCTGTAATGCAGTCCCAAGGACCATAAGATTGTACTGTTAATCTAATCATCATCATCATCATCATCATCATCGTCATCTCCTTCTCCTTCTCCTTCTCAAAAACTGAAGCATCACCTCCAGTCCTAAACCCATCTCTAAGCATACCTGATAAATTCCTGCAGGAAAATGTTTTTAAAATTATCCTAGCAGTGAGAGCACTAATACTAGGAAAGAAATGGGTCTAAGTGCAAGGCAAGCCTGAACCCTTGCTAGAAACCAAAAAGACTAAACTGATACTATTGTATTTTTGGACATTTCATATGATATAGTGTGACTTACTGGAAAAGTTGATAATGATGGGAAAAGTAGAAAGCAGTAGCAAAAGCTGACCACCACATTACAGGTGGATTGATTCAATAAAGGAATCCACAAGCGTGAGTTTGCAAAACCTGGGCAGGCTTATTAATAACATGGTTTCTTAGAGGGCTGTCATTCATTGGGCTGCCATAAGTAGTAGCTGACTTGACAGCACATAACAACACATACCAACAAACACATATTTATATGCTGCTCTGTTTCAGGTCAGCATATGAGAAATTTTTTTTTAAAAAAATATTTATATTCTGCCCTGTGTCCAAAGATCTCAGGTTAGGGTACAATAACATCCATTTAAGCAGCTTATTACAATTGAAATAATTGAAATAATAATTCAAACAGACCAAAATCATATTGAACAATTTGACAAATTAAAACAAGACATTTTTAAGCCAGGTAAAATCATTTGAAATTATTTTACACATGAGCAGATTTGGGTGAAATAAATTAGATCACAACTGCTTTAGTAGAAAGTAGAAGGCCCTTTCCCATATCCTCTCATGCATATTGCTCACACCAATAGGAAATGAGGGCCCTCCAAACAGGCCACAATCCTCAGGCAGGCATATATTGGGAGAAGTATTAAGGCCCCAAGTATCAAGGTTCCAAGCCATTTTAATCATGAAATAGTAAGTAATCAAAATGATAATCAAACTTTCAGTTCTCTTCCATTATATATATGGCTTTCCCCCAAAAGTTCTTGCTGCTAATGCTGATCTTTTCCCTTCTTGGAGAAGGTTTCTTAACAAATCCTAGCTCTTTTTTAGTTATGGTGTTTATTTATATCAAATACTATTTCTTGACAACTTTACCAGTTTATAGGTTCACGTGGTCCTACTTTTGAAAGTGCTACACTCATACCCATATACTAAACTAAGTCATACATCCTGATACTAATTCAGATTTTCTAATATCTGAAGGTTAATATGGGATACTTATCTTAGGATTTGTTAGGATAAACAGAACATCATCTGTGCAAAGGCTTAACAGCTATCCTACCTCATCATCATTGTCATCACTGTCGTTGTCGTCATCGTTATCATCATCATCATCATCATCACAGTTATTATTACTTATATTTTGTCTTTTTCCCAGAGTGGGACTCAAGGTGGTGTGCAAATGTTAAGAAAAACATAGCAAAAAAGTACACCAAATGTAACCAATGTAACCAGTTTAAAAGTATAGCTAATAAAAACAACAAATACATCACACAAAGATAGTATACCACAGTTCTGCTAGGTCTAGTCCCCTTAAGCAGTCAGTCTTCAAAGGCCTGCTAAAATCATCATCATCATCATCATCACCATCATCATCGTCATCATCATCACAATTATCATCATCTCAGACATTTTATCTTGGACCTTTGTGGAATTTGGACAGAAATTTGGACAGATTAATGATCTGATAAATTATTTTTCTTTTACAATGAACAGTTTTTCCCCCCAGGCAACATAATGAGGTATTTAAAAAACACAGATACATTAACTATTTTCACAAGTAAAATAGTATTCTTTTCTCTTGAAAGTCTTTGATATAACTAGATTTTTCTTTTTTCTTTTTGGCACATAGTATGGCCTAGCCTAATGACATACTGAAAACATTTCCTCTATAAACTGCAAATAGGATATTCTTCACTAGATTTCGGTACCATACAAAATATTTGCTGGTCTTTTAAAATATAGTTTCTTGGTGAAACCATATTTTTTTGTGTGAAAAGTTTAAGCAGCCCCATTAATTTTCTTGGAGTTGGAGTAGAAATGGAAAGATCAAAGAGACAGTGTGGATATGTAGGAATGAAAGGGAAAGGAATAATGAAAGATGTAAGAGACACAAGGGAATGTGCTTGGAAGATAATTATAAAGAAAATAAAAGAAAGCCATAAAGGAAGTAGAGTTTTTATCTGGGCTGAACTAGGGAGTGGGTCCTGGATGAGCTTGCTTGTAGGAGCCAGCAGTTTTTACTAGGAGAGCTGAGTCAAGAGATGAAGCCAGACGTATGGAATGCTGAACATGTAAGAATTAAATGACAAATCAAGAGCAGGATCAACAAGCAAGGTAGAGTTCAGGATCTATGAGCAACCAAAGGATACAGGAGCATACCAAAACCCTGAAAAAGAAAGTTGTTCAGACAAGCCTCAACTGGAAATGGAAACCTTCCTATGCTCTTTCTGTCCAGAAGGATAAAAGTGGCCCTCTTGGGTGACCTAAGTGAGTCCAGCCTGAGGTCATTTCACTACCTTGGTAGATGCTTTCAGATACATTTTGATGGCTCATCGCATGGGTAAGCTGACTCAGAGGTGACCTGAGGGATAGTATGGTTTTCTTTCTGTTCACATGCAAGAACACTGATGTCTGTGGACTTGTGAGCAGAGAGTTAAAACAAGTAAAGAACTACAGATATTGAGTTGTTAACCATCCAGATTTTAAACTGCAAACTCGTAATGCTAAATATGTCTGTAATCTCTGTTGTTGTTTTTCTCACTAATAGATATGAATGTGAATTTGGCTCTTTTGACATCATTAGATAGTAGCCATTAATTGACAGATCAGAGATATCTCTGAAGGAATACCTCAGTTAAACAAATTTGTTATAATTATGTAATTTCTCATTTCTGTTTCTGATTAAAGGACACATTGGGACATAATCATCATACCATTTGTAAATATCATAGGTTTAAACTCTGCAAGCCTGATAACAGTGATTCTAACACTGATGCAATAACTTTGAATAATAACTAATTGCTGTTGTTTTTGGTTCTAGAATATTCTGACATTATGCCTGTGTTTCATAAGCTTTATGTGGTACTCATTCTGTTGATTTTAATTTTATTTTAATATTTTTCAGGGATATAGTTATCAAATTACTTCAATATGAAGCATCCACAAATGTGGCAGATAATAAAGGATATTTTCCTATTCACTTGGCTGCATGGAAAGGAGATGTAGAAATTGTGAAGATTCTTATCCATCATGGGCCATCACATTCCAGAGTGAATGAACAGGTGACAGTATTAAATATTTTTGTTTATGTCTTCAGGAAATACAAGTAAGTATACTTTTGTTCTTACAGATGCAGGAATGCAGTCATAAAGTTCCTGTAATCTTAAAAATGTACATGGTAGTGAAAAAATATGACAGTTTCTGATGAGCTTCTTTATAGGTGATTTGATGCCACTTAAAACTAACACACATACATCTGAATCTAAAATAGACCAAGTGTAACCTACTGAATTCTTTGTACTGCTTTTGCTAAGAAGTATATTCTTATGCTGTAGATAAGGAGTGAAAGTCTTATGGTCTGCTGTGAGTTTTTGGATCAAGAATTAGTCATAGTTACAGTTGGGCCATTTAAATGAGTGGGACTTGAATTAATAATGACTTTTTTTAAAAAATAACATGTCTCATTGAGATTTTAGTGGCTCTGCTCTAAGCATAACTAAGTCAGTATTTGCTCCATTAAATCTTAGGATTTCAACCTAGAAAAGCTGATGGCATCTTCATAAGCTGTTGTAACCAAGAGTTTTCAAAAGCATGCCTGTTTTTTTATTACTGTCTTTAGAGGCTTCTGTCTTGGCTATGTACTTCAGAGTCCTTCCTGCCCTGACATGATATACTGCTGTACTAACACAAGTGACCATCTCTTGAATTGAGATATGATGCTCCAGGTCTCCATCTGGTACAAAAATTCTGTAGCCCATTATAATCAGTTTTTATAAGATAGTTGGGTCTCTCAAATAGAGTCCTAGGAGTATAATCCCACAATAAATTATGGTAGAATTAATACTGCCAGAATTCTGGCTAGTTGATTCTACTTTAATTACTTTGGCTTTTTTTTTTTCCAGATGAAAAGGTATTTTAAGTTACCAGCTTAACTCTTTCAGAAAGTTACAGACATACTGGAGAACTACTTTGTTCTTGTAAAGGAAAGCTTATTAAACATGATAGGATTGGTGGAAGAGATTGGGCTTCCTTATTTAGGGGGAAAAAGCCTGTGAGGAAGAAAGTATCAAATTATACAGAGAATGTCTGTCTGAGTCTACTTCCCTTAGCTTTTTTTTTAAGGTTATAAAACAGAAAGCGTGTAGAAAATTTTAATATAGCCGTTATTACTGTAGTTGGTTTTTTTTTTTCATTTCATGCTTATTTATGTACTGCTACAGTATGTGGATGGGAGATCACCAATGACGACCAGGTGCTGTAGGCTATATTTCAGAGTAAAGAAATGGCAAGTATTCTGAGTATTCTTTGCCTAAGAAAACTCTATAAATTCATGGGGTCACTGTAAGTCAACAGGTGTCTTGAAGGCACATGCACACATAGACAGTGAATAAATATTTCCTTAAACCACTGAAGGTGAGAGTTTGTTTAGTTGACCAAGAATGGACAAATATGAAAGCAAGGAAGCAGATCTAATTCTCCATCTAATGTTCTAGTAAACAGGACCTGTTCCAGAAGAGCTAGTCAAAATGTAAAATTGGGATGTGCTTACTCTATAAAAAGATTTTTTTTTTTAAAAAAAGTGAAGAATAACAACCTGTACGAACGAAATGGCCTATGTTAAAATAATGTCTTTGATAAGTGTTGAGGAGAAAACATGTTTCTCTTTTATTCTTGTTTTTAGAGGGGTATGCAGAAGTAATGTACAAATATGTGATTTCAGAAATAGTCTTTGAAACAAGCAAAACTGAGTTCTGGGAGTCAGCTTTACAAAACTTTATTATTATCAACAACAAAACCAGTGAAGTATTGATGATGCTAGCCAAGGTTTCTGTTAAAATTGCTTAGCTGACTATCAGTGCTTCTTTGAGAAATCTTCTGTCATGTAGTCTTTGAATAATTACAAGAAAATACTTTCCTCAGCTCAGAAAAAATAGTCTATAATTTTCTGTCCATGGATTCAAAATGTTTGAGTTGATCAGATAACTGCCACTATCCTCAAACAGTAGATGACTTGTATTTGTCTTTCTCTAATCCTAGTTGCTCCCCCTAGTGGTCCTTAGTTCCCTCATACTGAATCTAATAAAAAGGAATATCACATTTTTGGCGTTGCTTGTCTTCTTACATGGAACAGCAGAATGATAAAAGAAGGTCTCAAAAAAGGGAGGAGAAGACTGTGGCAGGCTATTTTCCTGTTATTCTTATAAATGACAATGGAAGAAAATATATGAAAGAAGGCTCTTACCTGGTACTATGATTCATCAGTGTGGTCTTTTATTTATAAAATCTTGGATTTGCTGAACTGCAGATACTGGAAGGCTACATATTGGGAATCAAAAGAGAAGAATAACAGATAATCTGAACAGCAGGGTTAATGTTGGCTCATTTACAAGAGTAGGACTATGGAAATGGAACATAAAAATATGTCTGGAAGAAACTTTTGGGACAGTCAGAAAGCACCTCATGTTATAATAGGAATAAGCACGGTAATAGAGACTTGAGAGAGAATATGGGTGTGAAGTTGAAAGATGGCAGGTAACAGGAAAAAAAAACCCAGCACTGAATATAACTGTAAAAACAGTATTCCTATAGAAGCTATATCTGTGAGATTGCTTTGCTGTTTAATATAGTTACTTATAAGGGAGTAAAGTGTTAATGAGTTACCCAAACATTCAGTTTTAACAAGAAGTAAATATTTAGTTTATTTACATATAATTCTCACAGGGTAAACTTCCTTCCCGGCATGTTATGTATATCATTATATATGTGTGTGTCTCTGTGTATGTTTTTTCCCCCGTCACCACAGCACATTTTTCAGCTTTTCCTTTCTTTTATTCAAATAATTTAAAAAAAATTTCTCCCTGTGCCATGGCACTTTAAACAAATCTGTTCACTGACAGTGTTAGTTGCCTAATATTGTAATGAATATAGTTAAGATGTCTCTTTATTCTGAGCTTCCTTTTTGATATGAAGGCCTGACTAAAATAAGAGAAAAATGGTAAAGAACTGTGTAAAAGCAATAGAACTAAACCATAGTTTAGTCATACATGCATGAACAGAAAGGAACAATTCTGATTATAAACATAGAATTTTAGTTTAAATAAAGATTTGCTTGTTGAACCAGCATACCCTGACTATCATGATGTGACAGCCCTAATGAATCCTCTTGTCAGTCCATGTTCTCAACAGCTTATGAAATAACCAGATTTCTCGCTCTTGTTCCCATTTTACCACTTTGTGGAGGGGAGAGAAACCTGCCCTTCCCATTACAGTCCAGCAAAAGGAAACTGCTGTAATTTCTCCTAGCTTGTGTATTCTTCCTCATTAATAACCTTTGCCATCTTGTCTGATTTTGCTTGGCCACACGTGTCCCAGTTTTCCTCTGTGAAATGTTGGAGTTTATGAGCCAGCCAGCAAAATAATCCAGATAGCTGGCTTGTTTAGTGGTTGACTACATTTTGTTTTGAATCTCAATTCCTGGTTTAAACACAACAACAAGCCAGAAATCAATTACATTTGAAACTTAATTCTGATTTATTATTTCTCCTGGTCACAATAACATGGAGAAGTATATGAGACTGAGGAGTCTTGGGTTCCTTTCTGTTCATGTGTACGCCACTAAAAATGATTTAGTATTAAACCATTCCTTTAAGAGCAATATAGTGTTTTTAAAGTAAAGTAAAATAGAATATACCTGTGACACTTACATTTTTCATAACATTGTTTTTGTAAATACAGGCTGAGCCTCTCATATCTGGAAATCTAAATTCTGAAAAGCTCTAAAACCCAAATCTTTTTGCTGCCAACCAACTGCTTCTGCCTTTGAGGCGGTGGCTGATGTACTTCTGCTTGTTCATCTCTCAGATCTGAGGAGTGCTGCAGTTGCTGTCTTGAAGTCAGAAGTGGGTGACTGGCAGCAAAAAGAGACAGAAGATGTATGAAAGGGTGGAAAGCGTGGATTCACACCAAGCACTACACTTGGATTGCTGCCATTTTCAGAGATTGTCTTCAGCCTCACATCTCATACACAACACAAGTAGCTAATTGAACAAGACATGAGGCTATTCCAAAAAAGCACTGCATTTCAAAATCTGAAAAAATCTGCAGTATAGAATACTTCTGGTCCCAAGCATTTTGAATGAGGGAGGCTCAACCTGCATATGTTTTATTAAGATGCACAACAAGCATATTTTCTTCTTTCTTGTGCCTTGTCCAAAGTAAACAATATAGAAGTCAGTTGATTTCACTGAGAGTCAAGCACATACTTAATTCTTCCACTGAAATAAACTTGGGGTTTAAATTGTTTTAATATATTTAGTATAACACATTTTTAATAAATTATAAATATACATTATATACATTATAAATATATATTATATATACAAATATACATTATAGTATATTTAATACATTTAATATGTTATAGCCAATACTTGTGGACATGACTCTTTACACAAATTTAGGTTCTGATGCTAAAACATGTAATACCATTATTGCTAATATGTAAGGTATCAAGAAACTGAGATGGAAGCCAGGTGGGTCCACATTACAGTATGCCTTTTCAGTGTGGTAATGTAGGCCTTGAAAGTATAACTATTTAAAAGGGAGCGTAGAGGAAGGGTCAATGACTGTTTTCCTGTTCTCCATCCTTCCTTACCCCTCGTGTGTCTTACTCTGTATATGTGTTATTTCCTACCTTCCTTATTTCTCTCTCTCTCTCTCTTTCTCTGTGTTTCTTTCCCTCCCTCCCTGCCTCATTCTTCCTTACTCTCCCACTCCCACTTCTCTCTTTTTCTTCCTTCTGTTTCTTAGGGTCAACTCAGAAGTTGCAGTAGGTCTGCAACAGAGGTGTTTTACCAGTGACACCTACACAAGATTGAAATTGACTAGAAACTCAGCTTTAGTCAGTTTCAATCTGCATCTTGAGTTCCAGGTAATGTCCTTCCAATTTTTATTGAAACATGCTGTTCCATTTCTTCTACACTATTTTTTTCATATATATTGAATTAGGTAAAATACATTACCTAATCTCAATGTGTGCTTTTTCAGAAACGTCTTTTTTCCTTCCAGATTACATGCATATGTTATCATACAACCCCTTCTATCTTTATATGCGGCAGTTGTGTATCTTACTGCCTGTTTGAAGCATAAGGTTATGCATGCATGGCTTACAGTGTACTCATTATGCTTGCAGCTAAAACTGTGTTCCACTGTGTTTTTGACAGGTTGATTACTTGTTTGTTTTGTAGTAACTTGGTATGTCAAAAGTAATACTCATTTAAAATAAATTTACCTTGAGAAATGTGGGTCATGTTATTCTTGGCAACAGTGTTATAGTCATATTCCTCTTTGTTTAGATACTTAAATAAGATCCAGGTAGGAATTACAGAACTGAAAGCTAATGTTTTCTAGCATTTTATATGCCGTGAATCTTCATTAGATTCTTCTGTGGAAAAAGTGGGTAGGAGTGGAAAGAGGGCTTGAAATCTTTCTTAAAAGTTGCTCTATGTGATGAAAACATTGCTCCATCTAAAATATAGCATTAGATGTAAACATAGTCTACATTCCACTGATACTAGGTAGTAATGACCAATCACTGTATAGTTATTTTATTACTCTGCTATTGCTCCCATTGTTCAGTTTTCCTACACCCTGCCTACTCTGCTCTCTGTGATGACTTAGTGACAGTGTGCATGTGTACTTTCACATCTCAGTACAAAATTAGAGACAGACTCCATGTGTGCTCAAAGGCAAAATTAAATCAACATATACAATACAATGTATTTTCAACTCAATATACCTCCCTTTTCAGATTCATGCCCATGATCATCCTTTAAAAATGTATTTTTGCCAGCAAAATTAAATAGTACATATTCCCATTCTTTGCCAGTCCACCCATCAACATCTGTTTTTTAAAGCAATAATTTCATCTTATTAGGTATTATTTTGTTCCCTTTTCCCTTGACATGTTCATCACTTTCACAATATAAATGTAATAATTCCAGATGCATTAGCTCTAGGAATGCAATATTTTAAGCAAATATTAATTGCCTTAAAGATTTTAGGCAGTAAAACAGCAACATAATGCATGACTAGTCCTGACATCAGTTTAGTTTTAATTAAAACAATTGCTAGTATTTAGTATTCTTGCTTGTTTGCATTCCTCTTTTGTCTCTGTTTTTCTTAAATTTGTTTGTTCTAATTTGTTGCTTCTCTTGTTTTGTTTCTGTGTATCTTGAACACTTTTAAGTAAAAAAGGAAAATTTCTTTTTTTGCTCTTGAGAGAATTGTTTGTAGTTTAATTTGATAACAACATGGCTCAGCAGTTCTGTGTATACTGTACCTGTTGAAACATACCAGGTCTGTGCTAGATTTCCCAGTTTCTGTTAAAGTAATTTTTTTAAATTAAGTTTTGCTTTTGTTTTACAGAAATGCCGGTTTTACATCTGTGAATATATAAACAGAGGATTTACACCAGGGGTGGGAATTGTATGGCCCTGCACATGTTCTTGAAGTGAAACCCAGCCAGCATAGTCAATGGTAGGATGTGCTGGGAGCTATAGTCCAACAAAACTTAGAGGGCCGCACAAACTGCACTCCTGCTTTTCACAAACATAGCGTATTTACATGGCTCCTCTTATTTATAGTCCTTTTTCTCATTTCAAAATTGAAAAAAGGGAAATATGCTTGCTAAATGACTGCATGCTAAATGACTACTTAATATGTATAGGTTTTTTTTTTCTGTATGTCTTATAGTTTTTAGGGGTTTGAAATAGTTATTTAGTATTTCTGCATCCATATTTATTCAAGCACATTCTTATAAAGAAAAACTAATGTCTAAATTAGGGGTGGGAGTTGTGTGGCCTTCCACATATTGTTGGACTGCAAGTCCCAGCAACCCTAGCCAGCATAGCTAATGGTGAGGAATACTAGGAGCTGTAGTCCAGCCCCATCTAGAAGGCTGCATAATTTCCACCCTGTTCGGTATCAAATTCTAATTAATTTATTGTACTTAATCTTTAAATCTTGTATTATAAAACACAACTAATTTCTCATCTAATTGTGAAATATCTGTTTGAAGTTATGTATTCATGCTTTGTTTAGTAGCTATATATGCAAATAAATGGGAAGAAATACTGTGTTTATTTCCCTGTATTGTTACCCCAATTGAGGTTTGGTATTGCTGGCACATAAAACAGCCAATAATCCACACACATGAGAGGAAGATCCGGACTACTTTATTTGCTCGAGCAAAGGGGTACCTGGGGATGATTTTCCCAAAACAGACACATTTCTCCATGTTAATTAGCAACATTCAAAAATTACATCACAGCCACATAAAATATTGAGAGATCAGGTATCTTAGGAGCATGTGTATTGGGGTCACCATGTACCCCTGTCTCATAATAAGTCAGAGCAGTTAGGAACTTCTTGTTATTTTTCTTTCAAGTTGGAGATGTTTATGGACTTCTTCCCATGCCTGGTACTTGTCTTCTCTTTCTTATCTATACATTCCATTCCATTCCATTCTGCTATCCTTCTTTTTGTACTCCTGTTCCTAGGTCAGGATGTAACAAAGCAAGGCCATTCTGCCTGGACTTCCAGGCACCAGCTGGCCACATTGAGTAGGCCATAGGCAGGCCTCTTGATTTCTTAAGATTTTAGCTATCATGGTATGACTCAAAGGCCTTTCATCCTTTGGTAGCCCAAGCGGCCTGTCAGTATTAGTATGATGTAGTTATCTGTACAATGTAAAATGGTGCTGTTTATGTGGAATTGTTTATACAGAATGGAATTGTCAAATGTATTTTCTTGATTCTAAAGATCTTATAATGCAACCGAAGATACTTCTGGTTATGTGGGAGGAGAGACAATGATAATTTGCACCACATCCGCACCCCGTGTTCCTTAAATCTGGCATGATGGGCTCTTTGGGGTAGTTTTTAGAGGACATGGGGGGAAATCATTGACAGCTATACGTGAGCAGAGGGTTTCTGCTTATGGAGTGGAATCTTAGAATTCCAAGTCAGAGTTCTTTCAGCTTTGGAGAGATGCCATCAAAAATTTTGTATGGCTTGTATGCCAGCTTTCTGTTAGTCAATGGGAACTGAAGTGACAATCAGAAATAATTAGTTTTGTATATAAAACTGGATGGATGATTAGGACCAATCATTATGACTAATAATGTTTTTATTTTCATATATGCACAAGCCTTATTCTCAGTGTTATAGAATTATGAGAGTTAATTATGACATGTTTCTATACTAATTTACACATTGACAAGTTTGAGAATTATTTAAACAAGCATGTTGGGCAAGAAAATGTTTCTGTTTGGTTTAGCTTCACTATTCCCTGAGCAAAATATGCAGGCATCAGATGAGGTTTCACATATGGCCAAAGCTTATGTTCCTCCTCTTGTTATAATGGAAGGCTGCATCAATTACTGTAGAAGGGAAAGCTGAGCTGCTAAAGCTATTTGACTTAAAGTCTGTCAGTAAACTATGATTATTGATTCAAAGAAATAGCCATATTAATTTGGATCAGTATACAAAGAGACCTTGCAGCACCATTGAGAAAGAAAGAAGTTGGTTGTTGGGGACCAAAGGCAGCATCACACTACATTCTAATAACTCCTTCCATCATGCATCTGGTTATAGACTCACGCTGGCTTTAGGCAACATCTTTCCTGCTTCCTTTGTCCCCAACAACCATCCTTAAAACTGAACTTGTTACCTCATCCCCATACCCACAAGTTTTGCATTTCTATTGCTGTTCATGCATACAGCCTGCTCATATATCCCTGCTCTGTTCCTGGGCACTTTGTTCCATGCACCTGATGAAATAGACTTCAGTTTGTGAAGTTTTATGCTACCAACTTTTTTCTCTCAATTAGTCTCAAAGGTGTTACAAGATCTCTTTGCATATGATTATTGATGTATTTCACTTTGCTCAAACAGCTTCCTTCAGAAGATTATAGAAAATGTATGGTTATTGATTAATCATTTTATTATTTTTTTCCTCTTTTAACAGAACAATGAAAATGAAACAGCTTTGCACTGTGCAGCCCAGTATGGACATTCAGAAGTGGTGGCTGTTTTGCTTGAAGAACTTACCGATCCAACAATAAGAAACAACAAATTAGAAACCCCTTTGGATTTGGCAGCCTTATATGGTCGCCTGAGAGTAGTGAAAATGATAATCAACGCATATCCAAACTTGATGAGCTGTAACACAAGAAAGCATACTCCTTTGCACCTAGCTGCACGTAACGGCCACAAAGCTGTTGTACAGGTGCTGTTGGAAGCTGGAATGGATGTCAGTTGCCAAGTTAGTATAATTTCTTTTAAAAGTACTATTTAAAATAATTCTTTAGCAATGTTTTGTTCCTTTAGCTTTGACACAACAGCTATATTTGCAACATCATAATGAAATATCACAAAGCTGAATAAGAAAAATAAATCGTAATTTACAGGTTGCAGATTGGATAGAAGGAACAGCATGCTTCTCTACCCAACTATCATGAGCATATTACCTCATTGTTCAGTGTGTTTGTTGATTTCATCTTTTTCTCTTGGGCATATTTCAAAAAGCTGGTTCTAACATAAAGTATCTCCTTCTGTTTAACATCCTGTGTGGTTTTAAAACTCATTTGAGAGCTGCCCCTTCTTTCTGTGTGTGCTGTGAAATGTTAGGGCAAATAAAGGTGTTCTCAATGAATACTGTTCAATTAACCCCTTCATAGTTTTATCATGTGACCTTTGAAGGTAATGAAGAGGTCATTTTACTGAAGCTCATACTTACTGGCTAGAAGTAGCCCAGAGGTTATTTTTGTTGCATATTGGATCCATATGTAGGCATGTGCAACAAGGTTGTTGGAAACAGATTTCATCAGCCCTTTTTGGCACAGCAGCCACTCTAGACTCCTAGAAATGCTGAATAGGATCAGGATACTCTGCTGAACAGGGTGAGCTCTGATGTGTGTAGGAGAGTAAGCATCTTCAAATATTGAGGAGAAGAAACTTCTGTAAGCAAATGCTTTCTGTTTAGCTCACTCTGTATATGTGTAAAATTATGCTCAATATGTGTTGCTAGACCTACCAACTGAGAGAGGAGGTGAGAGAATAAGTTGGAAATGTTCTGCACACATAGGACTTTATTCAGATATTTTCCCTGACCTTCTGCTGCTTCAGACTGCTTCCAGAATTTCTAAGAGTTTAAGTAGTAGCTTGCTGAAGAGTGCAAGAATAGCTTTACTGCTCAGAACCAAAGGAACTACACTGTGTGACACCCCTCAACTGAACTTTTGGTTTGCAACTTAAACAGTATTCATATGTGAAATGGAGTGGACCTTTGGTTTTCAGACAACTGCTTTTTAAATATTGCACAACCTAATATTTCAATAAAGTTAATATTTTATTAGTAATGATAAATAATCAATGAGAATTCTCTTTTAAAGGCTTATATTATAGTTTATTTTGCATTTGCAGGAAAAAGGGGGGGGTGCTGCAGTTGTGTAAAAGAAGCAAAACTTTACTTTGAGAATAAACTGCATGATTTCCCCATAAAATGTAAGAGCTACAACTAAACGTGAGTTCCATATTTCTAGTCAATGTTGTTATCTTACTTGCAGGAGTTCCCCAAGCATTTTTTTACTGTTTTGTCTTTAACACAAAATGTAAAGTTTATATGCTAACAAAGTTATATAAAATATTTCATCAAAATTTATTATCTTTTTTCACACTTTATTTCTTTATTTATTATCAAATATGACCAGAACATAGTAACTCCTGAATAAATATTACAAGCACAGAATAGCACAGTTGACACAGCTTCTGACAAAGAAGTTCCTTTTTACAAATCTTTTTACATCTGTCTAGCTCCCCCTTCCCCTCTTGTCCTCTGTCTAGCTGAAAGTTTTTTTTAGCAGTATCACTATTAGGAAGATGGTGAAGGAGGCTTGGAGAAACACAGACTTTCAGTGCTGATTTGCAGTAGCATGTCTGCAGTACACAATGCAATAAAGCTCAAGCTGGGAAAAATGGGATTCTATTTTAACTAATTATGCTCTAGTAGCATGGGCCTTCCTTCAACAGGAAAGGAAAATAACAGCTGCCTTCAGGATCCCTTCCTATTTGTGAACAGCAAAGCAGAAAAGGGAAAGCAGATTGGCTACAGAGGTTAAACCATAAGAAATGTAAAGGCTGGCAGAAGAAAAACTTGTCCCTGAATGCATTTTGGAAGTAGCTTTCAAGTGATCCCTAGCAGGTTTAAAAAATGTAATTGTTCACCTATGAAAGGCATGGCATTTCACATGTGGATATTGTTTATTTTTGAATAATTCTTTGGCTGCAATATATTGAACTGCTGCTGTTTTTGTTTTCATTTTGGAATGAGGGAACTTATCTCTATTCTTTCCTTGTTAATTCTGCCTCTGATACCAAATTTTCTGTTAAAGGTATAATGCCCAGAAACACATCTGCTTCGTTAACCGAGGTAGATGTGTCATGCTTGTTTGAACTTCACTGTAGAAGTTTGTCAAGCATGCCCAATTTTCTTGTTGTTCTGCTGATATAATTTTGAATATTGCTGTGATTTGCCTGTTAAAATGTCTTTGAAAACGTTTGGTTTTTTTAAAGTCAGGGAATAATAGCCATAGCTTTTATGATGCTTTATTTGCCATTTATTTTTTAATTTTAGAATTTTTTGGGTTTCCTTTCCTTGGTTTTACATTTTTGTTTTTGTTCTCTTTTTCAGGACAATATCTCTTTCTGCCATGTATTCCAACACTTTCTGGTGAAACATTTAATTTATTTTCCAAGCAGCCTCCTGGTTTTCTGTTTTACTTCATCACCCTTCTATAATGTGGATGAACTGGAACTTTTTGTATCTTGGATTAATTTTATTACAGCATTTGGATTTGTTTTATTTTAAATTTGTTACTGGCAAATGATGCAAGTTACTTATGTCTATGGTGGGAGTTTGCTACCAAAAAGCCTGTTATCCATTGGTGTTGTAAGCTACCTAGATTTGAACTGTGCACAGGTTTCCAGTTGTGTTGCCAGTTGGACAACTGGTTTTAGTTTTTAGGAGACCACAAGAACAAATAGCTGGAAAATGGGTAGAAAACTGATGAAACTCAATAATATTGGGGAAATTTGTCAATGCCATCTTCTCTAATATTCAGGCTTTTTTAAAACCTCAAATTCATTCTGTCCTGAATATACGATTTGTGAAGTATTGTGAATTCTTCAGTTGTGACTGGAACAAAATTTTCATGCATGTGCACTGTACAAATTGAATAGTTATATGGAGAATGAAGAAAACTATTTAGAATTTGCTTGATTTAATATCTCTAAATTAGGAATGAGGAGCCTCTTATAAGCACTAATATGGCTGAATACACTGGAGTTCTAACACATACTTTTACATTAAACACTGAAAACTGTGAGCCTGGATTGATAAATCCGTCAGTTTTGGTTGCACCCTGTGATCATTGTGGTGCTTGTAGTGATGTATACCTTTCCTCCTTGATGTGCAAACTGGCAATTGACCCCAGGAGATTGAAGTACCCGTGAAGGAAGTCATCAGGCAGCTGAGATGCAGAATTAACTGCAGCTGAGGCCAGGAAGACACAGGCAAGATGAAAAGAAGGAGTGAATGAAGGCCAGTTGTGGAAGAGAAGTAGAGAAGGAAGAAAAGGACTGAGAGAAGCATTTGGAAAGATATGGAGCACAGAGAGATAATGCAGAGGGACAATGGGGTGCAGGCAACCTGGGGAAAATAGTGGAGAGTACTGGCAAAGGTAGGTAGTGCCAAGGAAAGAAGGGTCCAATGCCTAGTGGGGATCTCCCCCTTGCCGCCAAAATCTAAGGTTCAAATTCCAAGAGTGCATGAATAAGGAATCCCAGGCTCCATTAGAGAAGTATCCAGCTCACTGTTCTCCTCTGCTAGTGCCAAAGAAGCCTTGATGCTGAGACATTTATCTTTATAGTCAAAATTCTCCCTGTCCAAATCGTTGGTTTTGAATAATCTGCCTAACCTTGTTGAATTCCTGTCTAAGCATGTTGTGGCTTATAGAAATCAAAACATCCAAATACTAAAGTATTTGATAAGGATATTTCACCAAGAAATTAGAAATATTTTGACATTGCTGTCTTTTATGGGTTTTTTTTCCAAATTGAACCTGATTTATTCAGGCATTGTTCGGTTAATTTTATATCCTGCTACTAATCCAAAATCCCTAACAGTTCTTGTCCTAATTCATAAAAAATGAAATCATATCATCAGCTAGTAAGCTTTTGAATTCACTCATTCCATTTTCTTTCACCAAAAGGTGACATACTTCTGCTTGCTTTCCTCTCTTGGGGCTAAATAAATACGAGAAATCAGAATCTATTGGATATTTAGAAAACTGTACCTCTCTATATACTTAGAATGAAGAAGCATTATGTAAATTGGATGGATATTCCTTTTGCTACCACTTAACAGAAGAGGAACCCTGTTACTGAGTATGCAAAGACTCTTGAGTGGTTGGTTATAGGTAGTGCTCTATACTATCTGTTTGCTATTCAACTTTACTTCTTTATGTCTGTCTCACCAACAGAGCTCCAAGAAGCTCTTAAGACATTAATCAAGTACCAAACTATAACATTCAAGTTTGTTTATGATTAAAAGACAAGTTAAACAACTATATAAAAGCCTGAAACAGGAATAAAATAATCATTAATCACATTCCAATAGTTCACAATATATTTACTCAAGCCAAATTCCCAAATGTTGCTTGAAATAAAATTTTGGAGGCATTCTTTTAAAAACAATAGAATCAAGCTGGAGTGATAATTTTTTTCTGAGTTGAAACTTCTATAATCCAAGTGTTGCCACTGAGAAGGGCCTGCTCTTTATCAGCATTTTCCACCAAAGACTCTTGAGAATTATGGTTCACTTGCTTTAGTAAATAACTAATTTTTTGGTATATGCTGGATACTTCCATTTTCTGTTTAATTGCTACCTGGCTACCAGAAAAAAAAAATGAGGACGTGTGGAATGCATCTTGTCACTAGTTAGATTCTGGAATAGCTGAGAAGAACAGGGTCATCAACTAGAGCATTATTTGAGAATCTTACCTTTGAAATAAGCTACATGGCATTCATTCTATGTGGCTTTTTATTTTTTTCTACTTTTTTAAAAATGTAATTATAAGAGTATATTTTATACAGTCATACATTATCAAATCAGATCTGTACATCATACGCATACACACACATTCATCTACCCATATGTAATATTTATTAGTTCCTTTATTTCTGTAATATATTAATATATACTGCACCAAAAATCCAGTTTATTAGCTGACAGTCCATCATTGCCATTCACTTCTTGAAAATATATTTAAAAAATCTATGTGGAATTCATGCATGATTTGTGGCTGGGACTGTTCTTTCAAATGCATAGCTCTGCACATTTTCAACTTTATTGTGTACTCATTGCCATTTTGTTAAGGATTGTGTGTCTTTTAACAGAACAGATTAGCCTATCCTGCAGAGTGCTGGAACAGAAAAGGGTGAGAGGATAGCACTTTGAGCATCCAATGAAGTGAAGTGGGAACACAAAACTTATGCTATTAAAAGTGTGTTCCTCTGTAAGGTGCCACAAGACTCTTGGTTTCAGTTGTGTTGTTTGAGTGTCTTGCAGAATAACTGAAAGAAGTGAAGGAAATAATGAGATAGATTGAAATCAGCTTTATTTACCACAACCTACAACTATGATACTTAAGGAATTTCTCAAGGAGAATGTCTCAAGTCTATTGCCAACTTAAGAAGAAAAGAAGAGTTTGTCTGAATCAGACCAAATGACTAATCCAGCATCTAATATCCCATGGAGGTCAGGCAGCTGACTATGGGAAATACACAAGTTCTGCTCAAACATGTTAATGAAACAGATGTGCTTATCAAGTTTACAGGTGTCCAACCAAATACGTATTATGTCAAAGTCAGATTGCTTCAATCATGGAAACTGTGCTTCAGCCACTGAAACTATGCTAGTTCAAGACAGGAAGAATTATTGCACCTTTTCCGTTTTTTGTTTTGGTGTTAAATTTGTTGAATTCCTAATCTTTTGTTCAAACTTCATTTGTCATTCTTACTCAAGCATTTGCTTATGCTTCATTAGGAGCTTAAACATGCCTTTTTGGAGTTTACAGCTCCTTGCCTGTCTTGTTTTCTAATGACATTTCTAATTTTTAATATGCTGCTACCTTTTGAGTTTAAATTTTAAAAGTAGTAGTATTGTTGCTTTATGTTAAATCTGATTTGTTGTTTTATTCATGTAGTGTCTAGATTTCTTAAATATATAAATTTACATTTTACTGTGGCAGTCTTTTTGTTTTTTAATTAGTTTATTACATATTAATACATAAAAAATGCATTAGTACCTCCACAGAGTCCTACTCTGCAACCTCGTCTTGGCATAAAGATGGCTCTAGGGACCATGATCTCTGGGAAGTTCTACCAGGTTGTTGAGGGTTTGAATAAAGCCCCAGAGGAACACTGTGTATCTGTCGTCTCAGAACAATCTAGCTTAGTATGGAAGGGCTCATAACCAGAAGACCTACCACTTATGGAGGAAATGGCCATACAACAATAAATGGAATACTTGTGATTTGCATTAGCAGTGGGACTATCTGAATTGTTGAAATCACAAATCCTGAATGTATTGAATTGAATTATGCATATTTTGTAGTTGGCCTTAGTATGCTATACTTTGTCATTGCTTATTGCTATTAATGTGGTTTTCAAAGTAGCCATGTTAGTCTCTTGCAGCATAAAAAGGGGAAAAGGATATGGAACATCACCTTTAAGACTAACTGGTTTTTGTTTTTCCACAGTCTTTCATGGATATAAACCCACTTTGTCAGACTCTGTACTGCATTGGGAAAAGTGGATTTATATCCATGAAAGTTCATGCAAAAATAAAAACCAGGTAGTCTTAAAGGTGCTGCTATGTTCCTTTTCCCCCTCCCCTGCCTTCCCCCTTTTTATTTCTATTAAGTTAGTTGAAAGTAAAATACAAAAACCTGATTATTATATATCCACTCCAGCATTCTCATTTTTTCCTTGATAGATACTTGCAGGACTATATATCACACCAGTGCAAGTTACCAGCAACACACCCATGTAACCTTATTTAGCACATTAATCCTAGTCAGCAGGTCCTTGCAAGTGGCAGTCCTTGCAAGTTCCATACTTTCACTTTCCCAGCAACATGCTTATTTCAGATGTGGGAATCATGTTACTCTCTAAGTTTTGTTGAACTGCAGTTCCTTGCATCCTTCACCAATGGCTGTGGTACTTGGAGCTGCTGGAAATTGCAATTTAGCAACATCTGGAAGACTGCACGGTTACCATCTCTGTTTTAAGCTTTTGTGCTGCTTTCAGGAATGACTGGTCAATTCCACATCTCCAAAATAGGTTAAGTGCTTTGGTTAGCATCTTTGAAAGTCCACTAAAACCCAGAACAGATTCATTGGATGACGATGTGGAAGTCTTCAGATATGCTTGCCTACACTTCTTTAATCCTCATATTAACATTACTACCTTCTTGTTTTAAAGGCATACAAACAATGCCAACAAACCTTTTAGAATAAATACCAAATATTTTTCATCTCTATCCATGTTAAACTCATGCTCCGGGTGCCTATCCATATGTAGCCAAAGCAGCACTACCCAAAACCAAGGCAAAGGCCTCAGCATCTTACATTGGACTTCTGAGGTTTGAAGGACTGCAAAGGGTAGCCCCTTCTTCCTCTCTGTAAAAGAAATAAGCATGACCAGTGAGCATGGAATGTTGACTTTCTTTGTATGGGATAGAAAACCATGAGGAATGGAATGGAATATCCTAGCTGAAGGCATCACTGATTGAATGGAACATTGAATAGGAGCATGCCATTTTGCTGTGTTTTGTTTAAGATGTCTCTTGTTTTTTGTAATTTTCAAATTAGTCAGCAGAAGGTATCAGAGTACAGAATCAGCAGTACTTCAACTCCTCCCTGCCCCCATCTTCCAAAGTTCCAAAGGTTTTCCAGCATTTTGGATCATCTCAAAAACTGGCCTGGTTCAGACATAATGTTCTTAGTCCAAAAATGGTTAATTGAATTGTCTGTATTATCACCTACACCTCTCTTTTCCCCCTTTCTTTGTACAATTGGATGAATACAAAACTTCACTGTTAGATTATAGCTTGACATGATGGGAAATTGTGATTTTTTTGCTTCCAAAAGAGCAGGTTTGTGCATCAAGACCTGTGTTTTGTCTACTCAGCAAAATAGCACCCCCAAGACTTAAAATTAAATGAGCGAGAAACAGAAGGTGTGTGGGAAGAATCATCTTGATAAAAAATGCTGTTTATGCAAAATAACATTGATCTGGATATTCTGCCACCTCTCCACACATGGGCTTCAGGAGATTTAATTTAGAATTGCCAGTACTGAAAGCAGAGTAACATGATTATAAAAATAGTTAAAGGCATGAGAATCCATCCTTGGACACACAATTACAGCAGCAAGTCTCTTGGATCTCTCTCACAGAGAGAGAGGGAGAGGTTTGGGACTTAATGTGTATTAAAAAATCAGTTAAGCACATGAAAATTCATTCTGATAGTACAGCACCATAGTAAGGATCTAATCTGAGACATACTTCTCATGTGTATATATGCAGGTACAGACATACTGTATTTGCTGGCGTATAAGACTCACTTTTTTCTCCAAAAAATAGTATTTGAAAATGGGGTGCATCTTATACACAGGTGCATCTTACATGCTGGCGAGTACAATATGCTTATTTTGCGCCAGAACTGTAGGTGAATCCCTGCAATGCTTGAAGAAACTAAACACATAAAAACCAACCCCAATATAGAAATCATTCTCCAAAAATAATGATTTGCTCTAGAGATCCACCTACAGCATTGTGGGAAGTTTGAATAAAATAATAAGGACATGAGAAGTTCAGCGCTGGATCAGTCAAAAATCATACATGTTCTAGCACTCTGTTCCTACAGTGGCCAACTTAATGCCTATTGGAAGCCCATGGCAGGACATAAATTTAATAGCACACCCCTTTTCATGTGCTTCATCAAGTGGCTTACAGATGCAATCTGCTTCTGACACAGGAAGCAATCTATAGCCATTATAACTGATAGCCAATTTTAGCTTTATCTTCTATGAATTCACCTAATTCTCTTTTCAAGTTCTCTCAGTAGGTAGCAGTCACTACTTCCTGTGGAAAAATTCCAGTTTTAATATGTGATGTGTGAAGAAGTATTTCATACAGGGTGAGAAAGGCCACACTTTGGGATAGAATGGTACCAGGGATGTTCTGTTTCCATTGCTTTGTGCTCAAGTGTGAGATGCTTCTAGGCACATTTTTATATAGAAGAATTTTGGTGGACTGTTTTCTTCTCAGTCTTCTGGAACACAGGCTGATGGTGTCCTTGGGACAGTGCTCCAAAACAGACATGACAGACTGATGTGTTTATCTTGGTTGAATTTTTTCCCCTGAACAGACTGAGAAAAGAGGGAGATGGCCTGTAGAAAACTGTCACTGAATATCCCAGAATATGGATTAACTACAGAAGTCACAAGCTTCTGAAAACTGCTACCATTGGAGTTGAGATTATACTCCCCAAGCCTGCAGTTATATTTAGTGCTGTGGTCCCTTAGATGATTCCCTGGCAGTAAACATATTAGGGCTGCATGCTGCACTTGTTCTGGTGGCACATTTGGTGGTTATAATCACTGTGTCTTCTGTTATTCGTTTGCTGTGATTAAACACCATTTGATTCTGTTTTTGCTTCTGAATAAGTGTCTCCTTAACAGCATTTTGGGTGCCGTGACTAAATGGCAGTGTTGGGTTTTACAGGTAAATATGTGTGACTGCACATTCTACGTGTACAGGCGACACAAAGTCAAGAACTTTTTTTTATTAATACATGGTAAAGGTAATGCCATCTCTTAATAGGTTCTGTGGAAAATGTTTAGTGTATGTAGTGGGAACTGAAAATGTATATACTGCTCAAAAGATTTTTAAAAAAACAAAAATTGTAGGCAAAAATGTTAAAATAACTGAACTGTGGATAGTTCCTTGCTTAGCCAGACATATATCACTGAGATAGCTGAATCTTGGCCAACAATTGAGTCCTTATCTGCCCTATACTAGCTTCATGTTTCTTTGCTGAGTTCCCTCTGCCATTATGACAAAAATGCACTTCCTTTCACTAAGCCTTAAGTTATGAACAGGTAATTTCTGAGGGCTTCAGGTTTTGCTCTCCTTGGACCTTTGCGGGCTGGTCCCCTTCAAACATCCCGAACCCCTTACCCTGAACAAGTATTCCTCCAAAAAAAGACAAATAAGACCGGGGCTGAGCAGGTGGGGGAGGGAGATTTGCTATTTAAATCATTTGGGCCTTCCCTGCACCTGTCAGGGAAGGGTCAGAAAATCTCTCTCCCCTCCCTCTGTGTGTGTGTGTGTGTGTGTGTGTGTGTTTGTGTGTGTGAAATGAGTGGTGCCAGATTAGGATTATTTGAGAGGCGTGCAGGGAACTGGTAAGGACCCTGGAGGTTTGTAGCTCACAGACTATATTTTGCCCATCCTGCTCTAAGTAATCCTGAAATTGATTTAACTGAGGCCATTTCCGCACTACACTCTTATAGCACGATTATTCCACTTTCAACATCCTATGGAATCCAGCTGGCCCCTCCCGAAACTGCAAACTCCAGGATTCCGTAGGATGTTGAAAGTGGAATAGTCGTGCTATAAGAGTGTAGTGCAGAAATAGCCTCAGTGTCACAAAATCAAAGAAAACCACTATGGCATTTATGAATGGAAGAGAACCCTTATGTAACCACAGAAGGACAATATTAAAGTAACAGATAAGAAAAATGCTATTAGCATTAACTATTGTATACAAGTTGTATTATGGAACTCTTGTGGGGGATGTAAAACAGGCATAGAGTGTAGTTAACGTGAAGCGGCCAGCACAACACTGCAGAGATGATGTGTATCTCTACACAAGCACAAGCACACATACAGAGACATGCACACATACAAGATCCTTAAGTTACCAGTTACATACATATGTACGTACATACTAACAAGAGATAGTGAAGTGAATCATTACCTATTAAACAAATCTTTGGTTCAGATTGAGAAACTAAATTCTGTTGCCTAGGGGAAGACTATGTTGAAGGAAGGAATGGAACTGGGAGTATAGGTAGAAGTGGTAGACATTCTGGAACAAACTTTATCAGCAAACAGAACTCTTGACAACTCTCCAGTTCTGCTTTGTAAAATGGCTGCTGTACCATCTTGCTGACTGCTTCTGGACTAAAAAATCCTGATTATAGTTTTAATCCTGTATCTTGCATGCCTTGAAATTTTTCTCTTCAAAACAAACACAGGACAAATTGTATATATCACATGCTATAAATCTTTTAGAAAAATAACACAGGAATAAAAGATTTAGAAAATAATAATGTTGGGTTTGCTTGACATAGGGAAAATGAAATTATGTTTCTGCTGAAGTGGTGATTCTGTCTAGTATAGTACTCTCACTAGGTTGTTGTTGTTGTTAACTGCTGTCAAGTGGATTTTAACTTAATGGCAACCCTATGAAACTCTCCAGATCACCCTGTACTTGCACAATAGCCTTGCTCAAATCTTGCAGGCTCAGGGCCATGACTTCTTTGATAGAGTCTATTCATCTTCCTCTTTTCCTACTAGCTTCTACCTTACCAAGCATTATTGTGTTTATAATGAGTCATGTCTTCTCATGATTTGTCCAAAGTACAACAGTCTCAGCTTGGTCATCTTGGCATCTAGGGCAAGTTCAGGCTTGATTTGCTCTAGGACCTGTTCAGTTGTATTTTTAGCAGTTTGTGGTATCCACAGAAATCTTCTCCAGCACTACATTGCAAAGAAGTTGATTTTCTTCCTATCAGCTTTCTTCATTGTCCAACTTTCACAACCATACAAAGAAACTGGAAATATGATGGCATGGATTATCCTAACTTTAGTATTCGATGATTTGTCATTACACTTCAGAATCTTCTCTAGTTCCTTCATAGCTGCCCTTCCAAGTTCTAATCTTCTTCTGATTTCTTGACTTCAGTCTCCATTCTGATTAAGGACTGAGCCAAAATACAGAAAATCCTGAACTATTTTAATGTCTTGATTGTCTACTTTAAAGTTACGTAAATCATCTGTGGTCATTTTTTTTTAATGTTCAGCTGTAAACCTCCCTTTGCACATTCTTCCTTGATATTTTTTCAGTAATCATTCCAAGTCTTTGCTGTTTTCTCCTAGCAGTATGGTATCATCTGCTTATCTTAAGTTATTGATAGTCCTTCCTCTAACTTTCACATTTCCTTCCTCTGAGTCTAATCTTGCTATATGTATGATACATTCAGTGTATAAGTTAAACAGATAGAGTGATAAAATGCAGCCTTGCCTGACTATGTTGCCAATTGGAAACTGTTCTGTTTCTCCATATTCTGTCCTGATAGTAGCCTCTTGTCTTGTGTGTAGGTTATGCATCAGGACAATCAAATGTTGTGGAACAGCCATTTCTTTAAGGGTGATCCAAAGTTTTTCATGATTCACACAAAGAAGGCTTTGCTACACTTTATAAAGCACAGGCTGATTTTCTTCTGAAATTAGTTGGTGTGCTCCATTATCCAACATATGTTTACAATATCATCCCTACCAGCTTTGACCTCTGGCATTTCTCATTCCATATGTGGTAAAAGTCTTTGCTCTAGAATTTTGAGCATCACTTTGCTTGCATAGGAAATTAATGCAGTGGTCCTGTGGTTACTCCAATCCATGGTGTCCCCTTTTGGGGTGGACTGGAATGTATATTGAGAAGTTCCCATCTGTGGGCCATTTGCTTGTTTTCCATATTTGTTGACAGACTTTAGTTAAAACTAGAGTAGATTCTGTCTATGTAGACTGAAGTAGCTCTTTTGATGTGCTATCTGTTCCTGGTGGTGTATTTCTTGTAAGTGCTGTGAGTGCAGTTTCCATTTACTTTCTAAAATCGTTAGTTCATCTTCAAGTGATTCTTCCTTGATTAAATCTGTCGTTCATTCATTTCTTTTATAGTTCTTCAGTGTATTTTTTTCATCATCTTTTTATTTCTGTTTGGTCATTTAATATGTTCCCCTGCGGGTCATAGAGCATCCTTGCTCTTGGTTTAAATTTCCTTTTGATTTCTTGGATCTTGCGGAAGAGATCTCCTTTTCTTCTTTTTGTTGTAATTTTCTATTTCTGTGTAATAATTACTATGGTACTTCTCTTTGTCCTTGCACACAAGTCATTGAACAATTGCATCCAGGTTTCTGACTCAATTTCTGTCACCTTTTACTTTTCCTTCTTGTCTGCCCTTAACTGCTTGAAGAGTGTCATCTGTCATCCGCTGAGGCTTCTCTTTCTTTTCAGCTGTAGATAGTGTCTTTTTGCATTCCTCCTTGACAGCGTTCCAGGCTTTAGTCCAGAGTTCTTCTGCCTCCCAGTCAATTAGGCTTAATAGTGCAAATCTATTTTTTTACATATTTTTTAAGTTCTATGAGGATGTTCTTTAGGTTGTATTTTGGCATGAGGGTTGTTTCAGTGTTTGTCTTAAGCTTTACTCTAAATTTTGATACAGTAGTTCATGGTCTATGCCACAATCTGCTCTGGTCTTGTTTTTGCAGAGAGAACGGAGCCGCTCTCTCTTCTGCTTCTGATTATGGAATCTATTTGATTTCTGTATTGGCCATCAGGTGATCATGGATACAGCTGCCTCTTTGATTGGTTGAGAATGGCTTTGCAATGAACCAACTGTTGACCTCAAAAAAATTCATTGAGTCACTCTCTAGCTTCATTTCTTGATCCTAGGCCAAATTTTCCCACAGTCTTTGATTCTGCTCTGTTTCCTGCTTTTGCATTCTAATCCACTATGATTAACATGAAGTCCTGTTTTGGTGTGTGATCAGTTTCCTCCTGGATACTGGAACAGAATATTTCAGTTCCCTCTTCTACTTCTGCACTTGGAGAATAAACTTAGATTACAGTTTACTGATGGGTTTTACCTGAAGTCTTATTGATATTATTTGGTCAGGCTTTGTATTACATTCTTTGACTGCTTTTGCTACATTTCTCTTCACTATGAATGTCATTCCATTTCCTCGTAGACTTCATTTCCCGAGTAAAGCACTGTAGTATTATCTGACTCAAAATATCCCATCCCTTTCTTTACAGAAGGGCCGCTACTTGGCATTGAAAAAATACGTCAGGAATTGAAAAGGTTTGGGGAAGCAGCAGGCTTAAATATAAATAAGAACAAATCCTATATAATGTTGAAGAATGTAAGACAACAAGAACAACAGGAAGTAATTCAAAAAACGGGATTCAAGATTGAGAAGAGAATAAAATATCTAGGAATATGGCTGACCCAAAATAACAGAGATCTATTTGATAACAATTATGCCAGTTTATGGAAAGAAATATCCGCAGATTTGAAAAGATGGTCTAATTTGAATCTGACATTGCTCGGAAAAATTGCGACGATATAAATGAATGTCCTCCCGAAATTAAATTTCTTTTTTCAAAATCTACCAATTATTACGAACGACAAACCATTCCATCAATGGGAGAAAGAATTGGCAAGATTCATTTGGAATGGCAAAAAGCCGAGAATTAAATGGAAATTGTTGATGGAACAAAAGACTAGAGAAGGCTGTGATGTTCCGGATTTAAAAGTATACTACTATGCCAGTGCCATGATGTGGCTGCAAGATTGGATTACACTAAAAGACAAAAGAACATTAACTCTAGAAGGTACAGACATGCGGTTTGGATTTCATGCCTATTTATGGTACGGAAAAGAAAAAATTGACAGAGAATTTAACAACCATTTTGTGAGAAAATCGTTATTAAGAATATGGAAGAAGGTGAAGAGAACTATCTATAATAAAATTCCTTTATGGTGCTCTCCCCAGGAAGCTTTCTTTGGGCAATGGAAAGATCCAAACCAAGAATGGCTGCGATATGGTGAATTGCTAATGCAAGATAAGCAAAAAGGACATAGAATACTAACACAAAATGAACTTAAACAAAAAACATAGAGCTAAATTGGTTTCCATATTTGCAATTAAGAGAGCGATTCAAAATGGATATGAAATTAGAAGGAATCGCAAACCAAAAGACATATAACGAATTGGAAACTATAATGTTTTTGAAATCTAAACGGAAAATCTCATTGTTCTATAGCTATTTCCTAACGCAAAAATTAGAAGATGAAACTGTGAAGGAAGTCATGATAAAATGGTCACAAAATATTCAACGAGAAATTCCATTAGAATGTTGGGAAATTGCCTGGAAGAATGCAATAGAATTTACCGGAGCCCAGGATCTAAAAGAAAATTTCATTAAAATGATGTACAGGTATTATCTTACACCGGTTAAGATAGACAAAATATATCAAACAGGGAATGATAGGTGCTGGAAATGTAAGCAGAAAGCTTATGGTGGACTTGCCCCATTACAAAAAACTATTGGTTACAGATACATAAAACCATAACAGAAATATACAATATAACATTTCCAATGCACCCGGAACTCTACTTACTGAATATGACTCATATGTTGGACAAAAATTTTCTACAGCAAAATAGATCAGTGATACTATATTTAATAACAGCTGCAAGAATGCTATTTGCAGGATCATGGAAGCTTCCCAATGTACCTAATTTAGAAATTTGGTGGTTAAAAGTCATAGAAATGAAACAATACGATGAGTTTTCAGAGCATTTACAAGGGAGGCGAATGGAGAAGACGGAACAAAGATGGCAACCAATCATTGATTATTTGAAATGGTGCAAGACAAGCAGATGAATAGTAATCTTAAATATAAGGAGTAAGAGGAAAGTAAAAATGAGATTTAGTACAACTCCAAGGCTCCAGAGGACTTAAATATAGTATTTAAAAGTGTGTGGAAAAATGGGTAAAGTTCCAAGGATAATTCATGTTATTATATTTCTTAACGAAAGAAAGATTCCTTGATTAAATAAGTTTGCATTTGAAACTAAGAAAGAACAAGATAAGGTGTGCTCAACATAGTAAAGAGTGATTAGAAGGGAATTTCATTGGTAGAATGTTAGCGGGAAGACATTAGACCAGGGTTTGGCAATGGAAGTAAAAAATTCAACCTTATAATTTTCTACGTAAATTCCAATGAAAGATGAATATATATATATATATATATATATATATATATCATACATACATACATACATACATATGCACATATACATATACACACATGTAAATTCTATGTTAAGAAGTTAGTAAATCTATATAACTTTCTTTTTTATTATTTATATATTTATTTTAATAAAAATAATGGGGGAAAAACAAAAACAAAATATCCCATCCCTGTCCACTTTAGCTTGTTCACCCTAAGTATTCCAATGTTTATATGTTTCATTTCTTGTTTTACTATGTCTAGCTTCTCCTGATTTATGCTTCTCACATTCCATGCCGTGCAGGTTTGAACTTTCCTTTCACCTCTGAGCATATCCGCAGCTGAACATCCTTTCAGCTTAAGTCTAATTGCATCGTTAGCCACAGTGCTGCTCATAATTACCCTTCCCCAGGAGCCTATTGAGTGCCATTTGACTTGGGAGTCTCATCTTCTGGCACTATCTCTTGTTTCATTTTGGATTCTCTCACCATAGGATTTTCATGGTAAAACACATTCAAAGGGGGTTTACCATGCCTTCCCCTGCACAGTACTAAAAATTGTTGGCAGTGGTGTCACTGCCACTGTCTCTGAGAGATCCTTTGCCTGTGTACTTCCCATGACTGCTGCTGTCCAGTAGCCCTTGGAACATTTAGTTTGGCTCCTCAACAAAAGCCTGTCTGACATGGGAGACCCTACCAGCAGCACTGCTGCTGTCAACATAGCCTCCTGCCTGACCGGAGATTGCAGTCCCACCACCATGGAAAGGTAATGCTATTGGTGGTACTATCACTAGGAGCAGCCATCACTTCCTTTGTAGTTTCATTATGATGTAACAAATTAAGAACGCTTACACAGAAATAAGAATGCATAAATACAGTTTCTTTTCATTTCTGTTTATTCTTTTCCTTAGTTCAGCTGCAAGAAGAAAAAGGAACATTAACAAGTTTTTACATTTCCAAAATATGAAATATTAAGTAGATGTTCTTTCTCTGGAAAAGTTAAATATCTACAAAGGATTTTTTTTTTTGGTTTACATAGTTAGGGCTATGCGGACATATATTTCAAGATAAACACATTTTCCCCCTTTTATTCTCCCAAAGAACGGTTTCTGGGAGGCATTTCGGTCAGTTTATTTTTAAAGATGATTTTAGAACTAGGCATGGGAATAATTTCATTTAACCTGAATTCTTATGTAAATTGATTTAACTATACTTTTCTAGCTAATAAGTGGATGTTAACACATCAGCTTTTCTGGCCAGCAAATGGATAAATGCAACATCCTTTAGGTTTTATACTTCTCTGGTTTTTACAATGCAGTACTTGGTTAAAAATGCAGAAATGCATATATTAAGAAAAGCTGCATGGAAAATGCATATATTTGTGAAGCTATGTACAAAAACACATGCCAATTTTCTTGTGGCTTTAAAAAATTGCAAACTGGTAAGGAAAATGGACAGAATGGACTTAATGCTTAAGTGCATGGAAAATTGATAACAGACCAGTTATAGAGTGATAATAGCAAAGAGAAAAGAAAATCTGATTTGGATTTAAATCTATCAAGTCACGTTAGCAGATTTTATGCAAAGGTCCACAAATATCACATTTCTGCAACATCCCTAGTACACACTGTTGGGAATATTGACTGAGTCCAAACACAGAAGAGTTTATAGTAAGTGAAGCAGTATCAAAGGCCCAGCTGTCTAAACTATCAAATAGGATACAAAATAACATTAATTTATTGCAATGAGACAGGCCTTAAACCTTTTTGTGGCATTTTTTTGGCAAATCGTTTATTTTTTATATATAAGATTTGTTCTTGGGATGATGATGATGATGATGATGATCTTTATTTATAGATCTCACTTTTTTCCTGGTAAGGACTCAAAGAGGTTTTCAGTAATTTACAGAAAACATAGCTAAAATACATGGTATACAAAAGTTAAAATACAAACAATCAAATAAGAATTAAAACAAAGTTAACATACACATTTGAAACACATAGGATTCATATTGGTTTCTAAATTTTCTGAGTTTCACAGTAATCGTTGAGAGGTTCAGTGAGAGTAGAATTGAGAAGGAACAGCATATTGTATGCACCTACAAAACAACTGACTTTGGATGCCTGGTCTTATGAACGGAGGCAGTACAAAAGAGTCCTAATTGTTGGAAGGCAGAGGTGAATTCCTGGGGAAACTGCATTTGACAGCTAATCATTATTTGATAGTATAACATGTTTTAGACTTGATATTTGTGGATTTTGGTCATCGTTACTTCCAGATAAAAGAATACCACAGATCTTACTTGGACATACTTTCCAATGCTTCGTAAGATTGTGCTCCCTGACCACTACTCAGACTTAATATTGCATCCTGTAGTCAGCAGTAATCATTAAAGTTTTTTCTAAACATTTGTATAAAAAGATGTTATGGTATTTTAGATTGTCTTTAATTGATTCTTTTCCAGACAGAAAAGGGGAGTGCATTACATGAAGCAGCTTTGTTTGGAAAAGTGGATGTGGTACGCATTCTGCTAGAAACAGGTATTTACTACTACTACTACTACTACTACTACTACTACTACTACTACTATTATTATTATTATTATTATTATTATTATTATTATTATTATTATTATTGAGGCCATTTCCGCACTAGACTCTTATAGCGTGATTATTCCACTTTCATTCTCCTATGGAATCCTGGGGTTTGCAGCTTAGGGAGGGTTCCATAGGATTCCATAGGAGGCTGAAAGTGGAATAATCGCGCTATAAGAGTCTAGTGAGGAAATGGCGCGAGTTATTAAATTATTTTCCAAATGAGTTCTAATTTGTTTCTAATATTTTGCTTTCATAACATGTTATTTAATCTTATCTTAAACCGGTTGCTCCTCCTTATCTGGTTTATTTTGCAATGAATTATATTTCTTACCACTGCATATCGTTATCCACCTTCAATGAGTACTTCTTGTTAGTGGAACGAATATCTTTAGAAATCACTAAGTAGAGTGAAATGGAGGATTGTCAAAAACCTAGCTCCAGCGTCCTGGTGGTATGTACTGATGAAAGCAGATAGATGTGGAATATGGTGCGGGGGGGGAGGTGTTATATATTTATTTTCTTTTAATTGCCAGCAGTTTGGTATTTTAAAAATCACCCTCCTCCTGCTAGAGAAAAAATACCTACATCATTTTTAGACTGTGGGCCTCTTATAGAAACAAAGTACACAAGGCTGCTTCTACCACTAGAACTCCCTGTTTCAAGGCCTAGTGGTAGATCTATGCCTGCAAAACTTTCCACATTCATACCTCAAACTACTAGGACAGTTTTGACCCTCTGTTAGCAGTAGGATGCCCAGATCACGGGGCCAGGATATTTCCCCCCAGTCCTCAGGGGAACAGGAAGAATCTCAGGGCAAAAATGCTGCCATGAAAAACGTATACATATATATTTTTGTCAGTTGTTTGATTTGCTGTTTTTATTGTAGTGGCAACTGTGGTTGGCGCTTCAGGTATCATGCTTAATTATATAATTAGGCGGCAGCCCCTTCTAGCAGTACCTAGGCTCACCCTTATAATGTTGTTGTGTGCCTTCAGGTTGTTTCCGACTTACAGTGACCCTAAGGTGAATCTGTCATAGAGTTTTCTGGGTCTGTGAGCTCACCCAAGATCACCTAGTGAGTTTCCATGGCCAAGCGGGGAATCAAACCCTGGCCTCCAGGTCTAATGCTCAAACCAATATACCATGCTCACTCTCCCTTGGTCATCTCTAGGTCTCAGGTTTTGGCTCTGAAATCTGAGGGCCTGGGATCATCCTGACTTGGTTACCCTAGTTAGTAGAACTCCTTTCTACCAGCTCATCCACTGTTACAGCTAATGGATCTGTGGGTTACGATTATATTTGTAATCTTTCCATAATATGCCATATTTTATCTGTTTTAGGAATAGATGCCAATATAAAGGACAGCTTAGGCAGAACAGTGTTAGATATTCTTAAAGAACATCCATCACAACAATCACTCCAAATTGCTGCATTACTTCAAGGTAGGTTTTCTTGTAAAACAAACGATATACAGGGTATAACTAAATAAACTTCCTATTAATATAGCATCCATTTTATTTGCTTCTTCATTTATTTCTTCTTTCTTCATTTATTTCTTGGCATGTCTCTTAAAGTTCCCCCAACATCTCAACCACCTTTCAGATTCCCAAAAATCTTCAGCACTGCAAAATCAGAACCTTACGGTTGGTGGTAGGGAAGGGAGAATACAACTATTCACAAATGTCCAATGATTTTTTTATACGTCTGGTGATAATTTACTCTATAATTATATGAGATAAGTATGGGTTCATCTCCCCAGTTGTTTCTTTTACATTTTTAAAAAACTCTTTGCTTGTAGTAGACAACAAGGCTTTTTTCCTGACATCCTCCTTGTCCATACTTCCCTAAGAAAGCCCATCACAATGAAAATAGATCTTGCCCCAAGTCTTTACGTCTAAATTATAGAAAGAGAGTTGTGTTAAAGTAATTTTCTATAGACAGGTTTTGTTTTAGTTGTTTTAGCGCTATAACAGTCTAGTGCGGAAATGGCCTTAAACTTTGCATTCTTGTTTATCTGTGGGAGAACTACTTTCCTGTTGATGGTACCACTGGATAATCTAGAAATATGTTCTCCAATAAACTTTAAGAGATAGCTGTGCTGGGTTGTATTTGTGACTAATTATGGTGGGATGTTTCCATTTAATCTTGTTTGTTCCTGAAAAGCAATCAAGATATTTAAGATGTGAAAAAAGAATAAAAAGGTCTACTGATACGGTCTTGGAGGAAATCAGCTATTCAGCATTTTTTTTCATAAACATGGAAAATATAGTCATTACATTTTGTTCACTATTCATTACTTATCAGGTTAAAATCAAAAGTTATGACAAATTGTCCTTCCTCTTCAGGTTCAAGACATCCCAAGTTCTTTTTACACTTAAATCATTTTTGTATAATAAAACCTGATGCTCTCTATGCAACAACAATAATTTTGGAGAATGAGAGGTCTTTTCAGTAGAAACTAAACTCTTGTCCTTAATTACATTTGCTTATTTGGGAGGTTTAGATGTGGGGTACTTAGATGACATTTCTTCTCAGAGGAAAAATATTGTCTGGCTCTTCTTCATGTGGATCATGTCAATCCATGCTTTACTATATATTGCTGATTGCTTCCTTGTACACCAGTAGGCAGAATTCTAAAGCAGTGGCAAGTAAATTCACAGAGGTCCTTTTCCCATCCTCGAATATTTGAAAATATATGAGACATATTCTTAATGGTGAGAGCTTGGTAGCATTCCTGCTGAATTTTTGTTATGTACACATCACTGTGCTTGGTAATTCCACACCACAGCATCTGCCAGACTGAATAGGACTTGATTCGAAATGCCCCTCCTGCAAACCCTAGGATTCCAAAGGATGTTGAAAGTGGAATAACAGCACTATCATAGTGTAGTGCGGAGATGGCCTCAGATTTCTTGAGATAGTCGTATACACAATTATAGCCCTAGAAAACTTGTTTGATCCCAGATTTTGGGAGAGACTGTTATTCTGGATGACACTCAATGCTTTTAAGATTTGCAGTTTAGGGAGTGGCATTTAGAATTCTCAGCCAGAGAGCTCTTTGGCTTCAGTAAACTACAAACCCCAGAATTCCACAGGATGCTGAAAGTGGAATAATAGCACTGTAACGGTGTAGTGTGGAAAGGCCCAAAGAAAATGTGGGCTGAAAACTAGGAATTGGTTTTGGGGAGTGGGGGTAGAAATATTGCAGTATTTAGTTCTGATAGTTCTAAACAAGTTCTTGGGCCCAGAATTCAATGGTACCAGAGACCTTGAAAAGATTGTCTGGTAATGTGTTGAATCTAATGCACCCTAAATCTCTGCTAAGGAGTTGACTTGGCTATGAGTTCCCTCAGCAAACCATGTGTGTACTCAAGAGCTATTGTTTCAGTCACAGCATTCCTCAAGGGTGTCTCCATTCTTGAATTTTGCCATGCTACTGTTAGAATACAGCTTTTGATGTTCACCTGGCACTGTGCTCTGGATGTTAACGACTGTGCTCTGTCCAAAGCATTCTGTGAAAGAAAGAAATAGAATGGAAGAAATCTTGTTCTCTAGAAAGTGCATCCAGGGAGTCAGCCTCCTACCAAAGATTGTTTTACTTAGCTCTAGAAGGTTCTTAGTGTTCCTCTGAACAAAAATAGCACCTTTACAAAAGGAAACACAGATGACTGCTTGAAAAAATTACATGTAGCCGGTTTTTCCCTCTTGTAATAGAAGCTTAGCTTCTGCATTCTGTTTTTTTAGAAGCTGCCTTAAAAATTTCCCTACCTCTTCACTGCCTTCTATAAAATTTATAATTGTCATGGTCAACATATGATCTTGGAAATTGGTCTATCTATTTATGTAGAAGGAGCTACCACCCATTCAAGGAATCTTTCCAATGTCCAACTAGATTTAAAGAAGAGGTGTGGTGGAATTTCTAAAGCTGAAATTATTCCATCTGATCCTTACTCTATGTCCCCCATGATTGCATTCCATGGCATTTTATGTCTTGAAAAGAGGCAGCTGTGTTTCACTAATCACAATGTGCATGTTAATTCTTCCCATTCATTTCTTGCATATTCTCTGATTGCCTTGTTGTGAACTATTTGGCAGCTGATGTTCTAAACATTTTAAATGAATATGTAATCTGATAGATACATCACTCTCTCCAGTGCCTAATCTTTTAAATTAGAAAAAGCTTTTATTTATCTATGAATTTAGATAGTTTCAGAGGAGGCAGTACATCCTACTAGATGCGTCTTGCTTCATACTGTTTATGTTATCAGTGCTTCATCATTCTATCACTAGAGTGCTGGTATGATGAAGTTGAAAATGCAAAGCTTTATTTTTTGCTATGTTTTCTGTGATACAAATAGGCTGTTGCCAAAGGTAAGCATGAAAAAATGCAGAGGTCAATGTGACAAAATGAGACAAACTGGACAGTATTGTTTTATACTTTTAGTTTTATGCCCAATTCTCATGCCTTGTGGGACTGCCACAGAGCCCTAAAACTTACCTATCTTACATCCTAATTATTGGCGTCCAACTCAGTTATTTGTACGTGGCCTGAAGATTTCTATATCTGCTTATACAGAAGAAATTATTCATATGTAGTAATGCTAGCCTAAACAGTAGGCTAACTAGGGGCCAACTATGAATGATTCCAAGCAAGCAAGCAAGCAAACAAATAATATAGGCATTCAGAATGCATTGAAAGAAAAATGACAACAAAAACAAAATGTCAAACAGCATGAAAGTAGAATGCATAAGAATAATTCTCTTCCCAAGTGAACAAACTTCACCTTTAGTCATCACTCGCTTAATTGTAGTCACTCTCCACAAGGCTTCTGGTGAGCACCTCCCCTTGGCCTTGAGCAGATCCTCACCAGTTCCTGGGCATCTGCTCAGGGCTATTACTATCATTCAGAATTTGCCAACTTACCTGTCTCCAGCTGTTCCCAAGAATCTCTAGCATATGACCATGTGAATATTCCCATGGCTAGGAACAATTGTTCAGCTGAAACATTATTTCTACTGAGGTGGGCCACTCTATTGTGGACCTCAGGGGCTAGCTAGACTGTTGTTGTCTCCCTCCAGTGGCAACAAGATCCCAGCCTGCTGAATCCCTACCAGTCAGTGAGAGTGACGCTTTTGAGTCTGTGTAGATTGCGGCATCCCTGATCGCTGCTCAATTCTCCTTCCTGCTCATCCACTAATCATTTACTAATCACTAATACTGGCACCATCCATCAGTACAATATGTACTCTTCTAACTTTGAATTCAGAGTTCTCTCCTTCTTCAGATACCTTGCCAGAATTGGCACCCTGAATTGTTCTGACTTTCATACTATTTGCCAGGCTCATCATCATTCTGTTGCTCCCAAAACCTACTGTGTGTGTGTGTGCTTCTTCAGCAACCTGCTACAGCTTCTCAGATGGCCTTGGCCTCTACCTTGGTTGCTGTTATAACAACTGAGACACTGACTTTCTGTCAAGGTCTACATCTCTGAGTCTGGGTTACTTGCTTCATTTCTGGATCCTGATATCAGTGTAGATGGGATCTTTTCTTTGAAGAGTATCAAGCTTTATACAGAAAATCATATGCACATACCCAAGTCTGGAAATGGGAAATTACTGTCCATAAAAAAATCAGTTTTTTCAACTTGTTCATACAGATGCTTATGTTATTCTCACCACTCACATGTAGCCATCCCTGTTAGAGACTACAAACAGATGTGGGATAAACGAGCAGCCATAGTGCTCACTTCTAGAAGGCTGGGGAAGTTTTATAAACTTCAAAGCAATAACAAAATCTTCCTGCTTAGAAATCCTACCCCAAATTCTATTAGAGAATTGGAGAACAAGGCCCAACAGAATCCTAACTCAGATCAGAAGGAGTGGAACAGCCATAAGCTAGACATTAAAAATTGAAACTTATTCCACAATTGTCTTTCACTTCACATTGTAAATTACCAGCCATGGATATCAGCATTTCCTCTGGGGAAAAGTTTCAGCAACTGTCTTCTGGATGACAAGAAAGAATTGGCATGAGAATTCTAGCGTGGAGCTTGACACTTAGCAAAATTGTATTTGTGCTTTTCATTACATGGTGAATTGTAGTTCCAAAATTTTGGTGGCCTCCGTTGTCCTCCAGTGTTATGCATGCTCCAGTCATTGATACTCATCCACTCCTCCATCCCTTCTTGTACTTAAGGTCTTTTCTTTGATAGCAGGGCACTGTTTAGTATCAGGACTGATGATACTCATCCCCACCTCAGCACATTTTTTATTATTAGAAAAACTATATATAACTACCAAGTCACAACAACACTGGTAGAAAGGCACACTCTGCCACACAGCAGCTCAGTTTTCCTAACAATCCTTCTTTCTCAGTACAAATAGATTTTTTTTTCCTACCACAAAGCTCTGAATTCCTGCAACAGGGCTCTAAGCATCATCCCTGATTGCACTCAACCATATCTACGTCTCAGAATCTCACTTAAACTCCCTGTTTAAGAGCATCATTTGAGTAATTCTTGGTTAGAAAAAAGTTGGATGCTGAACATTGCTCACATGAATTATGTAATTAAAATTTTCATTCTTTTTTAGCTGCCAATATTGTCACACCCTCATCTCCTCCTTTAGAGAGAGGAATTCCCATGTTATTCACTTGTGCTCTTCATCACAGGTGGGCAATAGCACCACACCTAAGTTGCAGAATTCCTTATCGTACTCGAAGTATTTTGGTCTCTAGGAAGGTTAGGAACCTTCAACTTATTCAGGTCTTTGAATACAAAACGTTCAGAAAAATTAATAAATTCCACTATTCTACTTTTCCATGTTGGGACATACTTTTCTTCAACAGAGTTGAAATATTCCTGTTTTCACATTTCCAGTTGGCTCAAACATTGCTTTTTTTCACTGTGCCTTGGAGAATTATGGTTTTTGGTCTAGAATTCTGCTGTTTGAGTTGGCCACAGCTCCCATTCAAGGAGGAGCATTGCATCTTTTATGTCATTTGTCAAGAAATGATTATTCCTGAATTTTGCCAAGTCACTGGCCCTTTTCATACACCAGTCCTGTTGCAAAATGGCCTTGGGAGCTTCGCACGATTGCGAGGACCATTTCACATGACGTCCTTGCAATCACGTGATGCTCCCGAGGCCAGTAGGCGGTGATCACTCATTATATCATTTTCAGCTTGTTGCTGAAAATGATGTGCAATCGTGTGTCGCTCCCAGGCCCCACACCCACTCACCTTGTGTGCGGAGCCTCCGGATGCAAAGCTATCATGCTTCCTCCCTCAGTGCAGCCTGGCAAAGTACCTGGTTGCGCTGTGGAGGGAAGAGATGGAGCGCTCATGCTTCCTTCCAGCCAGCACGGAGCTGGTGCGGAGGGGAAGCCGAGGGGACACAAGTGCTTCTCGGAAGAGGCTTCTTGCATGTTTCCCTCATGATGCCAGTGACACCAGGTAAGGTGCGAAAAGGGCCACTGTCTGGTTGCATCCCCCAATGTTCATCACACATTTTGCACTAGGTGTTCAGGAATAAACAAAGATCTCTTTGGAAAGACTATGATACTAGTGGATGCCTAAGGACAGGTGTCTCATTTTCAGGTGAGAAGGCTTGCTAGTCTTCCATATGTGGGAGGCTTCCCAGAAACTGTGAAAAAGAAAGATAAATTGCCTATTGGTAATAGTAGTTTTTCTAATGACTATCTGCAGATGTCTCTCAGTTTGTGATTTCTTTGTGGGCTGATAAGGTGGTTCATTAGCAACTGACTGCAATCTCTACTGAAAAACATGCTTTGATTCATTTCAGTACTTCTTGATTCTAGTGTCAGCAGCACCTGATAGTACTTTCTACTCTGGATTTGCAGGCTTAAATTCAATCGCTAGTTCCAGTAGAACGAATGTGTTACTGTATGGTAACACTGAATGTGTTACTATATTGTAAACTAATGTGTATGATTAAGTGGATCTACTCTAGTTAGAACTAGCAATTGGATTAAGGCCACATGTTAGAAACTAGTAGATGAAGATGTGCTGTCATGATCTAGGTTCCTGATTTTCCTGACCACTAGAATAGCCTTAAATTAGTTTGTGATGGAACTGATATGATAGATGTTTGTGATTTTGTTTTATTATTAATTATAACTTGTAAATATTCAGAATGGGTTTATTTTATCATGCACATATTCTATAAGCTTTAAATTTCTATGAATTTAAATGGTAGTAAATAATTGCAACATTCACAGCAATTTTACAAAAGATGGGCTTCAGAATGGGATTTAACTGATGTAGAAAGAGGAAGTAAAAATGTGAAGGAGAGAATGTGGAACTTCTCTTATTATACTGGTATATCAACATGCATAGTGAATTTGCATGCATGTGCATCCAGGCCATATTTTGTAATTGAAACATACATTCATCCTCTCTCTGTCTCTTTTTATCTCCCTTCAGGCCATGCCATGTGCATGCACATGAATTAAATGAGGATCTTTGGGGTAACTCCAAAATTAAATAAATTAGATGAATTGAGATATGGTTATTTGACTTGCCTGTTTGTTTTAACTACAGAGTATATAGAAACAGGAAATTCAGCAGCTCCAGAGGAACCCGTACAAGAATGTCCAGTGACAGATCATCAAGATCACCAGTCCTGTGTTCTGTTTCCAGAGGCTTCTCCCACACAAACAGCTAAAAGTAAATATTCTATTATCTATGAACAGATACATATCAAAATGTGCTGAAGATATAATGAAAAGCCTAATTACTGTGATATTTTGCTTCTTACTTACACTACTCTATCCTCAGTAACTATTGAGATTCTTGCTTATTTGTAATGCTGAAGTATATGAATGAGATAATGAATACTTCCTCCAGTTTTATCAAGAATGCTAGTAAAATGTGTAGTGGTTGTTTGAGGGTCATGCTTTATCAGTGCTGTCAGCAGCTTCTTCATTTGTCAAAATTAAGGCATTCTTTTAAGCCTCAGCTTAAAAAGCATTGGTGAGAAATGGAGAACTATTTGGCAAAGGTGGATTAAGGTTGCCAACAAAATATGCAATCAAGGTTGGTTTATCAGTGGTTTATCACTGGCTAGGTGCCCAGTACTGAACAAAATTGGTGTAGCTTCTTTCTCACTTACTGTCTTAAAATGTTTCTGTTGTCATCAATATTTTGTTACTTGAGTAAAAAAATCCATGGGGTCAGGCTGTTAGTTCCAATGAATTTACAGGGCTAAAATGTTTTTATGCACATGCTGTTTATTGTGCCTTGCAATTAGTTCATTCTTTCATTCATATTTAACTTCTAGGCCAACACTCTTAGAATGTGTCACGCATGTGCACAAAGGAGGAGGGCTGTTTTTGGAATTGCTTCAGGGCCCCAGCTTTGTGTACCGTATGTGTTTCTCTCAGCACCAAACAATGCATCCTGTTAGCACAAAGGATTAAGGTGTTGAGATTGCAGTACCCATCTCTTTCTTCTGTGTCGTTAATCACATTCAGAATTCAAACATTTCCAGTGGACATTCTGCTGTTCTGAAACCAGCAACAACAGTTACAGTTAACACTTTTGACCTACAGACCCTGCAATGTAGTTCTGGCAGGGATGCTGAAAGAGTCAGAAAAAAATCCCCCTTAGTTGTTGATTAAATGAGAAAAGATATAAGAACTTCTTCAGCCTAGGTCTCCTTCATAATAAAAAATATGTACATTGCAATGTTTCCAAAATAGCAATAAGGCATAGTCAAAATTCATGACATGAAAGGTTGATAATCAAGAAATAGCTATTAACAAATCTGTGTTCTACCTAAATAACAAATGAAAGTATTGGTTTCAGTTACCTTAGTCATGTGTTTGTCTGCTAAGTTAACATATCGTCCACATTCATAAATTACATGGTGCATACATTTCTGTCTTTATGAAGGGTCCACCCTCCAAAATAAGGGAAATTTTGGTCTCTTGTTCAGTCTATCTGAAAGAAAAAAACTTTCCAATTCTCAAATAGGGGATATCCTTTATAATAAATAATAAATAAATAAAATAAATAATAAATAAATAATAAATCCTTTATAATAAAGGATATCTGCCAGTACTGTAGAGGACCAGCTTTTTGGCCTTCAAATGAGGGACATCCCTTATAATAAGTGATACCTGACAGCCCTAGTAAATAGAAATCTGGATGCATAAATATTTTTACATTCACTTTCATATAATTTTGGAAGTGTTAATCAGCAACTTGACTTGATGTATCATTATACAGGAAGAGGTGGCAGCATAAAACTCAGATTTGTGGCAGAGAACCATACACAACAAATACACAGAACCATATACAACAAGTACAATACCTTGGCATAAATCTTGAGCAGCCACTGCAATTTTGTTTTGGGGGTACTCAGTAGTTGTAGATGGCAGCACAAAACTGAGGTTTGAGGTAGGAAACTATACAGAATTCTTACAAAAGTTTGGCAAAGATTTGGAGAAAATATGACAGTGGCGTGTTTTTTGGTGTTAACTAGGAACTGAGTGGATATGTCAATGCACCCTTGTGGATGGCAGTACAGGACTCAGAGTTTGTGGAAAAAACTTACAAAACTGTTTCAAAACTTTGGTACAGCTTATGGGAAGATCATTATTTTGTGGATTCATATTTAACAAAACTTTGAAACTCATTTGTTCCATTTTGGGAAAACCTCATTCTTCTGTTGGTCAATAGGATAATGAAACACATGATCTTAAGTGTGGAAATCAATATAACGAACAATGTCTTTACTGATTCAAAAGTGAAGCCAATGCAGCCAGCCATCTTAGGAATTCTGAAATTAGGGAAAGAGAATAATATGTTGAATCAGGACGAACAGTGACTCATTTTAATGGTGGATTTATGTGGACTTAACTCCCAGAATGTACATGAAAGCAGATCTAAAAGTCTATAAATAAAAAATATTCTCTGAACAGTTTCCATGTTTCTTCTGCCAGCAACTACCATGTATGAGAGACCATGTCTCAGATCACGGTACACAATTTTTATTCATCATCACTAGCATAAGAGGTGTTGTCTTTTCAGTATATATTGCAGGGATAAAATACAGATGTCGCAAGTGGAAAGACTCAGGTAGAAGAAAGGGGGAAAATTACCTCAAGATTCCAGCTTTTAAATTATTTCTAGGATGGGATCACTATTAACAAAACATTTGTGGCATAATTTTGGGGGGATTACTTTCCTTGGTCTATTATTCTGACTCATGTTATTTTGCTTTTTCTTAAGGTGAAGCTGTGACTGGGGAGTTATCAAAACTATTGGATGAAATCAAACTTTGCCAAGAAAAGGATTATTCTTTGGAAGAGCTGTGCCATACTCTATCAGACCACTATCTAGATAATGATAGTAAGGCATCAGAAGAAGAACCTGTGATGAATGGAAGCCAAGCCAAATCTACTGGAGTAAGTGAGACAACTTATCATCTGTCTGTTAACAAAATTGTAAAATTCTGTTACAAAGCGCTAAATGTTAGTCCTCTCCAGAGTAGACCCATTAAAAAAATGGGACATGGTGGTCATAACTAATTTAAGTTAAATTAATTTCAGTGGGTCTACTGTACAAAAGAAGAGAGCCAGCACGATGTAATGGTCTGAGTGTTGGACTTAAGACTCTTGAAGACCAAAGTTCAAATCCCCACTAGGTTGTGGGATCCCACTAGGTGATCTTGTGCAATTCATACTCTTGGCCTCAGAGGAAGACAAGGGTAAAACCTCTCTGAATGATTTCTGCCAAGAAAACCCCATGATAACTTGGCCTTAGGGTCACCATAAGTTAGAAATGATTTGAAGGCACATACAACAACAACTTGTACATAGAACCAGAGTAAATTTTGCTCATAAATGCATTATTTATTAGAATGTCTATATCCTGCAACACTTCAGGTGCCTTAAAATATACTCAAAATCATGCCATCTTCTCCAAGAGTAATGAATTGCTTGCTACAGTTGTATAGCGGTTCCTTGACTCCGTAAAGAAAGGCAGTTGTTGTATCATTAGATTAAAAAAAAAGCATAGAATTACAAAACCTTTTGAAGCTGAGTGCAACTTCCAAACTTCTCCTGCTTTTCTGGATTCATACCTTCCTTTCACATTCAAAAGCAACTGCTGGAGGATGATCAAATGCCTGCATGTTTCAGCCATCCTTGATTTTTATGTCACAGGGAGCTTAGTAGGTGTTAGAAGCACTTCCAAGAATTAGTTGAATAGCAGGAGCAAGTCCAATAAGAAGTTATATAGTAGAACAATTTCTGTTGTGTTAAGGCTTAGAGAAGTTCCGAAAGCATAAAGATATTTCGTTAAATTCCAACACTTTCTGAGGCTGTGAACACAAGGGTACATATATGTGTACACATGTGTGTATATAAAGTGGACAGAGAAATGATGGGCTAAGGAGGATTATGATTAAGCAGTAGGTAATATTATATCAGACAGTTGTAGTCAGATGTTTTCACAAATTTACCAGAGATTTAAAAAATAAATTTAGTCAAATCCATTTGTCATTTAAAAACACAGCTCTAATCGTTTTTGGAAACACTTTGAGTGGTTATGTAAGGATCTATAACAGCAAGTAATCTGTACATTTGCTAAAAAAACAAACAAACAAGAAACCCTCTAGTAGATATTTCTTTCATGAAAGGTATAAGATTTTTTTTTCTGGAACCAGCAATATAAATCACAGAACAATATATGGTGCAGAATATCTAGTATCTGAGTGTCCCACAATAGGAATATAAAGATTCATTTATTATCTTCTTTACTTATTTCATTCTCCCCACTGAGATTATGAGAGGTTTTTTTTTTTTTGTATATTTCACATTTTGGAACCTTTTGCTGAAATTTTACAAAACTTTTTAAACACAATTGATTATGTGCAAATACCTTTTTGTGCAAAAACAAGTTTGATTGTGAAAAATGCAATGTTCTGTGCAAAAATTCCTTTAGAATTTTTCCTAAAAAGTGCTGAAATGCAAAAAATCTCACTGTAGTTTACTTCCCCCCCCCACAAAAGAGTGGCTCAACCTATCAAGACACCTTTATTCATCGAGGAAAAGAAAATCTGGGAATATTATTTACATCATTACCTCACAAATCCAAAGATATTGAGATACTTGTATACCTCTTTTCCAGCTATAATGAAGGCACAGTTTGGAAACGTATTTCTATAAATACCTTTCTTGACTCCAAATAAGACCAGCGACTGAAATAATGATAGAGATCTCATTTGAAAAGATGGTACCACCTACTGAATCCTGGTTTTTTTAATAATTTCCTCACCTCTATTAGCATCCTGTAAATGTAACTAATCCTTAATATTGGCCTTCTGTTCACTTAAGTGAGAGTGAAAATGAGTCCTTTGTCTGAGATGAAGGTAGAATAGGGCCTTGAAGTCCATCTTCTGCATGCAGCCTACGTATATTTCTTACAAGAGAAGTAAGAAATTCTCATAATGTCAGATTTCTAAAACTTAGCATTTGACAAGTCGTTCCTTTGTTATGGTAGGTATATCAGCAGAATGTTTAGCCAGTTAGATTTTTTTCAGTACTTGTTTTCCAATAGATGGCAGTCTGGTTCAATAATTTGAAGAAAGCACCAGCCATTTTAAAGAAGTTTCTTTTAAATGTACATGTATTTCTCTGCTACACAGAATTAGTAGCAAAATATTGAAAAAGTGAGATTTCCTATTATATTAACACGTGTGGTTAATATTAAACAAAGTAACCAAAATGCTGGAAAGAAAATTACATACAGGAGTGATCGGTTAAGAAATCCAAACAAACAGAGGAAGAGGATATTAGCTCAACTGTCACAGGGAGCTAAGAGATTTTCAGGGAAACTAACTGGGCAATCCCATCTAGTGAGGGGCCAGCTGAGAAGCCATAAAGAGTGGTATATGTGCTGGCAGCTGACTAACAGAGACTGCTAGAAAGCCTGCTGACACTGAGGAGCATATGTAGCATTTTAGGAACAACCATAATACAGATACCCTTCGTACTGCAGACATCCACAAAATTGGCCTGAAATAACTGCACTTTCAGACTAATGTAGTTATTTCTTTCCGATTGTATTCAAAAAAGCAGGACATGAAAAATTCCACCTGACCGCCTGTCCTGGCATCTGTGAGCAGATGAGCTATGGGTATGGTACTTTTTCTGCCTTGTAACCTCACTCTTTCTGAATAGCGTTGCTCTGTAATAGAAGACAAGGCTCACATTCCAGGCTTTCTGGAGCCCTGAAAACAGGAGTCATCTGACTCTTGGTCCCACTTGTTTCTTCCAATAGCAAAATGGATGGTCTGTTCGACCCAGTAAGATAGGCAAACAGAAAAGTGCTTCTGAATGTCTGGGGAAAGACTATATATGCTGGGAAATACTGTTTTTCATAGAATCGTAGAAATCTAGAGTTGGAAGAGACCACACAGGCCATCCAGTCCAACCCCCTGCCATGCAGGAACACCCTCAAAGCAATCCCGACAGATGACCATCCAGCCTCTGCTTAAAAACCTCCAAGGAAGGAGACTCCACTACACTCCGAGGCAGCATATTCCACTGCCAGACAGCCCTGACTGTCAGGAAGTTCTTCCTGAGGTTCAGGTAGAATCTCCTTTCCTGCAGCTTGAATCCATTGCTCCTTGTCCTGGTCTCTGGAGCAGCAGAAAACAAGCCCTCTCCTTCCTCTACGTGGCATCCCTTCAAATATTTAAACATGGCTATCATGTCCCCTCTTAACCTTCTCTTCTGCAGACTAAACATACCCAGCTCTCTAAGTCTGTCCTCATAGGGCATGGCTTCCAGGCCTCTCACCATTTTGGTCGCCCTCCTCTGGACTTGCTCCAGCTTGTCAATATCCTTCTTGAATTGGGGTGCCCAGAACTGGACACAGTATTCAAGATGGGGTCTAACCAAAGCAGAGTAGAGTGGTACCAGTACCTCCCTCGATCTAGACACCATAGTCCTATTGATGCAGCCGAGAATTGCATTGGCTTTCTTGGCTGCCGCATCACACTGCTGACTCATGTTCAGCTTGTGGTCTATGAAGACTCCTAGATCCCTTTCACAAGTACTTCTATCCAGCCACGTGTCCCCCATCCTATATTTCTGTATTCCATTTTTTCTACCTAAGTGTAGGACCTTACACTTCTCTCTGCTGAATTTCATTTTGTTCGCCTTGGCCCAGCTCTCCAATCTATCCAGGTCATTTTGAATTTTGATCCTGTCCTCTGGCATATTAGCAACCCCTCCCAATTTGGTATCATCTGCAGATTTGATGAGCATGCCCTCTATTCCTTCATCCAAGTCATTGATAAAAATGTTGAACAGCACTGGGCCCAGGACAGAACCCTGTGGCACCCCACTAGTCACTTCTCTCCAGGATGAAAAGCAGCCATTCGTGATCACCCTTTGGGTTCGGTCAGTCAACCAATTACAAATCCAACTAACAGTAACCCTGTCCAGCCCACATTTTACTAGCTTCTTTGCAAGAATGTCATGGGGAACTTTGTCAAAGGCCTTACTGAAATCGAGATATGCTACATCCACAGCATTCCCTTCATCTATCAAGCTAGTAACTCTATCATAAAAAGAGATAAGATTAGTCTGGCATGACTTATTTTTGAGAAATCCATGTTGACTTCTCGTGAATTAGTAAGTTAAAAGCTGAAGTGACCTGAAACTGAAAACAAGCACCCCAAGGGCTGTATATATATGCTGTCCTCAGATTGCTATAGTGATTTTACTTTCACACTCTGCTTTACTAAAAGTAGCGGTTCTCCACATCCCTTCAAGAGTCTACTCTATAGGAATAAAGTTCTCTGGCTCAAGACAGGCCAGAACACTTTACAAGGAGTTGTGAAGGAAGAATTGTTCAGATCATATATTTGTATGTTGTATGTCCACCTTACACATGAAAAGAGAGAGGAAGAGAGAGAGAGGCCTCTAAAGCAGTGTTTCTCAACCATGTGTTTCTTGGAATCCTGGCATTCCTTGAGAGGTCACTGTGAGTTCCATGAGATAATGCAATTTTTTTAAAAAAAATTTTTTTGAATTATATATATATATTTTATCCATTTGATTTTCATTGGCTGAAACCAGAAGAGGGCAGATTCCACTCTTGTCTGTCACACACACCCCCTCAAACCCTCCAGAGGAAACTCCTTTTTGACATACTCAGAATCTGCAAACCACAAGTGACTTCCATTTGCAGTATTTGGCCAGAAGAAGGCAGAATGGCCCACTGAGGATGCATGAGGGAGAAAATTGGCTGTACTCTTCCTGCAGTTGTTCATCCCTGCTCAAGAGTCATCTTCTACAATGACATGTTCCGGCCTGCCCTATTCAGGAACGTGGACTGATTGCTTCTCTTGTGCTGAGTTCAAAAGTGGAGATAAAAATGAAGGCTGGTGGAGTGCTGTGTTGAACTTCCTCACATTCCTGTGGAGCGGTGGTGGTGGTGGGCAAATCTGAAAGGTGAGGCCTTTGATAGAGTCCATGCTGGGGGAAGGGGAAAAATTCATATAATCTCCGGGGGAATGGGTTGCCAGATTGAAAACAGGAACGGGCTCTTCTACCTTTAATAATTATATAGAAGAGAGAACTTCAGCAGATGTCACATACCTCTTATGTGACCAGGTAACAAGCAAAACCTGCTGAAATTCCATCTTCTGCACAGCCATTAAATGTGCAGGAGCCCTTTCCAGTTTCAGCCTGGCAACCTTATCTAGGTGTCTGAAGAGCCAGAGATTGGACACACACACAGAAGGACACACAGACACACACCCCTACTCCCATTGAGGGGAAAGGGAATGTAATGAATGTAAAGAGAAGACTATGCTTAAGGACATTTATACAGACTTTACCTATATCATTAGAGTGTCCAGATCTTCTGAGATTTACTATAGTAAATCTATAATAAACAGAAGTGTTAGAGTCAGTTAAATATGTGGCATTTCAACATCCCTGTTACTCACCCAGGTTCTGTTTCAGAGCAGAAATGCTAGGCCTGGGAAATGGATTTTTGACTTGAAAATCTGGCCCTATTCTGTTGCTGGGAGTTTTTTGTTTTCCCAGAGATCTCTCTCTAGGTTCTCTGCTGACTTGGAGGATGTTACTTCTCTGTAGTGTTCATTGGGAGCCACCAATAAACAAAATGTATCTCTGGCATTGCCAACCTCTTCTGATGGAGCAAATGCAGCCCTCTCTTTGTGTGTATGCTCTTTCGCTCACACACAACACACATACTTCTTCTCTTGTGTTATATTATAAAAATAAACACTACAGATTTCCCCCACCTATCTGGTTAGGGATCAGAGAACTGTCAGAAAATGAACTGGTTGAAAAGCAGAACACATGTACTGTACTGAAGAAGGCATGAAGGATTTGTAGAGGCTCAACTTGGGACCAACCCTGCACACACTGCTTGCAGTCTCTCTGCCAGATTAATGCTTTTTTTCTCCTGTCAGCTTGCTTTGCAAGCAGCGTGTGCATGCGAGTGGCTTCAAGCAAGCGGACAGAGGCAAGAAGAAGAACTGTTGAAAAAGCAGAACCCCCTTTGAATTAATGGAACTTGTTCTTAATTTGGAAGCCTCAAAAGAGCAAGTCATCGGATAATGGAGTGTCCATTGGGGCAAATGAGGGCTTCCTGTAGTGCCCAGTGCCAGTGCAAATTTATTGTACACAATTAAGAGCCATCTCCTATATCACATAACCTTTCTTCTCAAACAGGTCTTCCCACCCTCTTACCAAACATTTAAGAAAGCAGGTCTTTCCTTCTCTGTCTGAACCCCTGGACTCAATTGAATCCCTGGACTCAACAGTAAAATAAAATGAAACACATGTTTCTTTTTGCCTTTTCTGCAGAAGAGGAAGGAAGCATTTGTTTTGTTTTGTTTGCTTTCAGTCTTGAGCTGAGGAGTTTGAGGGGGAAAAATTAAGCTCCAGAGTACAAGAACAGTAGAAGAGCTCATCCAGGTGGAAATCAGAAGTGGAACTACAGCAGCTACAGCAGCCTGGCAGTTAGTTTAAGCCAGGGCTTTCCAAATGGTGTGCCATGGCGTGTTCGTGTGTCACCTACAATCTTGGAAATGTATGCTATTATTTATAAATCACACATTTAAAAAATATATGAAGGGCTGTCATGAGGTATGTTGTGTTCCTATATATATTTTTTATTACAATTTATGTATGTGTCTGTATCTCTTATATGGGGTTAGTTTAACCTCCGGTTTGCTAGTAAAACCGAATTGCTGTGTTGCGAAATAATGCATGTCTAAAAAGTGTGTCATCAACATGGAAAGTTTGGAAAGCTCTGGCTTAAGCCAAAGCAGACCCATCTACCCACCCCAGGCACCAGCTTGCTATCTTCTTGGTCACACAGGGCAAAGCCCCTCCTGACCTAGTGAATCTCATGTGTGAATGTCAGTTCTATAAAAATCCACTTACCCAGGCCTATCAGTCTGTCTTCTCTTGTTTTTACCACCCATGAAGACCTTCACCTTTGTAGGAGTGGGGAAAGTGTAATGTCCCTGTGTGTGTTTGTTGGGAGATGTGTCTACCTGCTCCCTCAGAGGGGAGGCAGCAAACCAGTGGATCCTCCAGACCAGCCATTAAATAAAGAGGGAGGTATGAGGGGGCTGACTGGGGGACAGCCTGAGCCTCGTGGTGGGGCATTCCAGACACCAGGGTGTCCGTTGACTACTGCTAACCAGGGTTGGTCCTTCAGCATTTGTGACATCATAAAGGCAAGATATCTACTTATTATTTGTATATTACATTATTACTCTCATTGTTATTTAGTTCTATCTGTGCACATTGGAGTTAAGTTTAAGTGGGCAGTTCTCCAACTTTAATTCTATATTACAATTACTTTTGTCTATTAATTTTCTGTATTCTCTTTTTTTATTAAAGGTAATCCTGCATATAGTTAATTTTAATACTATTATTTTATGCCAGCCCTCAGTAGTAACTGCTTCAGAGATTCATGTTGATTCGCCTGTGGCTTTAGAAAGCGATTATGCATTAATTCTGCACTATATCACCAAGGCAAAAGAACAGAGAGTTCAGCTAGCTACAGCAACCCTTATTTGATCCATCATCTGATAAAGTGTTTGCCATGTTATCCAAAGGAACCTTTCTTCATGCACATAAAAAGGTTTTTAATATTTTCTAAAATCTCCTTGGGGTATCATTGGTCAAAAAAACAAGTATTACATGTAGAGAAACACATTCATAACATTGAAGGCAAGGTCACCCAACCTATTGCAGAATTGGGAAATACAGTTATTCCAGATCTTAGGCAATTACCATCCTGAGGGGGAATAAATAATTGCAGCTATAGGGAACAATGCTACACTGATACAGTACCCAGTTGAGGTTCAGGAAACATTACTTACATGCACAATAAAGAAGATTAGTTTCACTATCTATATCTGGAAGTAGGGTAAATAAATAGGCTCTCCACGAGAGCCAGCTTTTAACCATGTATTTATTTATTTATTTTCTTAGTACTACATTGGTGATTTTCAATAAGTTAAAATAGTTCTGAATTCCTTCAAATAAATGTATTTCTTTGTGTGTGCTGTGCTTTATTTTGGCATACATGAGAGTACACACACTTAAATGTATGCAAGCTGAAATGTCATTTGTGAATTCAAGTGTTGCAGTGCACTAAATGACCCACTACAGACTGCTTGCTCTGGGGATCATTGTCTCAATTCAGCTCTGAGATTGAGCGATTGATCTATTTATTTATTTGTTTGTTTGCTTTCATAGGACAGATACAAAAACATAAATACAAACACAAGTACAAAAAAAGATAGATGTGAGTACCAAACAGAACTAAAAAAAAATAAAAAAAATAGATGAGCAAAATGTGTTGGCTTCTACCTACTTCAGTTGCTAAAGATATAACTGAGCTGCTTTCAAGGTGGAAGGTTTGAAATATACCGTACTGTTTTCAACATTCTTCAGTGGATGATGATGACTCATCATGACTTCTAGACTCGGGCTGTGTGCTATCAGGATCTTAAGTCTATGGCCATTTCCACACTAGACTATTATTGTGCTATTATTCCACTTTCAACATCCTATGGAATCCTGGGCTTTACAGGTGTTTGTGTGTGTGTGTGTATGTTAAATATATTTTATTATTATTTGAATTGTATATTTGGAATATGAATGAAATGAATTGGTTGAAATTTGAAACGGAAAACTTTAATAAAAAGATTTGAAATATGAATGTGGAATAATAGCACGTTAGCAGTTCAGTGTAGAATCAGCCTATGGATCCAGAAATTCTCCCTTTTGTCCAAATTGCCTGAAGGGGAGGAACTTCAGTACTGAACGGGGATAAATCAGAGAGGCTGCGATGTTCTGAACTAAAATGCCTGGCCATTGGTTGCTCTCATTTCCTGGTAAAATTCCTGACTTGTGGTTACTGAAACATGCATATAGGCATGTGGTTGTTTCCTCTACATTCTCCAGATGATGTCCAATTTTTCTACATTTGCTCACATAGGCCATTTCCGCACTAGCCTGTTATAGCGCGATGATTCCACTTTCAACATTGTGTTGTTGTTGTTGTTGTTGTTTTTAACTGCGATCAAGTCAATTTTGACTTAATCGCAGTCTTATGAATGTGAGACTTCCAAGTCACTCTGATTTCAATAGGCTTGCACAGGTCTTGCAGACTCAGGGTTGTGGCTTCCTCCATTGAGTTTAACCATCTGTAATGTGGCCTTCCTCTTTTCTTACTGCTTTCTATCTTATCAAACATTATTGTCTCTTCTAGTGAGTTGTGTTTTCTCATGATATGTCCAGAGCATGACAGTCTCAGTTTACTCATCTTGGATTCTAGGGAGGGTTCAGCCTCGATTTACTATAGGATCCATTTATTTATCTTTTTAGCAGTTCACAGAATCTGTAGAACTTTTCTCTAGCACCATATTTCAAATGAGTTGATTTTATTCCTATCAGCTCTCTTTACTGTCCAGGTTTCATAATCATACATAGAAATGGGAAACACAATGATATGGACAATCCTACTTTAGCATTCAGTGATATACCTTGATACTTTAGGATCTTGTCTAGTTTCTTCATAACTGCCCTTCCAAATCCTAGGCCCTTTCCGCACCTTACCTTTTTCCGGTGCTGGGGTGCGGGGATTGCGCAAGCAGCCTCCAGCAAGAGGCTCTCGTGTCTCTGCTGCTTCAGCTCCGCACGAGCTGCCTGCTTGTGCGAGAGCCCTGCTGCTTCCTTTCGCTGTGCAGCCTGGGCGTTTCCCAGGCTGCGCTGGGGCAGGAAGCATGACCGGCGTGGCTCTGGAGTGGCACGCCAGGTAAGTGCATGTGGGGTCTGGTAGCAATGTGCAATCGTGCACCATTTTCGGCTTGCAGCCAAAAGTGAAAAAGTGCGTGATCGGTGCCTGCAAGCCCCTGGAGCATCACGTGATTATGAGTGCGTCATGCAGATCACTCCTCACAATTGCACGACACTCCAGGCACCCTTTCGCATGGAAAATGCCATGCAAAAAGGGTTCTAGTCTTTACATTAATTTTTGATATTGTGGTCTGTGCCATAATTTGTTCCTGGTCTTGTTTTTGCAATGAGAATAGAGGCTTTCCATTTTCTGCTTCTGATTATGTAGCCTATTTGATTTCTATGTTGGCCATCAGGTGATTATATATACAGTCATCTCTTGGGTTGCTTGAAGAATGTGCTCGCGATGAACAAACTGTTGGTCATGGAGAATTCAGTCAGTTACTCTCCAGCTTCATTTCTTGATCTTAGTCTAAATTCTTTTACAGTCTTTGTGCTCTGTTTCTTACTTTTGCATTCCAGTCATTGATGATTAACAAGAAGTTCTGTTTTGTTGTGTGATCAGTTTTCTCCTGGACTCCAGCACAGAATCCTTAATTTCTTCTTCCTCTTCTTCTGTAATTGCAGCATAAACTTGAATTATAGCTAAGTTGATGGGTTTTCCCTGAAGTCTTATTAATATTATTTTCATGACCAGTTTTGCAATTCTTTTCCAAAATGAACTATTTATCTGCACTACAAGCTCAGCTACCTGCCCTAGGCTCCAATATGTTCTTTCTCTTATTCTTCCCTACTATCTTCTCAAAGAAATCACACAAAGCCATCTGACACATTTCTTTCAGTTCTCATATTTCTTCTGAGGCAGTAGGGTTTCTTGTTTTACTGAATATGATAGAGGGAGAATCACCCATCCCAATGAATCCTTTACAAAAAATGCTAACAAACCAATTCACTAAACCATTTTTTAATTAATCGCTGATTTAATTCTAAGCTCTGATGATTTTAAAAATTGCAATTTAATTCTGGGCTGCATCAGCAAACGTATAGTTTCCAGACTGAAAGAAGTAACAGTACAGTACAGTACAGTACAGTACCACTCTATTCTGCTTTCACCAGACCTCATCTGGAATCTTGAAGAAATATATTGACAAGCTAGAACATGTCCAGAAGAGGGCAATCAAGATGGTCACAAGTCTATGAGGAATGACTTAGAGAGATGAGGATGTTGAGCTTGGAAAAGTGAAGACTATGAAGTGACAGGATGGCCATCTTTGAATATCTGCAGGGATGTTATGTAGAAGATGCCCCAGAGACTGCAACAGAATTCAATTTACAAGAAAAGAGATTTCATCTAAACATTAAGAAAAACATATTGACTGTAAGAGCTGTTTGGCAGTGGAATAGGCTGCCTTGGAATGTGGTGGGGTCTCCTTTAGAGATCCTTAAATAGATGTTGTATGGCCATTTTTCAGGAATGCTTTAGTTGTGTATTCCTCTATGTGGCAGAGGGTTAGACTAGATAGCACTTGTGTTCCCTTCCAACTCTGTATTCTATGCTTCACAAATATTTTAGAAAGCTCATTGTTATATTAAATAACCACGTACCAAGACTTCAGTATTCATTCCAGAAAGGAAATTGGTGGATTATGAAATGACAGCAGTGAAAATGATTAGAATCCATGTAAAACTTAAATATGAGAAAAGAGATTTTAAAAGCTGAGGATTATTCACTTTTGAAAGCAGGAGGTTAAGAAGAGATATGATAGACGTGGATAAAAGTAATACATGTAACTATGCTGCCAAAGCCAATTTGGCCACTCTCATTCATTCTACTGTGTAATACTTGATGAATTTAAATGAGTGCAGATGTAAAATGCACAAAAGGAAAGTAATTCTTTCATTAATCATACAGTACATTTGCTTCTATTCAATGTTATTAAATTAGTAGTATGTACTAAAAGGATGGTAGAAAAATGCCAAAGCTATCTGTTTTTCAGCATCACATAGCATGTTAATGTTGCATTGGATTTAAACTGTCTCCACCCTCACTATACATTGCTTAGATGCTTTGCTATACTAGCAATGCAAAATGTTATCCTTTCTGTGTCCGTTGTGTCCCAAACTGGCAGGGCCAGTGCCAGTTAAATCCTCTGTTGTCTGACTATTTCAGCTGCTTTAAAAATGCCTCAGTTCTCTCTCCTCTTTTCACTTCCCTCCTTTGTCTTCACCTTAATATGATAGTTGTAAGCTGAAATCAAAGTACAAAAATAGTTTACATTCAATTAACTCAGCAGTGGGGAGGGAAGAACAGAGGAAAGGGCACAATCTTGCCCTCTCCAGTAGGCTCAGGCAAAAACAAGCTACTGCAGTCTGTTTCAGCTATGTATTCTTTCTCATTATTCACTTTTGCCATCTTGACCACACTGATATTGCTAGGCCCCATGCATCTGATACCATTTGTGAGATATTGGAGAGTAGGTACATTCATTCAGAAGCAGATAAATGGGACTTTTAATTTTATTTATTTGTACCCCGCCTCTCCATATGGATCGAGGTGGCGAACAACTTACAAATAGCATGTATTTCGAAACATTCTATACATGCCCCCAACAAGCTGGGTACTCATTTTACCGACCTGCGAAAGGATGGAAGGCTGAGTCAACCTTGGAGCCGGGCAGGATCGAACTCACAACCTTGTGGCTGGCAGTACTGGCATTTAACCACTGCGCCACGAGGGCTTGAATTAGATGGCTACCATTTCCAAATAGGATTAGAGAAGAACACAATTCTGATTCTACTGAACCAAGTCAGAGCTTATGTTTTTTTATTTTGAAACATAAAAAATGTCAACATTCAGGTTAACCTATTTATTTTAGAATGACAGAATGTGGATTACAATACACTTATTCACATTAAGAATATTCAGGTTTATTTAGCTGAATGTGCAATGTTGGTTTTGAAGGGATCATGTTATATAAACTTGTTCCAGTACCCTCCAATTCCAGTACAGCAGTTTAGTTCCTAGCTCAAGAGCATTCCAGATTTCAGAAAGCATTAACTAGAGTCATTCCCTACGGCTGTTTGAATGCCCTTACATTTTTACTTTAGTATCAGTTCCAATCAGTTTCAGAAAGCAAGCCAGCAATTCTTGTTTTTCAATAAACAAATATTTATGTGTAAGGAAGGGACCTGTAGATTAAATATGTATTAAATATGCAGCTGTATTAAATTATTTTAAAATAGATGCATAGAGTGAGTGTTTCATTTCAGGAAAGATAATGAGGTAGTTAAGGGTTCTCTTGTTCTACCACTCCCTGGTTTGTGAGAGGAGCCAAAGGCTCAGCTGCCATGTTCTGATTGTACATTCAAGCTGTCATGGATGCCTTGGAGTCAACAGCTGTGGCCAAATATATAGCTGAAATAAGAGGAGCCACCAAGTCTTCTCTAGAGAGATCCCTTTGAGGTCAACTGGATAGTACAGCCTCCAATGTTATATGATTTTTTTTCTCCCATGTCAGTTCACTAAAGGGTGAGTAACTTGAGTTCTAAGGTGGGAATACTGCTTATCAGATCCAGTCTCCAGTGGTGACTATAGGGCTGTAAAGAACAATTGCACATGGGATCCTGCAAATGGTTAGCTGGGAGCAGGGGCAAAATCGCAAATATGAGTTCTAGTTGTGAATCATTTTCAGTGTATCACTCTTTGCAATGCTGGAAATGTAGAAACTGAAGGAAAAGTTCATGGGGGGGGGCAGAATTCTTATGAGGGCAATGCCCTCCTTTTGCCTGCCACCACAGTTACATCCTGGAACAGCAGGTGGGTAGGATAGGCAAGTACACGGTTGTAATCAAGAATCTCAGGTGATAGATGCTGGGTCAGAAGCTGGAGGTAGGGTTGCGAGGTGTACCTTATTATTGGGGATGTCCCCTATTTGATGGATAGAAAGTTTTTCCTTTTATGTAGCCTGAATGAGATGCCCATATATATATGTATGTGTGTGTGTGTGTATGTGTGTGTGTGTATACACCCATACATATTTATTTATTTATACACACACACACACACATACATATATTTGGGGATGTAGGCCTTTCAGAAAGACAGAAATGTGTGTATCACATAATTTATACATGTAGCCAATGATAATTCCACAGAGAAATATGTAGGTAAATTAAATGAAATCAGTTATAGTCATCCCTCCACATTTGCTAGGGTTAGGGGCACAGGAGCCCTGGGAAAAACTGTGAATAATTCTAGGGCCTTCCAAACCATATTTAACATACAAAAAAAGTATGATCACCATATTCAACCCACCATGGATTCCTTTGAGGCATCAGGGTTCCTTCACAAAGCAGAAGTGGCTGGCTGGTGGGGCTTACCATTTGATCAGGCCCTAAGTGTTGTAAAGATTCAAAGTAACCCATTGTATGTATAAAAGACTCAAAAAGTGTATGTACAAAGATGTATGTAGAGAACTGCTGTTATAGCATATATAGAAAAAAACCTCATATATATAAAGCTGGAATATTATAATGTAATTTATATGACTCATAAATATGACTAACTCTTTTCACATTTGTGGTTGTATTTAAGTTTCTTCCTGTGATTCCATTGAACATGTGCTGAAAATAATCCATAAAACAGCAAAGATCAGAAGCAGCTTCTGTCCCTTATATTTAATTTACATCCTAGAAATACTGGATCACATCTGATCTTGGAAGCTAAGCAGGGTCAGCTCTGGTTAGTACTTGGATGGGAGACTGCCAATGAAGATGTTGTGCTGTAGGGTATATTTCAGAGGAAGGAATTGGCAAAACCTTCTCTGACTATTCCTTGCTTTAGAGAACCCCATGAAATTAATGGGATCACCAGAAGTTGACAGGTGACTTGAAGATACATGAACCCCAGAAAGTTGTATACAGATTTTTTTTTTCCTGAATCTGAATTTTTCCCCTTTAGAATTTGGGTAAAACTGGGCCAATTAAGTCACATGGCAACCCTAATTTAACCTATACATAATGACACTTAGCTGTGCATGGTTTTACTGTTTAGTGTGTACAATTCAGATTTCTGCATAAGAGCTAATACATTTATTTGAAAATTCATGTTGATAGTTGGAAGGCTTGTCGTTTTAGTCATGGGCTGTCAACTGGCTGTGATTATACTCTAGTTTTCAACTCTTAGATAGAATACTGAGACTAGGCAGTCAGTGGTTTCTTTGGAAAAGACTACAGTATCTTTTTCCAGGTGACATGTAACTTTTCCCAGAGCAAATTAATCAGTAAAAGTGAATGGAAACAAATACTTATTTAAAGGTAATTTACCGATTTTACAGGCAGGGCCTCAAGGGTCTCTGAATTAAGTCAGTCTTCATAGCTGGGCAATGTTATATGAATGCAAGTGATCCAGTGCAATTTGTACAAAATTGGTGTAATTGCCTGGTCCCCATAAGCAGCTGAGCACAACTCTATTCTGTACAGCCTTCAGAGGCAAACGCATAAAAAACTCATTGCAACAACACACTCTGGTTGTAATGAGAGGAATAGATAATGTTCCTTATTTTTGCTGATTCACCTTCAGATTATATCTCCAGATAACTGCATAATGACTACTTTGTTTAGATTTTTTTTTCTGCATTTAGATTTTTTTTTCCTCTGAGCTACTGAGGTGAAGCCTTAAGGAACTGACTACATATGGCAGTTAGCATTTTCCCCTAAAAAGCATATATTTTAAAATCAAGAAGTGTTGGCAAGAAGTTGATAAAATGGTGACTGCTGCCTACTCATTTATCATGTGGCTCTTCTGTGCTTTAATGTGTGCTCTGCTGCAGCATTAGGTATTTTCTATACACTTCATCAACTCTGCCACCCACATATCTACCTTTCCTTTCGTTGTTGAAAGCAAAGTGATGTGTGTGTGTGTGGGGGGGCTTTATTTGAGCTAATTTGGTCTTAAATATGTTGGATTTGAATTCTGTAATTATTTATATGACTAGTATTCACAGACAGTCTGGTGAAAGGATACCATAACTGTAGCCTTACATACACACACACACACACACACACATATATATAAGAAACTAGAGTTTTGTGGCATACCTACACTCTTTTTTCTTTAAACTTAGTCTGAGAAGGAAGGAAGACATAGACAGTAACAGAAAAATATGATGACATGCTGCTTAAAGACAGATTCCTGATCTCCTTCCCTCGCCTATTCCGTCACACAAACAAGGTGATATAACAAGCCCGTCCCTTAATATAAACACTTAGTCTTCCTCCTAAACTCCTCAGTGCAGGACTGAGAGGAGAAATAGCTACAAACAGAGTGGGGACAGCTGGGGAGGACAAAGAACAGGCACCACTCTTCCATTTTCTGTGCTTGCACAATCCTTTTTTGTTTCCAGCTAAGTGCAAGAGTTGGAAAATGGTACCTGCTGAGGAGTATGCTGCTGGCAGATGACCTGCAGGCAATAGGCAGGAATCTGCTGCTGTACAGCAGAAAGGGAGAGGAACTGTCATGGTGATGGTGCTCACTTGCAGGCTCAGCTAGTCATTGGTGTACTAACTTTAAAGAGAGAAGAATTGTGATCAGAGTGCAGTCAATCGATTAACTCTTTCCCTCTCTGAATAACCTCACACCAGAGATAGTTTTATATGCAGCATCATGTTGCAGGTCTACTTTGTAGTAGGAGTAGGAGTGGCAGCAGCAGCAATAAGTCTTCTTTTACTTTTTCTTCGTGGTTGTCTTCTCTCTGTTTCTTAAGTCAAGATCCTGTAAGGGCCTTAAGCTACCACTTCCCTAATTATCATTTGACTTTCCAGATGTTGTTGGACTTCAGCTCCCAGCAGCCCTAGCCAGCAGAGCCAATGATGAGGAATGCTGGGAACTGCAGTCCAATAACATATGGAGAGCTTCACTACCACTGTTACAAGACATGGTGATTTGGATGAAAACTTTGAGATCTGGAAATGTAAAGCTATGAGAACATAGACAATTGCACTTGACCAGTGATAAACTCATAGCAGGAGCAGTATAGAGAGAAATACTTGATGAAATCAGCTGGCTGATATAATCTGATGGAAGTTATGTATATCTGGTGTGTTTATGTCACCTCCAAGAATCTGATTGGAGGAAAGAACATTTATATAAATGGGATACACTAAATGTCTGTTTTTTTGATTGGACCACATATTTCAGCTGATTGGGCTAGGAAGGATATAAAGTGAGCCAAGAGGAGATGGAACCCAGACAGCTTAGCTGTATATACAAATGAAGAATACTTTTGATTGCAGCTGTAATGTTCCTAGCTGATCACTACCCAAACATGCTGATGGAGATAGACCATGCTGGAAAGAGAAAGAGTTTTTGCTATGCTGATAAATAGAAAAAGGGACCTCAGACTGAAACAGATTAGCCAACAAATGGCAAAGGATCCTTATCCCTCAGTCTAAAGAGATAGTTAAGCTAGCAGTCATATTTTTGACAGGCTTGAGTATGATTTCCCAAAGCAAGTGGTTTTTATATCTTCCTAGCAGCACAAAAGTCCATGGAGCTCCAGGTCAGATGCTCAGATGTAGCTCTGCTCCACTCTCACTAGACTGAATATGTCTGTTCTCTTCAAAACCCCATGGAGTTATGACTCTAAAGAGGATACCAGCCTATCTTTCTATTCCTCTGATTATTCAGTTGTAGGCCAAAGTGCATGTGGTTTCCCTTACATAGGGGATTTGTCTTAAAAAAAAAAAAGACAAAACCCTACTGATCAGGTGGGGACATTGGCATGGGTAGATGGTGGCTTTAAGCTTTTGCCCTCCAGGTTCCTCTGTCTCATTCATCAGTGTTCTAATCTAGATCAGGCACTATGAGTGGGCTATGTATGAAGGATGGGATACGTTGGTGGAAATATTATCTAAAGGCCTTAAGGCTAAACAGCACAGTACATGAAATATGTAGCATGAACATGTGATTGTGCTGAACTAGATCAGGACTGTGCATGCTTACTTCTGAATTTAATTTAAAAGAGTGATCTTAAACTGTGTGCTGTGTTAATTTAACATAACATATTTTTGCTCACTATGTACTTAACATAGTCTGCCATTCAAATCACAATTTGATTATTGCTGAAAGTCAGAGCCCTCACTCTTTCTAAGAAAGGAATGATTAATATGAAAGCTGGAGTGGATGATGTATCTTGTCTAAGCTTCAGTTTTTGTTTGTTATTCATTAAATTTAATGCTTTAAATGTGCTTCTAGCTTTCCTCTTCTAAGGGACACAAATAACAGTTCTTTGTGTCCTTATTAGAGAATATGCTACACTGTATACAGTGGGAGTTATTTCAGAGCAAACAGCCAAAGGGACCTAAATCAGAACAGAAATACATGTGCCTGCACTTGCATTTCTGCTGTGGTGTGAGTATGGATACTATATTCTTCTTAGTCAAATTTCACTCATGCAGGCTAGTTTGATCTTTTAAAATCATCATACACAGAGCCATACTTAATGGAATGTGAATGTCATGAATGGAATTAAGATGAGTTTTTAAAAATGTGGCCATAAAAGAGGGCAACACAGCATCAGGACTGCAGATAGTTGAGAAACAGAGAATTTAACTTCCCCCCTCCCAGTCCTCATGAAAATCCTCATGCTCCTGTATGCTTTCATGTCTTCTCACATATGTCCAGCACCAGTGGGGTTTTTTTGGAGGGAGGTTAAAATTTACCCTTCATTCCATGAAAATGCAACAAAATACAAAATACACAAAAGAGATACCTTTATTAGCTAACCAAAATGTAGAAAATATGTCATACAACCTTTCAAAGCTTCACTGGCTTCTTCATGAAGCAAAGATTTTAAAAATTGTACAAGAGAAGAAAGGTGAGAATATTCTAGTCATAAGCTTACATTTTGTCTCAGGTGTTACTCTATTGCCAATTAAGATGATATTGAGGGTTCTCAAATGTTGGTCTGTGACTCTAACATTATTACCTCCTTTCTCTTCTATGATTTTAACATATTTGTTTGCTGAATAAGCCAATGAAGTTTTGAAAGCTTGCATGATGTATTTTCTTCACCATGGGTAGCCAATAAAGGCCTTTCTGCACCACACTTGGATCCCACAGCTTCCCAGCGTCATCCCAGCAGTGCCATCGCCAGGATGGGAGTGTGTTCCGAATGCTCCTCTCCACACCTGGCTGGCTGGCTGGGTGGTGTTTGGGACATGCTCCTTCCTTCCACAGCGCAGCTGGCCTCTTCGGTCCTGCACTGAGGAAGGAAGCACTTGATAGTGCTTCCACCTTTTCCACTTGGCCCCAGCCAATGCAATTGTCACACAACAGAGGCCTGGATTTTTTCAGTAAAGCCGGTCGACAATGTGTGCTATTGTACAATGTTGTTGCAGTCTCACTCCTGTCACGTTCCTAACGGTATACTGCGTGATGGCGACAGCTGGGGACGTGACAAGAGTGGGACTGCAACAACGTTGTGCGATAGCACGCATTGTGAACTGGTTTCAACGTGTCCCCCTCCTTAGATGGGGCCATAGTGCAGAAATGACCAAACCTTCTTTTGTGGATTTTGGATTTTGTTGTAGTTTTCTTTAAGTCATACTTCTCACATTCCATGTTTTTATTGTGTGTTGTGCAGCTTCAGACTTCCCTTTCCACAAGTATGTCAGCTTCGGAGCATTCTTTCAGCTTGAGTCCAGTTGCACCATTCTTTCCACTTTCCCTATTGTTAGTTAAGTCCTTTCTGATCTGGGGTGGGGGTGGGGGCCCATCTTCTGGTATTATCTCTTGGTTCAGTTTAGATTGTCCCTTTATAGGATTTTCAAGGTAAAAAAATATTCAGAAGTGGTTTAGCGGTGCCGCCTTCTGTGCAGTACTAATAAGAGTTAGCTGAAGTGCCACTGTTGTTGTCTCTTAAAAGATCATTCACCAGTGTCAGCATAAACCTCTCCTCCTGCCCCAGTAGCTTCCCTTCTGGAGATTCTCCACCACCCTCTCCACTGGAATTATCACTTCTCCTCTGATGATGCCTACATTACTTCCTGGAGAGAATGGATGCATTCCATGTTGCATGATCTGATAGAGTCTAGTTTTCTGACATCAATACTCTCAGTCTTTCTGACACACTCAAACCTCATTACTATGTCAAGATGTGCATCTAAGAGAGGGGGCCTGAGAAAGGTTATTGTTGAAAAAGTTTGTTGTTGTTGTTGTTATGTTGTTTTTGTTATTGTTGTTTGCCTTCAAGTCATTTCTGACTTATGGTGATCATCAGGCAAGCCTATCATGGAGTTTTCTGGGGCTGAGTGTGTGTGAGGCATGCTGAAGGTCACCCAGTAGGTTTCCATGGCTGAGGAAGGAATCGAACTTGGTCTCCAGGGTCATAGCCCAGCACTTAAACCACAACTCCACACTGGCTCTCATGGAGAAAGATAAAGATAGTATTTACCCTACTTCCACATATAGTTAGTGAAACTGATCTTCTTTATGCATGTCAGTAATGTTGCCTGATCTTCACAACTGGGTACTGTATCAGTGTAGCATTGTTCCCCTTAGCTGCAGCTATCCATTACACATACCTCAAGATTGTGATTGCCTCAGATACGAAGTAATTATTATCTCCCCATTCTCAAGTAGGTTGTGTGTCTTTGCCATCAGTGTTATGAATGTGCTTCTCTACTCAAGTGTAATATTTGTTTCTTTGACCAGTGATACCCCAAGGAGATTTTAGAAAACTTTTGATGTGCATTAAAAAATGTTCCTTTGGATAACATAGCAAATACTTTATCAGATGATGCATCAAATAGAGGTTGCCGTACCTAGCTGAACTCTGTTCTTTTGCCTTGGTGATACAGTGCAGAATTAATGCATGATTGCTCTCTAAAACCACAGGCTAATCAACATGAACCTCTGGAGTAGTTACTACTGAGGGCTGGCATAAAATAATCATATTAATATTACCTGTGTGCAGGATTAACTTTAATAAAAAAGAGAATACTGAAAATTAATAGACAAAAGTAATTGCAATATAGATTAAAGTCAGAGAATTGCCCGCTTAAGCTTAACAAACTGCCATGTACACAGATAGAACTAAATGACAATGAGAATAATAATATACTACTAATAAATAGATATCTTGCTTTTATGATGTCACAGATGCTGAAGGACCAACCTTGGTTAGCTGTAGTCAGTGGAGATTGGTTCATGAGGATGACTGGAATGCCCCACCACGAGGCTCAGGCTGCCCCTTCCCGGTCAGCCCCCTCATACCTTTCTCTTTATTATATTATTATTATTATTTTTTTGTATCCCACCTCTCCATATGGATCGAGGCGGCAAACAACTTACAAATAGCATGTATTTCTATACATGCCCCCAACAAGCTGGGTACTCATTTTACTGACCTGCGGAAGGATGGAAGGCTGATTCAACCTTGGAGCCTGGCAGGATCGAACTCACAACCTTGTGGCTTGCGGTACTGGCATTTAACCACTGCACCACCAGGGCTCCCTTTACTTAATGGCTAGTCTGGAGGATCCATTGGTTTGCTGCCTTCCCTCTGTAGAAGCAGGCAGACCCATCTCCTGACAAAGATGCACAGGGACATTACAACTTTCCCCACTCTCACAAAGATGCAGGAAGGTCTTCATGGGTGGGAAAAACATAAGAATCAAAACTGATGGGCCTGGGGAGTGGATTCTTATGGAACTGACATTCAAACATGACATTCACTAGGTCAGGAGGGGCTTTGCATTGTGTGACCAAGAAGCTAGCAAGCTGGTGCCTGGGGTGGGTGGGTGGGTTTGCTTAAGCTAACTGCCAGGCTGCTGCAGCTGCTGTAGTTCCACTTCTGATTCCCACCTGGAAGAGCTCTTCTACTCTGTCTGTATTCTTGTGCTTGATTCGCCCCCCGCAAACTGCCTGGCCACCATGACTCCCCCTGAATATGCCTTCATTCCATGGGATTCCTATTTTTTTTTAAAAAAACATGCAGATTATCTGCCTTCACAGATCAGCGTCCCATTTAGTTTTACCAAATGCAATACAGCTTTCCCATCATGCTTGCAGGAATTATTCTGATCCCTCAATGTGTCATGCTTAAGTAATTCATATTTAATATATATATAAATTAACTTTTTTTGAGAGAACTTCAGTTTGTCATCTATAGATAAATCCACACATAGTTTGTTGGAATCCTTCTTAACTTTTTAAAACAGAGTGACACCTTCATCAATGATTAAGTTTCGCTATGTAAAATATGGAAGACATTTTAAAAACTGCCTGCAATGGAATTACAGTATGGATTTTTTTTTTTAATAGAGAAAATTTAAGTTGCTGTGACAAATTTCCTAAAAACGTAGAAGTTTTAGACTTGCATCCTATACCTGCTAACCCAGGAATAAGTCTCACTAAAGTCAGTGGTTATTACTTCTGAGAATATGGCATTGTTAGTGACTGGTAACAAAAGATGTGAAGTAACATTATATAGGGTTTGTATCGATTTTATAATATCAGTTGTGCCAGTGGTGTGTGTGTGTGCACATAGTAATTGGCAAGTGTGAAATGACTGATAGAGAGTACAAATTGTACACTCCCCCAAGATAATTGGGGGGTGCAATGATTTGGAACAGTGTAGTATGAGATGCAGAGGGCAGATAGGAATGGGTAGCCTGAGTGGACAGTGAGGATAAGGAACCCAAGGGAGAGATCAAGTTATTAGCTGAGGAAAAATCTTACCTGGGAAGGCTGATATGATAGCATGTAAATCTGTAGTAAAATACAAGTGACCAGCTATAACCTCTAGCCAAATGTTTAAGTGCTGAAGGATGCTGAGGATTCAGATGTAATTATATGAAGCCCTGATGCTGTAGATAATAAAACATTCTTGTCTCATTTCATAATTCATGTGTGCTGTTTGGTCACTTCAGTGACTAATGTGTGAGTAGAACTTAATAGTCAAAGGTACCACAATTTTATATGCTAGTGACACTGAGAACTAAATTTGTGGAAAGATCTTGGTGGCAGCATAATTCAAATAGAAGAGCATATGTAGGTATTTCCTTTCATAGATCCCATCACTAAAAAGAAATTGTGGGAGCAACCCTGAGATGTTTGTTAACATACAGTGATTTAGCATGCAACAAACCTATTGCATGTTTTGGGCTGAGATGTGGGAAACACCTTTTCAGTTTCCTGTGGAGTTTTGAAGGATGGGGCTTCATGAAACAATATGGTTTCATTTTTGTCTGACTACATACTGCCAGAAGCCACGGACATAGTCAGGGGTTTTCTCACATTTATGTGCCCTCATCAATTAAGTGTTTCAAAATACACATTTGAAAGTATCACATAATATTTTCTGAATGTTAAACACAGGAGCAAAGATATGAAATAAGAACTAGATGTTGGATATTGATTCAACAAGAAGACAGCCTTGGGATTTAAGGGGAGGGAAATCACAGTAGGAGAGAAAAATAAAATATCCACCATTATGTGTGTGTGTGTGTGCTTATGTATATAATTAGTGCTTTGTATTCATTTTGCAGAGAGTATAAAATGTCTTCTAAGATAATGTTTTTAAAAGACTGCATATTGCCATAAAAATGTAGATAGACAGTAAATCTGGCATGCATCTCTAGACAACAAGGATTTATAATCTGGATGTACATCTTTATAATTCTATGAACAATGTGTTATATCCTTCAAACTCCAGGCCCTGCAAAGATCACCCTGTCATTCTAGTAATTTGTGCAACTGCTGGTTTCTATGGCAACATATAACGTAGTACCACTTCACTGTCAAAATAATTTAATCTCGTAACACATTAAATGTTTTTAAAATGAATTTACAAACACAGCAGATAAGCAAGCATTTTAAAACATGAAATTTTAGCAGTGAGTCACACACTGAAGCATGTCAAATTTATTTAAGTGAGAACTGAACTGCAGATTTAATCTTGGTCAGTGGGCTAGTATTATACACATACACACCCCTTTGGTTACAGTTTAAAATGGCTTACAGTCTGAAATACAAAAGTTAAAAAAAATGGAAGGCAAAAAAATGTAAATTCAAGTACAAATCCTTTAATACTTTTAAATAATGAAGAGATTATTCTTGTGAGGAACTTGTGAGGTAACATAAGCTGTGACAGAATACAATATGGTTTTGTGTCTTTGTTCAGTGTATTTATGCAGTAAATAATTTTAGTGTATATATAAAATACATATATGTTAGTGTACATATGTATATATATACACTATATATCCTTATGGACAATATGTATATATATATATATATATAGAGAGAGAGAGAGAGAGAGAGTGATTAACAAGTGTGGGGTAATAGCAGTGAGTTTGTATTTGCATATAGATAAATTGCTGAGGGGCAGTTACAATTTGGAACAGCGTGGTATGAGGGTGAAGAAGCCACCGAGGACTGGAGGCTGGAGCAGACAATAAGGAAAAGAGAGTTTAGAGAAACTATATTATGAGTTGAGGAGAAAAATTTATTTGACAATGATAGGAGTTGATAATACACACATGGGGTAGTACCTGGAATATATAGGTAATTAAAATGTAGATCTGTAGTTGAGTATTACTTCGCGAATGTAGCTTGTAGCTAAGTATTTATATGCTAGAGGGTTGTGAGGAGTGACATACAATTTAGATAAAATCTAGTAGATGGTAAATAATATTTTTGTGTACTTCTTATTAATCATTAACCTACTCTTTGGTTACCACCATAGGGAATATATAGTAAAACGTAATTATCAAAAGTACTACATCTGACGTTATATGCTTGTGATATTGAGAACTGAATCTGTGTAAAGATACAATGTAGTAAAATAGAATATATTTTAATTTTCTGAATGGCTTGACCCACTTAGGTTCTGCCCAACCTGGATTCAAGAGTATACTGTAGTAAAAGCAAAACTATAGCTTTATTGATTACAAAAACATATGACAGGAATGAGATTAGGCAAAAAGTAGTAGCTACTGAGGAAAACAAGGAAACAACACAGAATTCATTAACAATTGGGGAAAGCCAGACTGATGGGTTGGAAGTAACATAAAACATGGTTTGTCTGAATAAATAAGTTAAAAGATTGGATGAATATAATGAATAAAGATAAAATAAAGGAGAGATTACAGGGTACTAAGATATCATGGTTTAATTATATACAGTTAGAGCAATGGACAAGGAATTGTAAAAGGAAGAATAAAGGTTTCAGAGAATATACTAAATTTGAACAAATGATTATACAAAGAGAAGATATGGAGGAAAATGAAATATTGAAGGGTACCACAAGTGAAATATACAAAATGTTGGCAAAATTTGAAGATGAAGATGAATATCTTACAAAAATATGAGAGGAAGAATTAGCACAAAAAATATTCAGGACTGGGGGAAAATTTGGAATCAGTGTCATTTAAAAAAATCTGTCCGTAAGGATAAAAGAGAACTATTATAAATTGGTTTAGAAATGGTACCTAACACCAGTAAGGTTAAATTATATAGATAAGAATGACTCAAGGTGGTGTTGGAGGAGTTGTCAAGAGATTGGTACATATATTCATATGTGGTGGGATTGTGAAGGTGTACAGAAATTTTGGTAAAGGGTGTTTAAAGAGATAAAAGGGGATAACAGAAACTGATTTACAGATATGTCCAGGTATAGCATTATTATCTATATTTGATAAGGTTAATTGTACCCAGGCAATGAAGGACTTAATTACAAACTTATTAACTGCAGCAAAGTTAATTATATCAAGAACATTCACGGAGATTTTCAAATAGAGGATTGGTATAAAGAAGTGTGGAAAACTGTGATTAATGATAATTTAACATGTCGAATTGAAGCCCAAAACAGAATAATGAAGGGGAATGATTTTGAAGCAATATGGAAGATATTTGTGGAAAAGGTTTTAATAAAAGAGGAAGGTGTCATACCTACACAAGAAGAATTACAATTCTGGAAGGTGAAGTAAGTTGGAACATAATTGGCTCGGGAGAGTGAGTTTGTTTTTAGGAATAGTTTGATATGTTTAATAATAAGATCATATTTTGTAATAGTAATAGATTAAATGTAATTGAAAAGTATAGAGTTAAGAACGAAATTATTATAATAATAATGAGTATAATGAGAATGAGATCTAGATATAGGTAACCAAAGTATATAAGCAGTGTGATATAGAATATGTTCAATAAGTATATGATTGTAATGGAATTGGACAGAAATAACAATGTGAGCTTGTTTTTGTTGAAATTCCTTTTTTTTCACTGTTATGTGTATCACGTGTTTTTCTTTTTCTTTTTGTTCTGTTCTTTTCTTTATAGTCAATAAAAAAAAACATGGTTTGTCTAGTTAACTCTCTTTTGTTTAGCTAAATGTAAACTGTGTTTGTTTGAAAACAAAAACAATGTAGGAGGCTTGTCTTACCTCAGTTTGTGTTACCTCCTTTTAATTGTTACATTTGAGTGAGACTTGGAAGGACAGCTATAAGAGAACTAGACAAGATCTTCAAGTATAAAGATGTGTCATTGAATACTAAAGTCAGATTTGCCCATGCCATTGTGCTTCCAGTCTCTCTGTATGGTTGTGAAAGCTGGACAGTGAAGAAAGCTGGTAGAGGAAATTGATGGCAACTAACACAACAATATCATATTTGTTGTGTTTCTCCACCCTTACTCTCATGGCTTCAAAGATGGGAGAAAATAACCTGCACTTTTGTTGGTACTTTCCTCCTCTGCCAGGCAACGTTCATTTAATTACCCAGCTCCTCACTAGCAAACTCCCACCTTGGCTGGTTAGCTCCACAGCATATAGCATCAAAATGTTTCAGGTTTCTTTATCTAGAAGTCATGGACAAGACTACACCATTTTAAAACCGAAATATTTCAAATGAATTTTTAAAAAAAATATTTGTTAGTTGTTGTGTGCCTTCAAGTTATTTCTAACTTATGATGACCCTAAGCTAAACCTATGAGGTTTTCTTGGCAGAATTTGTTCAGAGGGAGCTTGTCCTTGCCTTCTTCTCAGTGTGGGACTTGCCCATGGTCATACAGTGGTTTCCACGCCTGAGCAGGGATTCAAACCCTGGTCTTGAAGTGTTCTAGTCCAACACTCAAACCACTACACTATGCTGGCTCTCAAAATGTTTGTTACATTAGATCAGATTAACACACCTCTTCCTCAGTTTAATTTTAGGTGGGAATATTGCATTTAAATTCAACTGCACTCTGTTTTAACATATTAAAAATTTTTTTTTATGTATGTAAGATGTAAAATAAAAAGCAGCATGCACTTCTGTTAATGTATAGGGTTTGTCACATATAGCATAGTTGATTTTTGGAATTCTACTTTTTCTATCCTCAGAGGCCATCTTCAACTAATGTGTCACCAACTGAAGAAGAAGAAGAAGATGGAGGGGAAAATAGTTGTGGACCTACAGGTCTGTGGGAAGCACTGACACCCTGTAATGGATGCAGGAATCTTGGATTTCCCAGTCTTACTCAGGTAATTTACGCCATTTTTCAGTTGTCAGTAACATATTGTGTAACACTGCATCTTTTACTCTAGTTTTCATTTTGACTTTTTTCTTCCTTCTTCATTCCTGCTTCAGAACAAAGTGACTCTTTTTTTAAAGCTCATTTAGTCTTAGACCATTTCTGTACCACATTGCTATAGTGCTATTATTCCACTTTCAACATCCTGTGGAATTCTGGGGTTTGTAGTTTACTGAGGCCAAAGAGCACTCTGGCTCAGAATTCTAAATGCGCCTCCTAAACTGCAAACCCAAGGATTCCATAGGATGTTGAAAGTGGAATAATAGCATTATAACCATGTAGTATGGAAATGGTCTACAATGCAGTTCCTATATGTATTTATTCAGAACTTATTCCCACTGGGCACAGTAGGACTTAATGCCTACAAATTTTTGTTATGGGATTTCAAACTTAATAGCAAACCACTGAAAATTATTCCAATAACATGACGTTATTGAATTAAATGATTCTGGAAACTGTGAAACATTTCTGCAAATTATCTTTGTCTCTGAAAGTTTAAAGGCTGCAATTCTGCGTACATTAATAAGTAAATCCAGTAACTGGTACAGATTGGAAACTTGGTTACTTCCCATTTCTTGATTTGCTTATTCCATTTGTATGGGAAGAGCGATCATGGCCTTATGCATGGAAAGGGTCAGCAGGCTGCTGTGATCCATGAAAGCTATTGTAGAATGATTTTAGATTGTGAAAATGGTTTAAGATGTCCTGAGCCCTTTTACAACTCTTTATAAAGAGAATAGGTTCTCTTGTTTCTCTTTTACTCATTTTATGATATTGTTGTTCACATGGATTGGCTGGGCCAGGTCCCTTGTTGTTTGGATGATGATCTTATAACTGTAGAATACTTAAGAATCAGAAGAATATTTTCATTGGCAGAACTGTTTCATCAGATTTCCTCTTCCACATAGTTTCCTATGTGGCTGTAAAAATAACCTTCTCTTTTTTCCACTGGTAGGAGTATTCTGAAAAAAAATGTGTTCAGGGATGTTCCTGGCATTGGAATGATAAGAGGGATCCAACCCAATGCATTTCATCTTGTACTTTTTGGCCCTTTCCACACAGGGGTATTAAAATGGTGTAGCGCGACCTCTGACAGAGGTCGTCTACACTGTAAAATGGATTGGGGCAGACTACTTTAGTGTAATTCCACACCCTAATCCGCGCTAGGGCAACTGGAAGTGGCACCGCCGCATGCTTTTAAAAAACCACCTTCCAAGAGGTTTTTAAAAAGCACGATCATGCAGCCCCATGCAGCCCCGTTGCAGTGCCCGGTGTGGATTTGCAGGCGCGTGCAAGGGTGTGCCTGCAGATCTGCCAGGGGCGGGCTTTCCGGCTGGCGAGCTTCTCCGGTTGGTGGAGAGCCTCCGCCAGTCGTAAACCGCCATTTTGGGTGCCGCGGGACGCCAACGAATGTGGAGCAGCGAAAACGCGCTGCTCCACGTGGCGACGGACTTACCGGGTTTCAGGTAAGCTCCGTTTCAGGACGTCTCAGGACGTTTTTTCCTTCACGTGCGGAAAGGGCCTAAGTGTATAGAGTGCCCTACAACTTTTTGCCAGGAACTAGCGATATACGTATTCCCAGCTCTAAGGCTAGTAGAACTGGAACTTTCTTCTTTTCTTCATCCTGCTGCTGCTCTCAGTAGTGCCAAAAACTGCTTCAAAGAGCTCCCCAGATGTGCAGAATAGGGTGTTTGTTCTGCATCCTGGCCTTTATCTCATTTACTGAAATACTACCAAAGTAGTATGGGTTTAGTAGCAAGTAATAATATTTATGCCAGAGTTCTCTGGTCTTGGGGATAATCTCTCTGTGGGAGTTGGTGATTCTCCCGTTGTTGTTGTTGTTGTTGTTGTTGTTGTTATTATTATTATTATTTATTTGTATCCCGCCTCTCCACATGGATCGAGGCGGCGAACAACTTACAAATAGCATGTATTTCGAAACATTTCCATACATGCCCCCACAAGCTGGGTACTCATTTTACCGACCTGCGGAAGGATGGAAGGCTGAGTCAACCTTGGAGCCCGGCAGAATCGAACTCACAACCTTGTGGCTTGCAGTACTGGCATTTAACCACTGCGCCACCATGCTTCTCTCTTCATGGAGCTAAGTCTAGAAATACTGTTCAGAAAACCTACAAAATATAGTGTAAAAATGTAAAAAAAAATTAAAAAGTAATGAAATAGAACACAACCAACTTGGCCTCATTAATTTAATATGAAAATAAATCTTTAGCTTCTACTGAAAAGTTTTCATATTTCTTTGACATTTGAACATGTTTTTTTACCATATTTTTATACATTTAGAGAACTTAAGCATTTGGCATTTCCGCTATATTAAACTGTACAATATTCACAGATGATCAAAACTTTTCTTAACAAGCATTTGCCATGGATCTGTTCCCAATCAATAATAATTAAAAAGACATTTATGTTCAGTGTCTTGATGTTTGAAAGGGAACATGGAAAAAAAAAAGCCAGAAAAGAGGAAGCTGTCAGTAGTCTAAGTGTATGTTGACATATTTTAGCTTAGAGGGGGAGAAATCTTGATTGTGTCATGAAATACAAAGCAGAAAGTCTAGGTCACAATGTATTGGGGAGGGGGCATGGATTACTCTAGATGAGTTCGTGACTCTCCGTATAAGTGATAGGGAAGGAAAACAAGGCTCTTTTTCTGTTGATCAGAAAATGACCTGAATTTTAAGATTAGGAGATTTACCTTTGCAATGTAAGCCATATTTACTTTCATTCTACAGTTTATTTACTTATTTTTTCCCATTTGACTGAATGTTTTTTCCCCATTCAGATCTGAATAAGGAAAGAAAATGTTGCATATCTGGACCCAATGAATCTCTGTTTGGATCAGTAGAGCTATGTATATGCAATTGTAGTTTAAGGGTGATGCTGTAACTTCTTCCGAAAATATTATTTATAGGCAAAGCTTCAGTTGGCAAGAGTAAGTGCAGTATTACACAAGGGCAGAGCAATATCTTGGGTTCTTAAGGTTATTATACTACAGACTTTTCAGTCTGCTAAATTACATTTCTATGCATTTCTTTGCAAGTATTTTAGTATGTTTACACCCTATATATAATGACTCACCAGTGGGGTCTTCGTTAGAGGAAGAGTTTAATTGCAAGATCAGATAAACTTCAGAAAAAAATACTTTTATAAATGTGTTTAATTTTCATAGAAGCTATAAAAATGCTAAAAGCAGTCTAGCCAAAGACTATTTTAGGCTCAACAAACTGTTGAACCCATAATGGTAGCACTCAGAGTACGATGGATACTATCCATTGCCAAATGACAGGAAACATATTTTACATTACATTCTGTTGTTCAGTGGGAGTGAATGTCAGAAGAATTTTCCTCTTGATTGCTTCTTTTCAGACCTCTGGTGAGATTAGCCAATAATAAGTAGTATTGCAGTCATTAGCATTCCATTTCCTGAGATTTCAGAACTAATACACGCGAGTGGTGGTTTCATTGTTGTGATTTCATAGAGGCAGGGCAGGCAAAGGTTTTTTGGGGGGTGAGTGAGTAGGAAGTGGGACTGTTTTGGTGTCAGCTGATTTTAGAAACAGGCATGAGGGAGATTCAGGTAAATGTGCCCAGAATCTGATAAAAGTCAGCTAACCTGGTAACATGACAACCCAACAACTGAAGGAGGGACAACCCTTTTATGATGGCTGGAAGGTGGCATAATGCATCCAGCAGCTCCAACAAATGTTGTCATTCCTTCTAGGGCTTGCATCCCTCACAGCTTTACCTACATCAGTATCACACATGGGGAGATTTTCCAGGTCCTGTGACGTCTGTGAAAGACTCAGTTGCCAACCTATAGGGTTTTGTTTCGATAACACTGCTGCCAGTAATTGTGCAACATGAAGAGTCATGAGTTGTGACACTGGCCTTCTGTTCGCTGCCTTGTTCAGCATGGCACAAGTGTGTGTACCCATCATTTCTGTATGAAGTTCTCTCCCCTTGTGCCTGTTTTTTTTTTTGGTATACTGATGTATATGTGAGTGTGGTATGCATACAGACACCCCTGTGCTGAGCAAGCGAGCCCTGGAGCCACCTGGGAAGTGGATGGCTTTTTGAGCAGGCTTTTCATACACAAAAATCAAGGTTTCTTCTTGTTTAGTGCCACTAACTCAGATTCGTCTCCTTACCTTGAGACTGGAATAAGTGCAGCCTCTACTCTCAGTTGGCACCTGGATACCTGGCAATCCTAATAAGGACTGCTTTCTGTCCATTTTATTCATCTCCCCAGAAATGACCCCTCTGAAAGAATGATCACAAAGATTAAATGAGCATTACAGTGACAACATAGATTTTGGAAGAGAAGGGCAACCAACAAATTTGGTGGTTATTTTTGTTTTTATAGAAGTTCTGTATTATAGCCTTCACACCTAGTTGATTAAATAAATTATAATTACCAAATATGACAAAGAATTTCTTTATACAAGTTGCCCATCTAAAAGAGGCACAGCCCCCTTCCAAAAGCCTTCAGTTTAAAAATATTATTTTTTTCCCTTTACACAAAGTATACATACAGTGTTTCTTGTTTACAAATGTTTTTGGAAGCTCAAATCTCTCTATAAATAAGGTTGAAATTATTTGTAAGGAAGATTTTGTTTGCCAAATCTATTTGTATACAAGGACATTCTAAATTGATAGGTAGTTGTTCCTAACATCACATCCTTGGAGCCCTCTTGGAACATCTGTTTGAACCCATGGCTGCCAATTCCAGTAAACTACTCACAGTGAATTACGTTAGCTAATTGTAGGGGCATTTTACTTCAAACCATAACTAAGCGTTTTTCACTCTGGCAAAGCAGTCTGTAGGCTAGAACTTTATTTTCCACAGGAAATATCATTATCATTATCATGTTTTACCATCAGCCCCCCTCCCCAAAAGTTAGCTGCATTGTGATCAGTCTTAAGTCCCACAATTAGGGACCTAACCTGCTCAGTTGGGAAAATTAACACATACAGTAGAAATGTGAGAGGAAGAAAAAGAAAGTTTTGAGAGATGTTATTTTTTTAAAAAATATTATTCTAAGAGCAGATGTTGATGTTTCACCTGGTATTAACCTCTATTTGAAATTATATTAATAATTTATATATACGCTTGAAAAATAAACCATTCACAATAGCTGTATTGCAGTTATCCAGGATAATAACTGTTTCATTTTCATGGAATGTAACAAAAGTAGGTCGTTAACATTTTCCAAATGTCTGTCAGACTTCACAGCTTTATATTATTTTTACCACTATGGAATACAGCCAGGGAATTTTACACTGGCACTTTCTAAAGCTTTTCTATTTTTCAAATTTATTTATTATCCTGCCTTTCTCCTAGCACAGGTCTCAAAGTAGCTTACAACAAGTTAAAATAAAGTGCCGTTAAAAAAAACTATTAGTACAAAAGTTTTTTTTTAAATATTAACAAATAACTCTGTTAAAAAACTGAAGTTAAAACAGCTCAAAACACTTGTAAAACATCATAGAAAAGATAGAAGAGCATCACATGCCAGTAAAAGCCCCGTCTGCCACTACAAGAGCCAAAGGCTTACATAAAAAGACTTTTGCCTGATGGCCAAAGGATTGGAGAAAAGGGGCCAATGAAACCTTCCATGGTAGAGTGTTCCAAAACCTGGAAGTAGCCACTGAGAGAGCTTATTTGTGTGTCCTCCCCAAATGTGCCTGTGATGGTGGTGGAAACGACCAAAAGCTCTCCCCTGTGGATCTTAAGACTCCAGCAAGTTGGTATAGAGAAATAGAGTCTTTCAGATAGTCTGGACACAAGCCTTATAAGGCTTTCAAGGTGACAATCAGCTCTTTGAATTCTGCCCAGAAACAGAGAGATTTTGGAGAGATCAAAAATGGTCTATTCAGACTAGGGAAATGGGCATTAAAATGGCAAATGAGATTCAATATAAACCAGCATAGACCCTAAAACCTACCTAGTACAGCATTTTTTTTCCAACCAGTGTCAGCCAGATGCCTATGGGAAGCACACAAGTAGGACAAGAAAGCATTCTCCTTGTGCTCTTGCTCACCATCAAATGATATATGGAGGTTTCTCCTTTTATGGTAGTGGAGGAAATATATAACCATCTTGACTGGTAGCAATTAATACCACTGTCTATGATTTTGCCATGTCCTCCTTCACCTTGCTACCTGAGGTGGCAGCTGTCCCTATAACCTGCAGTAGTAGATTCTTTTATTATATGCTGTGTGGAAAACAATTTCTTTTCTTCATCATTCAGTTTCAGGGGAAACTGAACAGCCTCTGGTTCTTGTCCTGTAAGACACACAAAAAAGCTGCTTCTTTGCCACTTCCTTCACAAACATACCTTTTATAACACATTTCTCATTTATCACTTGCTGTTTTTAAAAGCTACACAGCCCCAATTGTAATATTTCAGCACAAGAGAGTTGATTCATGCTGATTATTTGGGTTGCCTTTTCTTTATTTGAATTTTTTTTTATAATAGCCTTTCTGAGATGTGGTGACCAGCACTGTAAATAGTATTCCAAATGTGGTTCCATCATACATTTACATAAAGGGACTATAGTAGTTCTATTCTGACATCTTTTTTTTTTATTATGCCCACTATAGAATTTGTCTTTTCTTTAAGTTACCCACACACTAGATTGACATTTTTATTTGGCTGTGCATCACAACTTCAAGATTCCTTTCTTGGTGGGTTGCAGATCCCATCAGTATATATGTCGTCGTCGTCTCTCTTCTTCTTCTTCTTCTTCTTCTTCTTCTTCTTCTTCTTCTTCTTCTTCTTCTTCTTCTTCTTCTTCTTCTTTGCCTCAACATGCATCACTTTACACTTGATTACACTATATCACATGTGCCATGTTAATACCCGTTCCTTCCATTTGGAGAGATCCTTTTGGAACTCTTCTAAATCTGTTCTTCTTCTTTATTTTTACTACCTTCAGTAATTTGGCACCATCAGCCAGTCTGGCCACACTATCAATAACCTCTAACTCCAGGTTATTTATGAGCACATTGAAAATGTCTGTGCATGACTTATTTAGTTCACTTTCCAGCTGACAGTAGAAAAACAAGCAGTTGGAAACCACCACCACACACAACAATGTGAGACTGATAAACCCTGGAACTAGACTAGCAGAATGCTCCTTGCTAATTCTTGACCATCACCAAAGTAGTACTAATGTGGAGCTGCCATACCCCCTTGTCTTAACCAGTTTCAGAGTTAGTTAGAGTAGATAGTCAGGGAGCTGTTCATCTATGTGTGATCCTGAGAGTGTAAAGTGGAAGTGGAAGAGGCATTTCAAACTCCTCTGTATGGATAATTTTGGGGGGGGGACGAGCTACAATATGGACACTTGTGTCTACAATATTTGTCAGGAATTTTAAACTCCTAACAGGCAAAAAACTTTATCAAAAATGAACGTGCTTAGCTTAATTTCTTTGAAAAGTAATCAATAGAGAGAGGCACTAAAATAAATCCCAGCTCTCATTCACTGTGCTGATTTTACCTCAGTCTTCAGCAAGGTATAATCAGTGCCTGCTGGCTCCTTCGGAGTTTAATACGTGTTGCTCTTTCCAGTGGCTCAGTAGCTGTTTGAATGTGTGGGTGGTATTTTCTTAAGACTACCGAACTTCCAGTTTACCCAGTACTTAGAAAATCCACTTTGAACTCAAGAATTCACAGCAAAAACTTTGTTTTATAGCAATATTCTTGTTTGGCAGCATATAGTGTAATTTAATAAATTTAGAGACCATACCATGGCATCCACCCCACTAAAGCAAACTTGCCAGATTGCAGACAAAGGATGTTGGAAATAATTGCTCAAGTGGAATCTGATAACTGAGAAGGAGAGTTAGTTTTGTACTTGGCCCTCATACTAATTGGTTCTTGCCTATGTTCCCTACCAAGATGAGCAAATGATGCTATTGTTGGAATCAGTGGATGAAAATTCAGATGTAATGATAAAAAGAAAACCCAATGTAGTTGCTAGCAATTTAACACGGAAATAAGGTAGTGAGGGTTATTCTAAAAAGAATGTCCTTTTGTCTTTTGTTTCTTTATGACATGGGTAGCCAGCTACCAATTTTCACTTTCTTTTCTTCATTGAATACACAAATTATCTTGTGCATCAAATACAGCAATGCTTTAAATAACTTTATCTTTGTATACCTGTGCAATAGCTGTGCAATACATTTCTGCAGTGGTGTGGGAGCGAGGGAGGCAGTGTGCCCTGTGTGGCACTTTTTTGGGGGACACCAGTGCTCTTTGCCTGCCTCTCCACACCATTGCCCCTCCCAGACCACGTGTACTGTCACCCCACCCACATGTGCCATCACCCCACCCGCCCCTACCCTGCTCACACCAAGCTACATCACTGCATTTCTGATCAGAGGAGAGGAAAAGTAGAAAAATGTTGTGCTGTATAAGGAGCATCAGCTTAGCCTAAGGCTGGGATGGTTTTAAAAATATCACCTAGATAAGTCTTTGCTAGTGCTGAAAGAAGAGTCTTTCTTAGGAGCAGCTTTCATGCTCCAAAATTCTTTTCCAAGGGAGATAGGGCTTGCTCCATCTTTCTTGTTCTCCTGACAACAGCTAAACTCCCTTTTCACTCCAACAAGGCCTTGACATTTAAGTCGGGGTGCTGTTATTTGGTTTTATTGATGTGTTTTAAATTGTATTTTATTTTGTTTTATGTTTTAGTTTTATTTGTTTTTATCTAATTGTGCAATGTTTTGGCATCTTAACTGCCACTTTTTTTATCAGAAAATCATGATACATTTTTAATAATTACATGGGGGAGCATTTGTCATTTTTCAGATTGGGATCAGGTTCTATTCCTTAGGCAGGTTCCAACGCTAACATCTAAAGAAAGGATTGCTTTGTTTTTTGCTCAATGGCAAGATGATGATGGCCTAACAACTGTTGAAATAATCTGGCCTTATCCTCTCATTGTAATCTGGCCTTATCCTCTCTATACACCTTAAAATGCCACTCAAAGGCAAGAAAAGGATCTGGAGCAGTCCCAATAATAATATTGGAACCCAGGAATCCCTCAAAGCACAGAACAGATGAAGATTGATTCACTTTTTCCAGCAGCAGAAACAATACAATCCATGAGTAACAGATCTACAACCTCAGCTCCCTTTTCACTCACTAAGATGCCACAGAAGTCTGAATTAAATAAAACAGCCTTTATAGTTCTCCAACATGCCCATTTCTGGTTTGTCAGAGAGTAGAGGATCAGTGATTACATGCCAAGCTATTCTCACAATAATCAGTGGAGCTCATTCTTCCAAGTATTGTAGAATGTATATTCAGAGTGAGTACCAATTTCCCATTTTCCTGGATTCCTGGATATTAGCTGGATGCCCCTCAAGGACATCATCTGCTGGGATGTCTCAGAGCGCCCCCGTCCAGTTCCTGTTGCAGCATGTTCAGCTACAAGAAAATAAGCTGCACGGCTTACAAGGAGGTTTTGGAGGACAATATTGGATGCCAGCCCCTGTTTGTCAGTTTCTATTTATGAAAATCCAACTATGTTGGAAGGGTAGCTTAACTGGCTTGGCAGCTGCCACAAAGAAGGCCCTGTGTTATCGCCTAACCAGTTATACCTGTGAAGATTGAAGGACTGAGAGGAGAGATTGTTCTGAAGATCTTAAACTCCTAAACTCTAGCAGGCTTCTGTGGCAAGATAATATTCCTTCAGATAACCCAGAACCAGGTTGTATTTACTGATGCCCAGGACTTTGTATTGTGTCTAGTAATGGACTGATAATTTCTGAATACTTCCAAAAGTAGCTCCTTGAAGAGCAAGTTACAGGAATATAAATTTTACATGCATACACAAATACATTCAGTCATATGTCACACACACTTTTATACAAATGCACATTATATTTATCCAATATAAAGATGTGCAAATACTCAGCAGAACATCCAATACAAGCAGATAGGTCTAAAAACAGGTCATGGGTGTACACATCTTCAATAGTATATCATATGTGATCATATTTGTGCAAATATTGCACTTCTCTCCTTTACTCTTTCTGATTAAACTAGAATCTGCTTGAGCCTCAGAACATTAGATTTTTACTAAGTCAACAGAAGGCTCATTGCAATATGCTTCTCCTCCCAATTTACATTCTCTACAATTTAAACTGTCCAAAGGAGAAGTAGGATATGAAAACTGAGATGCACAAGTGGTTGCACACACTAGATGTCTGCACTTAATATGAACATTAAGTTGCCACAACTTGACAGTTCTTCATGACATTTTAAAAACTTGCCCAGAGTTTACCACTCACCAAGTAGGTTTCTCATGCCAAATTTCACACTAATTGGACAAATTGTCTTGAATCTATGATGCTAAAAATGTCCATGCTTTACAAAGATAAACTTCTAGAGAAGCCACTTTCTTTAACTCTGGTGCTCCTGTGGCTCTGTAATCTAGCAAGTACAGCTCATTCAGCACAGCTGTTCTATTTATCACATGCCCAAGGGAATGACTGAACACTGTCTTGTTTTGCTTTCCTTACACTGATATGCTAGCATCCTGTAAGTAGCATACACACGTGTAAGTTAGTGCTATACCTGTGTATGTCTATTTTTGGTTGTTGTAGAGGCTGGTATTGCCTTTCTCCTGCATAACCAATGCATCCCGAGATATACCTTAGAGCTGCTGAAGCCACCCATCCATGGCCATTCATACCTGGAAGGAGAATGATGGTGGTGGTGGTAGGACCCTAAAAGACTCTATGTCCCTGTAGCCAGACACAAAAACATTACCTAGCAACTGAGATCTCCAGAGGAGCCTCAGTGGATCATATAATCTCTTCATGTCTATCTACAAATGGCATAGCCAGATGCTTCTGTGATCCAACCCTCCTTTGAGCATGGGTGCTCCTGAGGGAGTTCAGAGGCAATATGGTGGTTCCAGGGATAGTAAATGGTGCAGCATTGTATAGTCTTGCATGTGGGACTACTACACTACACTGAGCTATGCAGGATTGTAGCCATAGTCTGTTAACTTGCTCATGTTCACAGAGAAGCATAAGAGACTAATCAAAATATTCAGATGGCTTGACAGAAAGCTGTATTATGTTTCTCACACAATTTTTAAAATAACATAAGAGCAGATGTGCACTTGATTCTTTAAATATCCTCCTAAAATGATAGGACAGCAAACTGAGTTGTAACATACGGTCTCACAATAAAGATAATTTTCTTGGGTTTCAGCAAACAAGCCTTTTTTAATTTTAAGAAAACCCCAATATTGAGGATATGCCATTTTTAGTTTTGATTTTCAACTTCAGGCAGCTGTAGAATACCCATTTAAACTTGGCAGTGTTAAAATACTCTTTTGTGCTCATAGCAGGAAGTGCAGCTGAACGCAAGAGGAGGGCTTGCATAGGGAACTAGCTTAAAGCTGTCTACACCGTTATTGGCTATAGCTTACATAACACTTTGGACTGGCATGGGCAGGGATCCAGATATTCTGACAGCCCATATATTAACCCTGACTCAGCTTGCTAAAGGAAGATATTTAGGTTATTTTGTGTGTAAAAATTGACTGCTAAGAATCTTTATCAGATATTCTTTTTAAGGGAAGACAAAGTATTTATTAAGGAAATTACATGTGTGATAGAAAAAGATGGTGTCTGCTGACTATTGCTATGTCACTAAAGACTTGTAAGAAGGAGGAGCAGACATGTTAGACTTGAGAATGTCATTGTATAAGCAAGGGCACAACAGACCAAATAAAACAATAGGGAATCCTAATTACCTGCTTCTACATCTATAAAGATCTGAAAGACCTGTATCACCTTATCTAGCACTTTTAAGAATTTAGGGCAAGCGTTATGATTTGCATCATTCTGGATCTTATCTATCCCACTCCCACACCTGTATAAATATGCTTTATACCTGAGGCCTTAATACCACATAATACTGCACCCAAAGAAGTGGGTTTGTATCCATGAAAGCTCATGCAAAAATAAAACCAGTTAGTCTTAAAGGTGCTGACACATTTCTTTACCCCTCACCCCATTCCTCCTTTTTATGCTGTACGAGATTAACATAACTAGTTCTTTGAAAATCTATACAATCTTCAGGAGCCCAATAATATATTGCAAAAGACCTACAATGCAGATCCTTTAAAAGACCAGCACTTTCTTACCTCCTCTACACTCTGGGTTTAGTTTCACTTACTTTGCTCATATTCAAGACTGCAACTAAACTGTCCATCTGAGGAGGCGATACAAAACTGAACATCAAAATCTTATTGATGGAACATACAACAATGCCAGGATTTTCCCCTTGCAACTAGCATATAAAAATGACCTATGGGTACCTGTGCAATGTTATTTTTATTATGTTGGGCAAGACATTTACTGCTGTATGCTTACTTTCAATTTCTTAAGACTGATATTCCAGGACTCCCCATGAGAAATAAATGTATATAAGTATTACAAGAAGAATGATGCTTGTCATCTTTAGTACCGCTCAATTTATGTGCAAACTAAGAGTAAGTTTCTGATGGAAAATTGGGTTGCCAGAGGCAAATACATGATCAGGAGATGGTAGACTCTCTCTTGAAAAAGATAGCTTCTAATGATAGGCCAATCACTGAGTTATCTGAGATGTTACCTCTGAACAAAAAATCAATGTATTGCCTTGGGGTTTTTTTTAGCTAAATGTAATCCTTCTGTATGATGTATTGCAGCTAAAATATTTGCGTGTTCTTTTAAATTGTGGTACTCTGGTTCAACAATAAATTGTATTGATGTCACTGCATTGTATAACTTTTCAATAATCTTGTTTATTGGGTTCATATTCCCATTGATTGGGAGGACAGAGGTGATGTGCAGTTGGAACATCATCCTGACTATCATAACAGCTAGGACTCTTCAACTATCTGAGGATAGCCTTGTAAATATGCATTAGATTTAATTTATGATCAGTCATATTGTTGGCTTAGTTGTTGCATTTTCTAGAAGGATCAACAAACTATAATTTTTCATCTGTCTTAAAAGCATTGAGTGTCATCCAGAATGACAATCTCTCTACTATAAACATATTAAAAATGTTACTGCCTAAAATCAGGTATCAAACAGGTTTTCTAGGCTACAATAGTGTATAAGGATATTTCAAGAAGTCTGAATGGTGTTTACAGTGGTGGAAACTCTGCTGTGGTTGACAAGAAGGAGGCAGATGTCAGTCTTTGGGGCAAAATTTGGCCACAGCTTTATCGAACAATTATACTCTTTAAATCAGCCATTCTCAACTGTCTTTTCGCCAGGGCCTCTTAGGAGCTCTTCTCAGGTTTTAGGTCCCTCCATCAAACAGAGATACAAATCAATACAAAACAGAAAATCATTTATTATTGAACACCAAGAAAACTTGAACACTCTGACATATGAGACAAAACTTTTAAAAAGACTGTATGGAATTAAACATCAGACCTAATGCAATCCTTCAAGTTGGTGGTTTTCTGCAACTTTCCTTCACTCCGGGCTCCAAATTAGACAATGACAACCTGTCACTTCTTGTCACAATATCAATCTACAGGGGTATAAAATATATCAGAAAAGCCTCTTGTGGATTTTAGCTCTTAAATCAAAATGTGGGAGGAGCTTATGCAATTAATTTACTGGGTATACCAACTTCAAATAGTGTGTTGGAAAGATATTATAAATAGGAGGGGAGCTATTGACTCCACTTAAGATTGCTGCTTACCGGTAGGTATTTCATTGGTTCAGTTACCAAGCCCCCTGCAAACCCTTGGGGCTCCCCTTCTCACATTTTTCAGTCTGTGACCCTTTCAAATGTGCTAGGGTCCCCTTTGGGGAGCACACAGCCCCCATGGAGAATGGTTGCTTTAAATTATTAACTATGATAAGGGTAAATGTGTGTGTGAGAGAGATGGGGAATCCCTTTCTTGATTTGATCTTGATTTTGGCTAACTACAGTTGTCCTTCAGGTGCTGTGGGTCCAGCCTAAGTTGCATGACAATCATGAAGCCTATTCTTATTTCTGTCCTCATGATTAGGGCCGTTTCCACACTACACTGTTATAGTGCTGTTATCCCACTTTCAACATCCTGTGGAACTCTGGGGTTTGCAGTTTACTGAGGCCAAAGAGCTCTCTGGCTGAGAATTCTAAATGCCCCCACCTAAACTGCAAACCCCTGGATTCCACAGGATGTTGGAATTGGAATACTAGCACTATAGCAGTGTAGTGTGGAAATTTCCTAGGTGAAAACAATGTCCAATCATTGATAAGTGTCTAGCTGGGTTTGGTGGTGTGTAACTTTACCATATCACATAGGAGGCAACTTGGATCCAAGAAGCTCACTCTGTCTCCATGCTGCATGTTAGGATTAAGTTCAGGGCTCTCATAAAGACAGTGAGCCTGGATGTCTCACCTGCCATAAGAAGGGATTGATTCAGCTTGAGTTCTTTTGTTTTCACAATAGTCTAGATATAAAAGATACATAACGCTATTAACATTACCTCCACATAGAGGTTATATTATATATAACATGTGTATATGTGTGTACTATATATCTATATATATATCTATATATATAAAATCTTCCTGCCATCCCACCATAACACAATGCTGATGTCACGAGTCACTTTTCATCAAGTCCTGTATATGACAGCAAAATTCCTTGCCTCCTATCACAAACTTCTCAGTAATATCACTACCATGGTAACCCCTAAGTATAGCTCTGAAATGCTGCTTATGTCCTTCAAAACATAGTCAGCAACACCTGCCTAAGTCTTTAATAAGATCATTCTTCCCAAGGTGAACAACTATTGCCTGAGAAGCCACTGTCTTCCTGGATCACTCTAACAGGTGAAACATTGGGGCAATATATTGCATGTCATTCTTAGTACCATCTGATATTGGTGAAGCAACTGACAAGTAGCCTGGCAGATGCCAATACCTGATTAAGGATATTAGGCAGAGGTCTGTTTTGCTTGTTTTCTACTCTGCTTCATGATATCACCCTACAATGTCAGGATCATCAGTTCTGCTTTTTAGTTGAGAAATCTGAGAACTTTGGTTGTTAATTATTGTATTTATTATTTTCATATTGCTTGCATGGTACTATTGATTGCACTTTCAATCTTCAGAGTGTACTTTTGAAATTTTCTGTTTTTTAAAACTAAATTGGAATTAGTTTCCACTTTTCAATGTCAGGCAACTGATATGCAATAATGTACAAATCTTTATTCTTCTTCCAACCTTGGACAGCTCTGACATTTTAGATTAGCTTGCAGAGATTGAAGACTAAATCAACCATAATTGACTAAAATTAGATTGCAGTGAAAGCCAGGATTTGAGTTTAGGCATATTACTCGATCATAAGGCAGCCATTAAAAAAAATTGAAAATGTGTTTTATCCACTTTGCCTGCACAAATATGTAGAAGTCCTGTTTGTATTATTGGGGAGAGGGGGACTGGGGCAGCTGAGTTTGGAAATAACATAATGCCTTTTCAGTAACTAAGAAATAAAAGTTACATCATAATTGTAACTATTGAAAAATATCTTTACTCCTTTTGACATGTAACTGTGGTTTCTAAATTGCTTTTTAGAATTTTTCTGATGTGGCCTCCTAACACAATGAATATTACATAGTTCAAGTGATCCATTGTGGGTATTGAAATAACAATTAAGTTGGCAGAAGGACAGTTTGTGTCACAAGCTATTGACATGTAAGGAAAAAACGACTAAAGACAACTATTTAGTTATACTTGAGAAACAGAATGTGAATAGTTACTTTGTTCTACCTGTAACAGAACATAACCTCTAGAGGGCCAGACACTATTACTATAAGTAACTAATTTTAAAGAGAAATTTTCTAGTCTTTGGCTGGGTAAATAGCCATCAGAAGCTGTTAATAATGTTGAAAAAGACTAATTTCTGCTTAGATTTAAGGAAGCATGAAACTGATGCTAAAATATCTGAGTACTATTTCATCTCCCTTCCTGCCAGTTGTTTCTATATGCTCAAAACTAATATTGAAAATGCTGGCTTATGGGTGTAGTGACCTTTGCATCTGCAGTTTTATAAAGCTCTTTACATATTATTATATTAATACTATTGTTTTTTGTTTTAATGTATTATTTTAATATACTATATATGTATGGTATATGTAAATGTATATGTTGTGTTTTGGCTTAAAATTTTGTGTTTTATTGTATTGTAATAATTTTTGCTTTGGTATGATTTTGTGCTAAAGCAACAACAGTTTTTGTTGTTGATTACATATTAGTATTACAATCTATGACAATGGCAGTAACAATATTGTGATGACAATAGTGCTATATGGAGGGCTCACCTTTTTCCCTTATCCTTTCGTATTCTTGCTTAGAGAAGCTAGTGATTCTAGAAGATAGCTTGCCTTATTTACTATGACTTAGAGTCATAGAATTGGAAGGGGCCTCATGAGCCATCTGGCCTAACCCCTGCTCAGTGCAGTATCTCCAGGTTAACAACCAGTAGGTAGATGTCCAGCCTCTTTCTGAAGACATCTAGAGAAGGAAATCCTATCTTCTCTTTAGACAATTGGTCCCATTATCAAACTGCTCTAACTGTCAAGAAATTCCTACCAATGTTCAGTTGAAATCTATTCTACTGTACCTACAAACCATTAACCTGGTCTTACCATCTGGGGCAGCAGAAAACAGGCCTGCCCTCCTCTTTGTGACAGCCTTTGAGGTATGTAAAGAGTACAATCATGCCACTGCTCAGACTTCTCTTCACCAAACCAAGCTCCTTCATCCTTTCCTGAAATATTTTGTCTTCTATACCTCTTAACTTCTCATAAAGAGAAGTTACATCATGGGAAAGTGCAGACAGTTATTGCTTTGAAGCAGATAAGACTGTGGCCCTTTCCACACGGGGTATTAAAATGGTGTAGCGCGACCTCTGACGGAGGTCGTCTACACCGTAAAATGGATTGGGGCAGATTACTTTAGTGTAATTCCACACCCCAATCTGCTCTAGGGCAACCAGAAGTGGCGCCGCCACGTGCTTTTTAAAAACCACTTTTCATGTGGTTTTTAAAAGGCACAGGGCGTGTAACCGCATCGCAGCGCCTGGTGTAGATTTGCAGATGCACACAAGGGCATGCCTGCAGATCTGCCGGGGGTGGGCTTTCCAGCTGGTGAGCTTCTCCGATTGGTGGAGAGCCTCCGCCAGCTGGCAGCTGCCATTTTGGACGCCGCAGGACACCGACGAGTGTGGAGCAGTGAAAACACGCAGCTCCACGCGGCGATGGACTTACCTGGATACAGGTAAGGTCCGTTTTCGCCTGTTTTTTCCTCCGCGTGTGGAAAGGGCCTGTGACTGGGTGATGGCAAGAGAATGGTCTGACTGTTAACTGTTTGAATGTTGGATTGAAGAAAGATGAAACCCCAAGATTTTTTTAAAATCTTGTTCGAGGTCCATTCTTTGAGAGATGAGTAATTTCTAAATATTTATGAAGAGACTGCAAACAGATTTGACAGAAGCCCAGAGATAGGAGATTGCTGGGTTTAAGACAAAACTGTTAGGGGATGTAAGGCAAATGTGGGAGAAATGTGAGGCTAATCTGGAAATCATAGATAGTAAAAACTGTATGTATAAACAAATCCAAGTTGAGTCAATAGAGGGGTTAGCCTGTACAACTGAGGAGAAAAGGGTCAAAAGTGGTACTGGATTTACACTATCTACTAAACTAGCAACCTGATTGAAAAAAGACATAGGATTAGTTTGGCTGGATTTGTGCTTGACAAATTCATGTTTGCTCCTACTGGTCATTGCATTCTTATCAAGATACTTGTAGATAGACTCCTGCATAAACCATTCTAATATTTTTCCTGGTATTGAAGTTAGGCTGGATGGTCTGTAGTTTCCTGTTATTGAATAGTGCCCCAATGTCCCTTGATTGTTCTCTTGCCTTGAATGTACCTGAACACCTCCCTTTTGTTGCTCTTTGCTTGCCTAGCCAGTCTCAGCTCATTTTGAGCTTTACCTTTCCTTATACTATTCCTGCAAGCTTGGGCTACAGATCTAAACTTTTTTTTTCTTTTTTCTTTTTTGCTATTTGTCCTTCCTTCCATTATATGCTCCTTTTTCTTTTCACTTCCTCTTTGAGTTTCCTGTGCAGCCACATTGATTTTTCCAGATATTTCCCATTTTTCTTCTTCCACGGGATTATTTGTGATTGTGTTTCTGCAACTCATTCTTCAAGAACTCTGACCTTTGCTGGGTCTCTTTTTCTTTTAGTATGTCTAGCCTTTTGATTCCAGTGAATAATTCCCTGAACTTGTTAAAATCAGCTTTCTGGGAATACAAGGTCCATATTTGACTATTCTTCTTTGCCCCAACCCACAATTGAGAATTCTAACATTACATTGTCACTAAAGTACCAACTATTTGATTCCAATGACAAATTCCTCCCTATTGCTTAGGATCAAGTCCAAGATTACTGATCCCCTTCTTCCTTTCCCTACATTTTGAAATAAGAAGTTATCTGCAAGACGAGTCAGGAATTTTTCAGAGAGCCTATACTTAGCAGAGTTAGTCATCTAGTAGATATCAGGGTAATTGAAGTCCCCCATAACAATTCTTGCATCTCTGAGATTTGTTTCTGAAAAGCATCATCCACAACCTCTTTTTGGTTTGGTGGCCTGTAGAAAACTCCTATTACAATGTTGTGTTTGTTTATTTCTCTATTCCAAATGCTCACAAATGGTCTACTCTGATCACTTTCATGGATTTTTATATAACTGATTTTGTCTTTGACATATAATACTCTCCCTCCTTTTCTACATCTATTCATTTTGAATAGGTCAATTGTAATGGTCCCTCATGGGAGTCATCCCACCAGGTGTCCATTATACCCATAAAGTCATGTTTACCTTCTTGCAGTAGGACTTCAAGCTCATCTTGTTTGTTTCCAAGACTGCTTTGGTGTATAAACCTTTGAAGCTTTGCTTGCATTCTGCTATTAATTCATGGTCAGTTTTTATGTGGATCCCTTTCTCTCCCGCAACATCTACCCTAGAATTCGTGTGCTTGTGTTTAGAGCTTGCCCTTGGACTGGTGTTTGAGCTATCATGTCCAACCCCCCAGTAATTTAGTTTAAAGCCCTCTTGATCAGATTTGGCAGGCTGTTACCAAAGATGTTGTTCCCAGTCTATGTGAGGTGCAGCCTATCTGTAGCCAGTAGTCCTTTGTTTAAGAAGTGAAGACTGTGGTCCTAGAAGCCAAACCTCTCCCGTATGCACCATCTATATAGCCAGTCATTCCCTTTTAGTACCTTGCTGTGCCTCTATCCTTTTCCTGGCAGAACTGACAAGAATACCACCTGTACCTTAAACACCGTCAGCTTCATGCTCAAAGCTTCATAGTCAGAAGTGATCTGCTCAAAGGTGTTCTTGACCATGCCATTGGTACCCACATGAATAAGGAGAAAGGGATACTGATCTGTATTCTTGATGAGTTTTGGCAATTTGTCAGTGACATCCTGAATGCTTGCACCTGGAAGACAACACACTTCTCAATTCATCTTGTCAGGTTGCACATAGGTGCCTCTAAACCAGTGGTTCTCAACCTGTGGGTCCCCAGATGTTCAAAAACTTCAGCTCCCAGAAGCCCTGAGCATTGACCATAGTGGCTGGGGCTTCTGGGAGCTGAAGTCCAAACACATCTGGGGACCCACAGGTTGAGAACCACTGCTCTAAACCCTTGAGCAATGAATCCCCAACTACCAACACCTGTCTTCTTGTTGCAGCTGGTGGTTACCTTGACTTGTCATGCAGCATCCCTTGTTGCTGGTTTCCTGTTGGAGTATCTTCACTGCTGCTATCTTCCCAAAGATGTAGGAAGCAACTGCTTAGTTGAATAGGTTCTGAACCCCTGCTGTATAGTCTGCTTCTGACAGTAACTTTCCTCCAGAGGCCTCTTCATTTTCCCTGGCAGTTTCTTCCTGGTTGGTTTTGTATGATCAGTTCTTCCTGTGTTTTATTCGGAATGCCTTCTTGTTCTTTAATGCATTAAAGAGACACAACACGTAGCTGTAATACAATGAGCTTCTTTTCCAAGAGAGCTACCAATTTGCAGTTGCTGCAGGTATAGTTGATAATGTTTTCTGGCAAGAAGACAAACATTGCACATACTTTGCAGGAGACAATTATGGCTGCTTCTGTCTCCATCTGTGCAGTTATTTCTCCACCTTCTCTACAGAGTTCCATTCCTTCTCAGTTTCCTCCTGTATCCTTGAATCTTTCTTCCAAAGCAACTCTACCATTCCTGTGAAGTTTAGCAGTATTGAACCAATTGTTTTTGAAAGAAAATGTACTATAATAACCATTAGAATTTATTCTCAAGTGAAAATGATTCAGTAAACTCAAAATATTAAAACTTTATTACAACATCCCCTTTAGCCGTACTCAGCTAGTCCATCTTGATTATATAACTGTATTTCTATATTTTAGGAGTCATTTCCAAAGAAGAGGAGTTATACACTGGAAGCAGTGCCATCTGCTTCTTCTGATGTATTTCCTGTAGAAAATGAGAATGGTCTCTGTGATCTTTTGGATATTGCAGTCACAAAGAAACCCTGTTCTTTAGAAATTGCAAGAGGACCTTCTTCAAAAACAGGTAAAATGTCACAAAATTTCCCCTACAATAAGTAAATCCTGTTATTATGTAATGCATAGAATTTGGTGAATAACATGCTATGTGTGATAATCTACTGACTTGCTTGATGTATCAGTAGATGATTTATGTTCATAGCAGAGAGCAGATGGAAGAATTAAAAGTACTTATATACTACTTGTACTTAAATGATACCTTTAACAAAGACTGAGTTAGGTTTGAAACAAGTTACAACTTTATTGCATATGAATACATCTTAACATAAGTTTGACATAAAGAGGTGGGGACGCTGAGTGTACCTGATAGCTAATGGGAAACTATCTGAATCCATATGTTGGAGAGAAGGGAGAGGGATGACACCAAACCACACCAGCGGTTCTTACTCCTTGTAGACGTCAGCATTAGGTTCTGCTAGCACTTAGCATTATGGACTGTCCCCGAGGCTTAAGGGAAGCATTAATTAATTAGGAGCTCACCTCAGATTAATGCTTCCCAAAATATAATCCCACTGTACAACTTGAATGGGATGGGGGTGTTCTTCACTTACGTAGATCCAACGTCAAAGCATTCATAGCTCCAGCAGGCCAGACGGAACGTCATCCAGCCAAGTGTCATTGCTCCTCTCAAAGGGATGGAACATAATTGGCCATATACATGCTTGAATATGTGTTATAAAATGTCTTAGCATTACATCTTCCCTTTATGATAGTCAACAAAGGCATCCTGTGCCTTTTAATTTTTTTTAATTTTTTTTTCTGTTAGTTGCTAACTTTCCAATTTTTTCCTGTTGTTGACTTTCCAATGTTCCAGTTCTCTTCCAATGTCCCTAGCAATTTTATGAACCTCTGGGAACACATTAGTCTAAATCATAATGGGTTCTATACTACAAATTATTTTTGCAAAGAGAAAGCTATATAGTTGAGAAGGAATTGAAGAGATGTGCATTTGTCAGAATATAGGTAATGCACTACCACTCTCACCATATGGCTCTCCTTCCAAGTTATTTCATATATATCCTATCTATAAAAAGTGATTCTCTGACAGTTCTGTTTGGTATGTTGATGAGCCCATAAATCTTAGACACTGAAAAATGGTTCAGCAATCTATTGATAATTGATTTTGATTGCTATAAACTAGAAGAGTATTGTGATTTCCAAGCATGACAGTAGTGTTGCACAGAGATTGTAAAGTTGTGATAACTAAGTTAGCGGGGTAAGAGATAGCAGACACAGGACTGCTTGTTTTTCTAATGTGTGGTATTCTTTTACTGACTTTTTCAGAACTACATGCAATTTGAACATTAACAGATGTAAACATTTTCCTTTGCTGTAATTCAATTAAGAAGTTGACTTCGTCCTCTTTTCCACATTTGCTTCTGCACTGTAGAACCATGGTTTTTAAAAAAATCTAATTAATCTTCTACCCACAAGCTCCACAGCAGTGAATACCATTGATTGGCATGAAAACAGCCCAGGAGAGGGGAAAAATAGCATAATCCCATTATGCTTCATTGCACTGCGTGAGTTGCGCTTTGTTGACATCTATATGCATCACTTTGTATTTACACAATGAAGTTTCAAAAGAATAGAGAATTTCAATTTGAGATTTAGCCAAGGAATTAATCCTTGAATTATGATTTCTACAAGGATACACTCAGCATCACTAGTTTCCTTGAACATTCCTGATGAACCAACCTGATTACTGATTAGTCTTCAGGATCAGGAAAGTGATGCTCTTAATAGGAAAAATGACCAACTGAACTGGTCACATCTCCAGTAGCATGACACAGCAGTGTATGTATGCTCAGTATTTTGTTATATTCGTGCTATACATCTTTCTAAAGTAGCAAGATAAAACCGATTCTGTTTTTCAAAATAAACCTAGAATTTACTGAATTGGAATGGACAGTTTAGTATCAAGTTCAGGCGCAGTTTATATGTTTATGGTGAAAATCATACATTCAGCCATAGGGTGTTTTCTGAGTAAGGAATCCAGGCTTGGAACTCCTGTGAGTTTGATATCCTGGCATAAGTATTAAGCTGCTGTATTTCAAAATAGTAGCTATAACACATCTTTGCTCATTTTGTTATTTCTTTCCAAGTTGGCAAGTAATGCTTACTATATTATTAGGACTGCAACATATTATCTAACTACAAAGTAATGGAATGACTACTTTCTACAGCACAACTCATTTAATGGATACAGATATATATTACCTTATCATAGGAACCAGACTTTATTTACCTATGCAATAGCCTTTTTACTGCGCACAGATTAGTGTCACTAAGGTCAGAATATTTTGTGTGTATGTGTGAAAATTATTTAATTTCAGGTAGAGAGAAATCCTGCAGAATCCCTTCTTTTTAGCAATTTGTCTCCCATGGGACATTTAAGTTAAAAATCTTGTTGTTTTATTTATTTTTTTAATTTTTATTCTGCATTTCTCTGGACAAAGGACTAAAGACAGCTTAAAATAACCAGACAATGTAATAGCTTCCATAATTTTTAAAAAAATGTATAATATCACTTATAAGACATAACAGTAAATCTAAAATGTCTTCATTAATGACAAATGTTGTCCTGCTTACCTAGGTAGCCTGTTAGGGACACTTCTGTTTAGATATTTAATTTATCTGCAACTACAAAATGATAAATTCAACCTATTTCTGTTTTGTTTTTTTTAAAGCACAGAAGTATAGCCGTTAATGGGGCACAAATTATTGTTGTTCTTCATGGTCTCTGTGACTCACACAAATGGGTTTACTGCACACACTCAGTTCATCATTCAGAACCTTGTAGACCTGTTATGCAAGCATTTCAGTGATAACCCCTGTATCCTGGTCCATGTGACCAGCTTGAATCCCACTCAGTCCCTCAAGTCCCTGGATACCAGAGCAGCAACCAAGGAGCTAAGGACACAGCACGACACACAAAGGCAAGGAATGGTGGGTGTTGTGTAAATTCAGCTGTTGGTGTGCTCATAGAAGAAAGGAAAGTCTAAAGCTGCAGAACACTTATTATAGGAACATGGAATGAGAGAAGCATGAATCAGTAGAAGCTGGACATATTTAAAAATAAATGGAATGTATAAACATAGCAATACATGGGGTGAACAGGCTAAACTGAACAGGAATGGGACATTCTGAGTCAGATAATTATGCAGCGTTTTACTCAGGAAAAAAAAATCTAAGAAGAAATGGAATGGCATTAATATTAGGAAAGACAGACTAAAACCAAACAAAGGAGATAATGCTAAGCCTGATTGAATAATATGAATAACACCAGGGGAAAAACCCATCAATATAACCATAATCCAAGTTCATGTTTCAAGAACAGAGGCAGAAAAAGAAGAAAATTTCTATGCTGGAGTCCAGGAGGAAATCGATCACAGCACAAAATAGAACTTGTTAATCGTAGTGGATTGGAATGCAAAAGTAGGAAACAGAGCAGAATCAAAGTTTGTAGGAAAATTTCTCCCAAGATCAAGAAACAAAGAGTGACTGATTCAATTTTGTGAGGCCAATAGTTTGTTCATTGCAATGGCATTCTGCAAGCAACCAAAGAGGCGACTTGTACATGGATATCACCTGATGGCCAATAAAGAAATCAAATAGACTACACAGTTGGAAGCAGTAGATGGAAAATCTCCATTTCCTCTGCATAAACAAGACCAGGAGTAGATTGTAGCAGAGACCATGAAATGCTAATGTCAGAAATTAGAGTAAAGCTAAAGAACACTAAACCAACCATCATGCCAAAATACAGCTTGAAGAACATCCCAATATAATTTTAGATAATGCAATAAATAGATTTGCACCATTAAGCCTAATTGACCAGAAGCCAGAAAAAACTCTGGACTGAACCCAGGGAGATGGTAGGGGAGAAATGCAAACGCACACCACTTTCAGCCAAAAAGAAAGAGAAGCCTCAATGGATGACAGATGAAACAGTTAAGGACAGATGAGAAGCAAAAGTAAAAGGGGACAGAAATAGGAGAGGAACCCCGAATGCAACTGATTAGTGACTTGTACACAGGAACAAAGAGAATCAATGTGGAGAAACAGTAGATGATAACAAAAAAGGGAGAGCAAAAGAAAAAGGAGATTCCAGAAGATTTGAGCAATCAAAGGAAAATTTAAACCAAAACCATGCTCTGTGACCAGCAGGGAAACACATTCCATGACCAAGTAGAAATAAAAAGATGATAGAAACAATACACTGAAGAAATTAATAAAAGAGATGAAAAGATGACAGATTCATTCAAGTAAGAACCATTTGAAGATGAACCTACATTCTTAGAGAGTGAAGTGAAAGCTGCACTATGAGCACTTACAAGAAATCAATCACCAGGAACAGATGGCATACAGATAGCGCTGCTTCAAGCTACAGAAATAGAATTTACTCTAGCTCTAACTAGAATCTGTGAACCAATATGGAAAATGAAAGATTGGCCCAAATATTGGAAAAGGTCAAAACACATTTTGGTCCCCAAGAAAGGTGCAGTAATCCAGTAATCATTTGCCTTTATTATGATTTATAAATCATCAGGCAATTAAAAACATTAGACATATACAATATTATACCTACAATGTTAAATGTACAATGTTACGCATACATAAGAGTACAGAGTTGCATATGCATAACTTATATTAAAACAATTTTTAAAAATGATAAAATATAATTAAGTACAATTAATCCAGTAGCTACTCTACCCAACAATACATCCTTATCATAAAACGCTCACTACACTATGGCTTTCTCAGGCTACTTAATTTTACATATTCTAAACAACTGCAACTTTCTGGATTAATTTCTAACCATCCTAGCCTATGTGGCTTATAGTGTTATAAATTTTGTAAAATACCTTTATGGGTATTTATTGCAGAGAAAAGGAATTTGGCTACAACCTCAGTAACCTTTTTATCTTTATCATCGAGAAGAAATTTTAGCCATAAATTCCAAGATCTTCCAGGCAAATTCCTTAACAAGGGGCATATTAATTTTTCTCTCTGATCTTTATAAAAAGAACATTCAAAGAAAACATGGTGTACAGTTTCCACCCTTCCCCTCTCCACGGGGGAACACCCATTCGTTATGTGCCTGTCTTTTATATCGCCCCTCTAGGACTGCTGATGGGAAGACATTGAATCTTGCTCTACTAAAAGCTTGTCAAAATTTGGGAATATTTAGATTTTTAAGATATTTTGCCGCCTCTTTTATATTAAACCCCATTCCTAAATAAATAGAGGAACAGGTGGATCATACCGCTGCTATTGCATGTTGATAATCTATATCCTTTATACATTGTTTCAAAATCAAATTAGCTCTTGTCATACCCACTGATTGTAAAAAATTTTCTGAGAGGCCCAGTTTAAGCATTTTATCAAGGATCATTTATTTAGATGCGAGGTATAAGTGTCTTTTTTGTATTAGACACATGTATCCTGCCTCTTTCTCAAGGAAAACCCACCTTAACCAGTGCCCCATCTCCCATCTCCAGGCTGTACATTCTAGTGATGTTATTCTGGCCTCAAGCCTCAGGACTGCTGTGAGTAATCCAGTAATCACAGGACCATTGCATTAATTTCTCATACAATCAAAGTGATGCTCAAAATTCTTTTGACTTTTACCATATATGGAATGAGAAATGTCAGATATCCAAACTGGCTTCAGGAGAGGAAGAGATACTAGGGATCATGTGTTGGCTAATGGAGCACACCAAACAATTTCAGAAGAAAATCAGATAGTGCCAGGGAAGGATCCAGATTGCATATCCATACATAGAGATCTATGTGCAAAGGTGTCCTTGACTTAGATGACCATCTCAGTACTTATATGCTGGACCTTTAGTAGCTGAATAGTTTTCGGGGCATGACTAGAAGCATGCTTTCATTGCTTCTTTGACCACGGTTTGTCCTTTCATGCAAGCAAAACATGAAGACTTATTTGTGTGCTGTAGGAGCAAAATGGCTCAGAATTTTGAACTTTTTCTCCAAAGCTTTGAAGAAAGAATGAAGGAAAGATACACAGTTTTGAATGGTCCATGGGGTATTTACAAATAACTCAGGAAATGGCCCATTCTCCCGCATTAGTCCTTAATAGGAATTATGATACAGTTGGCTGGATATTACTAAGCTTATGCAGACCTGAAGCAGTTCCAGGTCTATTTCTGCAAGTGTAAGATGAGAGAAAATGCAAAGCTGGTGATCCTCATGCTCATTTTCTTTTTGATGATACAAAATCCAACCAACCAGATTCCCTACTGCTACTAGAATTCATTTCACTGGTAATTAATTCCTCCAAAATAGCTTGCAGAGACAGTATGTGGCTCATTATAGCTATGCAGATATGTATTACAAGCCAGTCAACAATAATGGTGATTCCATTTTGTTCAGAAAAAACTATTGAAAATATAAAATTCAACCTGTCTTCTGTTACCCTGTGGTTTCGCCTTTGGACCTTCTATATTTTCCTTCACAGTTCTTTCTAGTAATATTTATGTTGCCTGAGGGATCCAGAAATAAACATGTGTATCACTTTGGATTGTGGCTATGGTAATACAACTCTGTATGTCCCCACATGTGTGAACTATAACAAACTGCTTCTCTATACCAAAATTGGCAGCTATCTATTCTTCCTTTTTTGTAGCAATTTTTTATTTTTGTCTTGAAAACTAAGCTAACGCAGTGCTGAAGGCAGTAGTGCCATCTGGTCCACTAGCTAGCTACCTTCCCACTTTGAGTCCCCAGTAACAGACTGTGTTAACTGGTTTTCATTTAAAATTCATAACCAGTCAGCTTTCCCCTCATGGTCTCTGTGACTCAAATATTTGTTGCCTTTGCAGTGTCTGTTTTGAGATCCTTTTAGAACTGAGTGGCGCCCACTCTTGGTGTGAATATGTATGTGTATTACAGTTCCTGGTGATCTCCTCAGTAGCTTTCTATCTACTGCAGTGGCTACATCCTCAATAAGTTTCTCCTGCTTCAAAACTAGTAGTTGAACATCTTTTTTTTTTTTTTTGCTTCTGTCTTTTGCTCTCACTGTTGTTCTTCATGGGTTTTTGTCAGTGCTACTGTGAGGTGTTGGAAGATTGGGAGTTATGTGGCCTGTTCAAGATTGTATAGCATCAAAAGACCTCTTTGAGAAGTAGATGAGTTGTAGGGGCAAGATCAGACAGACAGAAGGCAAGACATAGTGCTTACCAATGAACATAAAGTAGAGTCTAGTTATTATTGTGAGTCCTTTATTCTGTTGGCTTGAAGAAATAGGGCTTTTCAGTTAAAAGCCCATCACTAGGAACAAGCTAACAAACTTGCTATCCTTGTTGGTAAAAGCAAGTTGCCTGTCAAGGTCAGAGACCTGGGCTGCAAGCCAGCCCAGAGAAGGGAGTGTGAGAGCCAGCAAAGTCCAGCCAGGAGGACACTAGTAAGCACTTTACACAAGGGAGTTCATTTACCAGAGTGTCAAGCAAAAGCTGTAGTCAGAGTTCCAGAAGCCAAGGGTCAAGAGATCAATTCAAGGTAGCAGGAACCGGGTGCTGGGAGCAAAGAACAGGCAAGAGGAGGGCTTGAAAGAAGTCTGCCACAAGCAAAGGAAAGCTGCCAGGCAGGCAGTTATATAGCCCAAGACACAGATGTGGCTAGTCACTGCTTCTTGAACTTAATCAAGGAAGCCTCCCTTTGCTCAGCTCTCCTGAGTCTCCGCCTTGTTTGTGGGCTGATTGGCACAGGCTCCAAACCATCTTCAGAATTGGATCCCTGTTGCCCTAAAGAAGCAGGCAGAGGAACGTCCAAGCCTGCTTGGTCCATGGCAGCAGGGGGAGCTCTTGAGCTGCAGGACTCATCTCCATCCAGAGGCACAGGGACCAAAAGCTGCTACTCGTCATCAGCAGCTTTGAGAGGGGCTTCAGTTATCACAGTTGCCTTTCATTACTTCTGGCGCCATTTTCTTGAGACTGTCAGTGTTGATGTCACCAATCTTGACAATGAATGCTGTTGAACCCACAATGGTATTGCCTGCGGCATTGGTCTTGATGTAGCCATCCTCTCCAATCTCAACCCCTTTATACAAGAGACACCCTGTATTCCAAGACATTTATTGCAAATACAATTGGAGCCTGAGAGATCAAGCCCACTGAAGAAATTGAGGAAATAGAAGAAGAAGAGGGCAGAGAAAGGATGGACAAAAGGTCAGGCCCTTCTGAGTCACCCAAGGCTCAAGAACACTGCATCACTCCATTCCATTATGACAAGACTATCTTCCTCAAAATTGAGACTGGCTTCGAAACAAGTGAAGTCTACTCATGAACCCATAACTAAACCTAATACTCACTCAATACCATCTTCCTCACAAGTAAAGGCCAGTTCAGCTCTGAAGGGGAAGTAACACAAAGATCCCTTAGAGCAGTGGTTCTCAACCTTCCTAATGCCGCAACCCCTTAATACAGTTCCTCATGTTGTGGTGACCCCCAACCATAAAATCATTTTCATTATTTATTTATTTATTTATTATTTAGTTAGTTATTTCCAACATCAAATAGATTGGAAACACTGCCCTAAATCACTGCTCTGGATAGACTTCTAATGCCTAAAAACTGGTAACCCTCCCCCCTTTTTTTAAGCACAGAAAGCGTCCATCAATGCCAGAATTAAGACAGTAGTTCTAGTTCTGAATGTTGGGTTTCCACAGTTCAAAAAGCCAGTCACTCCCAAAGGCAATGCCAAAACAGCCCACATTTTACACGAGGAGCAGGGAGGAAAGGACAGGGAGAGAGGAAAGATGGCGGCAGCATAAGCAGACGCGTTTTGTTTCCCTCCCTCCCTTCCTTAAAGGGAGTGCGGATGCTGAACATACAAAAAGCGAGGAATGAAAGACAGTCAGGGCGAAGAACACAACACATGCATGTGGCAAGCGCCAAGGGTTCACGCACAACAAAAGCGAGAGGAGAAAGTCATCCTGGCTATTTCTGCACTAGACTGTTATAGCACTATTATTCCACTTTCACCATCCTATGGAATCCTGGGGTTTGCAGTTTGAACCCCAGCGCAGGGGTCTCAGAAGCACTGCTCCCACTGGCTGTGAGGCCACCTTCTTTTAAAAGGGGGGGCAGGATTGAGGAGCGGTGACCCCTGTGAAATGGTTGTTCGACCCCCAAAGGGGTCCCAACCCCCAGGTTGAGAACCACTGCCTTAGAGGTTCAAAGGAAGGAAAATCCATAATGGATTGAAAGCAGTTTATTAAGAAAGATGAATTGGGGTTAGAGAGAAACAATCTGAGATTGGCAGATCTGGTTCTTTCCCTCAGTTATAGCACAGATCATAGAGAATGTTCATGGTCAAGTTATCCTAATATAATCAGACAAAATAGCATATGTCTAAACTTGTTTACAGTTACAAAACAATTGCTAGAACCTACTGATTACATATGACTTCAGCTAAGCAGAGCACATATCATGTGATATTGACCATTTAGGAACTTCTTATCTCAAGGAACAGAACAGAGTAGACTGACATGTCCCATATCAGCATTAGTTTGCTAAGTTTGTAGGACTTGGTGGAGTTTTCCATTTGACATGGTTCTTGACCTATTGACTTTGCTTCCAAAGCAAACCTGTCCCAACAGATTTAAAGGAGGCAGCACTGCCAATCTCTTCCATTCCTATGGAGGACCCAAAAGTGATGCTTTCTTTGAATCTGCCCATGGTTATTGATATTCTGTTACTTCATTCTCCTATACCAATCCTGAAAAGGATGCAGTATGACCAAACATGAACACTTCTAGATAATGAATAGTATATTAGATCATGGTTCTGAAAAGAAATGAAGGAATGTTGACCATGTTGGATTTTTTTCCATCTATGGTAAGGCAGTAGCCTTCAGCTCACTTTTCCAAACATTTCTTCTCACTAGTATCAACTTTTCAGGCATTAGAGGAGGTTACAGATCATAATTGGTATGCTTATTTACAACTTAAAGAGAGAATTCAAACAAGGTAAGAGAGATGTCGTTAAAAGGCTGGAGAAAATAACTTTTATTTAGAAGTGTGGAAGGGTGATGATCATGTAATCAAAAAAGTGTACAAATGTCTTTTGAAATCAGAGATGGAAGATGAGCCTGTAAAAGAGTTTATTATAAAGTGGGCCCCAAATTTTGAGCATAATATACAAATGGAGACATGGGAAACATGTGGACTAAAGATATAAAATTTACTCTGTGCAGTAATTTAACAGAAAATATTTGCAAGATGGTTCATAAAAAGTAGTTAGCTCCATATAAATTATCAAAAATGTCTAAGAATGTTTCAAATCAATGTTGGGATGTCAGGGTAAGGAAGGATCTTTTTTTCATATGAGGGGGACTTGTCACATAGTGAAAAGCTTTTGGTCAAGATTTAAATATTAATTCAAAAATTTTTACACTGTGCAATGTCACCAGAAATGTTCTTCTGGGAATTATTGATAAAAAATTGGATAGTAAGTATAGACTAATTCTGTGATATGTGATAACCAGCTGCAAGAATGTTGTTTGCCCAAACTTGGAAATGGGCTGAAGCACCGATGATGGAAGAGTGGGTTGTTAAAGTTGTGGTCAACTTACCAAGTTGACATGGATTTTAAAAGATAAACACATTGAAGATTTTATGAAAGACTGGAAACCTTTTATGGATTTTTGAGCAATAGGAAACCTAATGATGTAACAGTCTATGGTTATGGTTATTAGTAATTCTAATAAATTGAATTTAGTTAAATCTGTAATGGTAGAATAAGACACTTTCTATTCATCAGTTTTTCTTTAATTGCAGTTCATGTGGGAGGGTCAGAGTTCTTTTGTGTTTGAATTAATTAGTGTAATTAGGTTGTGTTCACAGTAATAGATTAGTATTTCAGTAATCTGTTTTAGGCCCCTTCTGCACAAGGCTGATACATTGCAGTAGTGTTGTAATGTTGCTTTTACATCTGCACATTAAACCGGTTTGATGTCATTCTGTCCTCTGTGGTTCTGCACGAGTTGAGGTCTTAGCGCGGTTAACATCAATCTTAAACCAATGGTATTGTAAAAACAGAAAAACTGTGATGTAAATTGCCCAAACCATTTCTGCTATGTTTTTTTCCTACATGCAGAAGTGTTACATCAATTCACACCACTTGTGCTAAAACATAGCAATGGTTTCTACATTTTTTTTTTAAATTGACCATTCAGAAGTGGCAGGGTGGAACGAGGGAGGGGAACAGGAGTCCCATGAGAATTGATGATGCAGAAGCTACAAATGATTTTCTCCACTTTACTTCGATAGAAACTGGAGAGCATGCAGATAGGAATCGGGATTAGTTGGAGTGAAAAGCATTGCTCATGACACACAGTGAAGCGCTCTTCCACTCTAGTGCGGAAATAGCCTTAGTATTGTGTCTTACCTTTAACTCAGTTTAATTTAGTTTTAGCTTTAGGTATACATGTACATTATTTACATCTAGTTTTTTCTTTTCTTTGTGAATCAGCTTGTATTAAAATTAATAAATATGAATGTTAAAAAAAACCCTTATCAGGCATTGAAATCAAAAGAATACTTCCATCTTACACCTTGAAGTGGCTACTCTTCTTAGCCTTGCTCATGGCAAATCAAGTTTCACAACAGCTGCTCTGTAGCACATATTTGGTAATACTTACTCTCTTTGGCAAACCAGGTCCTTTTTTGTAATCTCTCCATTTGTATCTGGCAACAATTTCATCTTATTCCAAACTGATAAAAGAATTGTTGTGGTTTACTCATCTAAGTAGCAAAGGTCATCTTGAAGGATTTCAAAAGCATGCACTCCCTGCTTTGACAGTCCAGTACTAACATGGAGCTTGCCAACTGAAGGTGAAACCTTACTATCCACTAGCCTCATATGATTTCTGGCTACTTTCTTGGAAAACTGCATTTATTGTCACCATACTGTAAGCAAGGAAATTCATTGAGCTTTGTGCTCTTTACTAGGGTCTATGTGTACTTAGGATTCACCCATATAAAGTAACTTTAAGACCTTACATGTATTTCTTGCTAAAAGTGAGGGGGAATATTCGTCTGACTCAAAACATATCTTTACTAGTTTTATAAGGGAGCCTTCCTCAGAGGCAGAAAGTGGATTGCACTCTTTGGATGACTGCAGGGTACTGGATTTTTGTGTTCATCTCAGCCTGATTTAAGCAGACAGATCACTTCTTTGTTCTCTTATGCAGGCCCAAAGAAGTAGTCTCTTGTATTTTCACCGCAGCTTTTATGCAGATCGCTAGCACAACCACTGTCTGATGCCAATTGGCAAAAAGACTATTTTTTCCACCAAGTTAAGGACCTTTAAAAATGGCAATTGCAGTCTTCATTCACAGGGCAAAGTGGTGAAGTGGTCTCAGTTGTCTACATTTATTCAACGTTATAGACTTGATGCATGGGACAAAGCAGGTGCTAACTTCAGGAGAGCAATACTTTTCACCCATCCTGGTATGACACATTGGCAAATAACTTGTTAATCTCACATATGTATGAGTCACTGGCATCACAAAAAAAGAAAAGACTGATTATCTGTAACAGTGTTTCTTTGACTGGTTATTGGTAAATTCATAGAACTTGCCCACCTCTACTGTTCCTTGTCCTGCTAACTCCTTTCCTGAATTTTCCTACGGCAATAGGCTTGAAATAGTTGAGTTAGGTAGGAACTGTGATATATGTGAGTTGGTAGGGTCTCTATTAAACAAATCATGCAGCTGTACAAGGTTCTGAAAGTACACTGTGCAGATGAAGGTAATCCATATGTGTGAATTCCCAGATGATCACTGAAAGAATCATTGTTACAGGTAAGCAATCTCTTCTTCTGCTATTTCTAGCATGCACACACAGTGAAGCAAAATGAAACATGTTTATAAACTGATCATCAAGAGACTATCTTGTTTGTTAAGAGTAGTCTAAAAATAAGAGAAATGATTGGACAGTATTTTTTAAAGAAGGTTTCCTTTCTTCTTGGGTGGCAGCTATGTGTATAGACATGACTGATTCATCTTCATGTAAAGCAGGGATGGGAAGCTTAAGCAGGTTCAGGGATTGGTTTCAGCCTCACTGATGATGCTACAGGTCACAACCTCCTGCCGTGCATCACCAAAATAGTGGCAACTAGGAGTGGAAATAAACAATTCCAGTTGGCATTTTTAAAATAGAACACACTGATATCAAGTTTCCTGTCTTAGAAGGGAACTGTGCTCTCTGAAGGTTTCCAGAAGCATGTTTCTCTAAAAGTGTACAATCTCTGCATGCCTAGTTTTAGTGAAAAACTTCAGGATTTTTCCATTGTCATACACTAGATTGTGGTGCTGAGACATGGGGGCTGTGGGATGTTTGCAAGAAATGCTGAGGAGGTATATACAAACTGGTCTCTGTGTTACTTTTTTAAGTTTTCACATGGGAATCTTTTTAAACTTTTTTTTAAATTTTCACATGGGAATTTGATAATTCAAAATTGCTGCTACATCAGCAGTTGTATCATTCAAGAGAACAGAAATAGAATATTCAGTTATTCATGAAAGGGCTAAAAACTTTTGATACACCAAGCTGAATGCAAGCAATCAGCCATGTATTATGGTATACCAGGTACTTGCAGAGAAGAGAGGGAGGTATCAGTTTAGGAAACAAAAGAATGGAGGAAATTTTACCAAAAAGAGATCCATTTTATTGAGGCCTAATGCATTTTGAGCCAAAGAACTCATCAGTGTTACAAGAACTATTATTGTTTTAAAAAGGAACTACATTAAGATAGTCAAGCACTTTTGAAATTATTCATATTCTCTTTTGTTTCCTGCTACATGTTTGACAACCAGCCACTTCTAGATTTTGCAGTGCCAAGCAAACAGAAAAAAACAGAAGCTTTATTGAGTTCCTGATATGCCATCATAGATGCTTAATGGACTGTTTTTTTACCTGCTGAGGTGGAAATATATTAAAAGTGATTTGTGACAATACCATACCCTTCGAATCTTGTACTGCCAGCTCCCAGTTTTAGCCAATGTGATATGCTATTTTGCTCCCCTTTCACAGTAAATGACAGTTGGGATTGTAATGTGCTGTATATCAGCTCTATAAGATACTGCTATGAAAGGGAAGACCTCACCAGATGCATTGTCTTGCCTGCTTACCTTAGAAGTTCAAATTTTTCCTCTTTACTGGAGTCAGAAGGGGCGGAAAGTTGTTACCCAAGAGTCATCTAACAGCTCACTTGAAGCCTTGTTGACATGTTATCTAGGAAAACCGTAACCACAGAGAGGCTTAGAGGCAGCTGGAAAATGAATGCCTCTACTAGAAAAAAAATCAGGGAAGCTATCAAAGCAAACAGAAGCATAAGAGTGCCTGAAGCTAAACATCCCTCCTCATCTTCTCCATCACTGTTGTTGGTTTATTTGTATTTCCTCTTGCTTCCTTGGACTCTACTTGCAATCTAGTTTCCTCTTCAGCTTTTCATTCTACAGTTTCTTGCCTATTTCTGATCAAGGGACTCATCTTGCAACTATTTGCAGCCCCCTATAGAGATTTATCCTACTACTACTACTGAAGTAATTATCCTGAAGCCACTTACCTGCTCTACACTGAGATTCATCCTGCAGCCACTTATGTATTTCCAGCTAGATCCACTCATCAATTAGCTCTCTAAACCTAAAATAAAAGTTATTCTACCTACTTACATGTCACTGGAGTTGATTTGAAAAGGCACGCAAACTGGGGGATTTGATTTACTCCTCCCTGTGGAGGGCTATGACTTCTAGGACAAGGGCTCTTTGATTGAAGTGTCCAATTTACCACAAACTTACAAAACCAAGGAGCTGGATGCCAGGAAACTTACCTCTACTACATGTAAAAAAATATGATTTATTAATGTTGTGTTGGGATCAAATAAAATTGCATTACTGTAAATCACTTTTTTTTACATTGAAGATTTTAAAATTACCATTTTGAGTAAAAAAGTTTATTGAAGATCCTTTTTTACTGTACAAGGGTACAAATATACAAAGGAATTGCCTGAGATTTATAAGTCACTGAAATTGATTCCTTTTGAGGCCTCACAACTTCCTGATATCTTACTGACACACTTTTCTATTGATTCAAAACCCCCTAGGGATATTTGTATTTAAAAACCAAGTCATTAATACCTCCTAAGCTCATGCATCAGCATAAAGTAGCTATTGTGTTGTTAAATTAGTTTTCTCATCATGTTGGGGTCATTTACTCCATTAGTTTGTGGTGATGAGAATGTTTGCTCTGTTCCTCTGCTTCATTTAACTTGAGAGCGGTTAGTCTAAGTGCCCTTTTATTATGGTGCAGGAGGAGGAGGAGGAGGTGGAAGGGTCTGAAAACCAACAGAACAGGCAGTCTGAACATACAAAGCTTGTTAAATAAAATATACAATGACAAGGTTAGGGGAATATATGGGGAGGTGGTCAGTTATCCAAGATTGGCACGATTGGACATCACAGAATCATAAGATAAGTATTCCTTTTAATTTTAGTACATAATGCCATTTCTGGATATCTGTAAAGTATTGTGGCCAAAAGAAAACAAATGAGAGCAATGCTAATTTGAATTCAGTTACTATTACTAATTTAAACTATCTCTGTTTAAATATAGAGTTTTCCAGTATGAATTTTAAATTATCTGTATATGTTGACTATTTTGGCATAAAAATATGATTGTGTATGAGAAGGAAGAAAATACACTTTTGTTTGTTTGTGAAATCCTTATTTCTTGGAGAGAATATTACAATTTTTATATTTACTGAATTTTAGGTGTGCAGACTTGATTATAACGCTGACCCTGCACAGTCAATTTCTGCCACTAGGCAAATAACACCATTTTGATAGTACTGATAGCCTATTAAAACTTTAAATAGTTGGAAACACTCCCTATATCCTTAGACTGAGACCATTACCAATGCCAGTGCCAATTGTCTGTTGATGTATTCCCCTAATGCGGACATCACACTTATATCCTTAATTATTGATGTAGAATGACCCCCTCGTATTCTTGCACCCCTCCATGTGACTCATACATTAAGGGACAATTTCCCATGCAGAAGCCCTTTCTTCATGTGCTAGCCCTCCTAGACTGGGATGTTTGTCAGTATCTCCTTTTCAAAACAAAGATTATATGTGATAACTTTAAAATATTTAGGTGAAATATTTTTTGTCTTCCAAGGCAATTTTGGTTTCCAAATGTATACTCTTTACAACATTGTATTCACTGCAATACTATTTTTATTCACAGATAATGCACCTCAAGTAGCAATTATTGCACCAGGTACCAGTAACCATAGAAACAGTTCAACAGGCCCAACACCTGACTGCTCTCCTCCATCTCCAGATACTGCACTGAAAAATATAGTGAAAGTTATACGGCCTCAGGTGGGTGGTATGAAATAGAAATCTTCTTATCCTATTTGATCTTTTGGATGAAAAGTTAATTCTTTTCTCTTATGTTGTCCTAAAAAGAATAAAAAGAATATTTTAATAATGTTTAAAGACATTAAAATGAAATTCCTGAGTGCCCTTTACAATTAAGTAGTTTATTTTGAGTATGGAGAAATTAATAACTTTTACTAGCTTACCTAGTTTTTTATGACTCTCAAAATTGCCTCCTGGGCGCAGACATGTGTTATACATAGTCTTATTTCCCACCCTCTTGTTCCCCAACAGCTGCTTATTCTCTGCACCATTTTTAATTTTTTTCTTCCACTGACATCATGTCATATGCATTGTGCTAAGTAATGGTTTAGTGTTATATCTGAAGCATGACTTCACCTATCTTATTTTCAATTATTATTATTATTATTATTATTTTGTTAAAGAGGGAACTTTTAAACGTCATTCCATTCATACCCCTTTATAACTGTGTAACACCTGCTGGATTATTTCTACAGGATCCATCATTTCCTTTGTCTCTATAACCCACTACACTAGACATTTGTCTCTATCTGTCATAACTGGTTTTTTTTTTTAAATGTTCATTGGCTGGCAGGCAAGAAAACAGAGAGGCATTAGAATTATTGTTAGAACAAGCTGTTGTGTGATAGTTAATTGGAAACAGCTTTTAAATGCTATTTTCATCATGGAATTGTCAACAGATGGACCCAGAACATTGAACAGCTATGCTTTTGGATTTCTGCATTACTAATTCAATGTCTGGACTTAATTTAAGTTAGTGGCTATGTTCTCTTTGAATTCAATAGACCTGCATTTTTGTGAACGCACTCTGTTCAGTGTTTTTGAATGAGTGAAAAAGTGAATGAATGTAAGAAAATATTATGCCTATCTTTTGTGCAGCATTTGTGTTGTGAAAAGATATTAGATGTTTTGGAGATTCTAGACCCACTTCAGTGTGCTGATGGTAATCTTTGACGGTTTTTGTACTCTTTCTTGGACTCAAGTGTCTCAGATTGCCTTCTCCATATGTAGTCTCCTATGTCTCTAATTAGGAAGGTGAACTGAATCTGGTAGAATAGCTTCTCCATAATGAAACTCAGTCTTTGTAATGTTCTGCCAAATGATGAATGTATGGTGACATTCTTGCTTTCTTAGCATTTTCACACAGGTGCTGTTGGTAAGCATCCGGTTGTGCACAACTCTGTACTGGTGTCCTAATTTAATTTTGTTGTGTACTCAGATGTTCCACTGTTGTATTATTGTTAATACTACAACTTTTATCATTTTTGAGATTAACTAAGAGAAAAAAGTTGCATAAGCTTTTTGTAGACTTACATCTGCTTCATCAGGTGCATGAAGTGAAGTGCCCAGGAATAGACCTTTATGAATAGGCTGTATGTGTGTATAACAACAGAAATGCAAAATTTGTGGGTATGGTGATGAGGTGACATATTCCATCTCGGACCTCAGAACAGCAGTCCTTGAATAAACAACTGCAAAGGAAGATTGGAAAGAGAAACATCAGAATTGGAATGTATCCACAAACTACAGTCCATTGACAGTGGATTGAACAGAGGCAATGGCTTGCTGGCATGCTACACATCCTGTAACATTAGTTAATACCCCAGACTCATGAGCACTGTCTTGGCCAGTTTATTACATTTCCTTTCTGCTTCCTATCCAACATCACACTAGATTCCAATAATTCCCTCCACCATTCATACAATTAACTGCTGACCTTGGCTTTAGGAAACATCTTTCCTCCTGACTTTGTCCCCCAACAACCATTATTTAAACTGATCTTGTCATCTCATCACCATACCTACAAGTTCTGCATTTCTATTGCTATTCACACATGCAGCCTGCTCATAAAGGTCTGTTCCCAGGCACTTCACTCCATGCATCTGAAGCAGCAGTAAGTCTAAAAAACCTTATGCTGCCAACTTCTTTCTCTCAGTTAGCCTCAATGGTGCTACAAGATCCCTTTGCATACTGGTCTAGAATAATACGTTTATGTATTTGAATTCTGTTTTTATCATTATGATACATGATATTGGAGAGAGAATGTAGAACAGAAATTTTAAACTAATATTTTGGACATATATTCATATTCAAAATAGCCTTGGTAAGATGAATAGACTGATATTTTGTAGTAACAATTGCATAGCTATTACAGAAAGAAATCAAATCTTAAGGTGATTTAGTTCCTTGTTATTGGTCTTTATATAGTTAGTAAAAACTATTATGTTGCGCCCAGCCTTTACTAGCCTTTAGAAGGTACACCTTTTTTATAATATGTATTATAATATGTATTTTCTAAGGGGTTTTTTTTTTTTTTGCTCTTTCTTTTATTGAGAATATGAATTTCTTGCAAATCATGTTGGGTACACATTGAGTGGAAGAGCAATTGAGATATATTAAGCATAGTCAATTTGATAGAGCTGTTGCTGGACAGTTGAATAACTAGAAAATGCTAGAAGATAGAAAAGATTTAGAAAAATAAAAATGTCTTCATGGTTATGAATTAGCTATCTCTTTGCTGTGATTACCTCTGGGTTTTAGGAAAAAGAATTGACTGGCTTGATATTCCATCTGAAAATAAAATGCAATGATAAATCCTCTTTTGTCATTCCCTGAGTTTTCCCTTCATTGTCACCATGCCTGTAGTGGGCACTAGGCAAGAAATGAATCTCTTATTTTGTTAATGCCACTCAGTCTTTCTGCTAAATAACAAACAGCTGAGTGTATTCTACAAGCCTCTGGCAAAATTTCTGGAGATGCATTTTGAATTGCAGACTAAACCAAGAGAGACTAATTAACCAAAGATTTCTCAATTCAAATTATATATCTGATTGGCTATTACTCAGTTTGGATTTTGAACATGTAAAATACTTTGGATCAAATGACTGTGAGACTATGACGTACTTTTAGAGCATAAACACTGTGTCTGCTTTAATTCTGTTCTACACCTCAGTTGTCTAGACATTAAGAGATTTTTGTCATTGAAACAACATTGCAGTGTTCTCTCTGCAGAGTTGCTTTGAAAGTACTAAAATCTGGATATTTGGATATTTCCAGATCTGTTTATTAGCATGCTGTCTTTTTCTATTCAGAGTAATATGTATTATCTACCAGAATATTTTGTTTTGACAATGAAATAGGGTCACTTGTGGATGAATGCAGTAATTCTAGGAAAAATATATCTAATATGAACTTAAAATAATTGAAAACATTGGAATTTTTAGAACCTAATTGTAAAAAAAGAAATAAACTCAGAAAAAGATCATCTTTAGTGCAAAAGAGAGAGAAAGAAATCAAAATGTTGACATTTCTACCATTTCTGTTTTCCAGCCCAAGCAACGTACATCAATAGTGTCAGCTTTTGAGTTTCATCGATTGAATCATAGCCATGATTATTTTGAAATCACCTCCTCCATAGGATATGCAAGCTTTACTTCCAGCCCTCCAATCAGTCCAGCTAACTATTCAATTGGATCAGTTGAGGGCAGCATTGAAGATAATGACATTCCAGGTAAAAGAAAGCGAGAAATTGCATATTAACCATGTATATTAAAGCCTCCTGAAATCCATGTAGCTCTCAATGGCATGTTTATTTATTTGTTCTGTGGAACTATTTTCTTAAACTGTTCTGGTTTTGTTTTTTTACTAATAATATTCAAATATGTTACACAAATTATATTTAGCTAAAACAGGATAGGTTATATTTGCAACATCAACGCTCACTCTCTTTTATTCTTCTGACTATATAAAGGATCTGAAAACTCTAGAAATATTGTGTAATTATTTTTACAAATCTCTTCATATAGCCATTCTTTTTTAAATTATAACTTGTTAATTGGAATTCAGGTAAGTTAGAATAAAAAAATTGCTATATCCTGGAAGTAATCTTTTGTTTTGCAGATAAGAGATGTTTTCTTGCAAAATATCCCAGGTTTATGAGCGTCAACATGTGAATGTTGACAATTCTAGATGCATTTCTGAAACAGTTATATTTTTCCCCTACAATTTTTTTTGGGGGGGGAGGGAGAAGTTGTGATGTCATGGACTTTGGGTGTAAAATGATGTTTAATTTACTGTATACTAAAGTAATTTGTTTCAGATATGAACTGTGTGGAAGGAGTTGGTGGGAGGGATGAGAAAATGGAATGTTAAGAGTAAGGGGTAATTAGTGGAATGTGAGGAGATTTGAATAAGATTGGTGGATGACAGTTGGGATGACAGTTGGCATAATCAGTTAGGGTAGTTAGTTTGAAAGAACGAAGGAGTGAATGAAATGAGGATTAGGGTTAATAGTTAGGTTTAGGAATTAATGTATGGTGTTCAAGTGTCTGAGTTAGCTAGAAATGGAATGTAAGAGAGAATGAGAGAGTTGTTTTAAATGTATTGAATAATCATCTTGTTTTTTGTTAATAAAATATCGTTTTTGTATTTGTACACTTTTGGCCTCCAGGAACTCTATAAGTTATGAAGATTGTATTCAGACCTAGTATCTGTGATGGCAGCAGTAAATAAAGAGGGATGGTATTGGGAGGGGATATAAGTTGCATAATATCTCACATAGGTACCTTGAGGGCAACTGGGACGTCTCTATAATTAGTGGCCAGAGCAGTAGAACAGGAGGAGGTCTTTGCATTGACGGTGGGGGGGGCAACAAAAGGCCTTTGCTCTGGGTGGTAAAAGGGAGCTTTCGGGAAGTATTCACTTTTGGTAACAGAGGCCATTTCCGCACTAGACTGTTTTAGTGCTATTATTCCACTTTCAACATCCTATGGAATCCTAGGGTTTGTTCCCTAAACCACAAACCCCAGGATTCCATATGATGTTGAAAGTGAATAATAGCACTAAAACAGTCTAGTGTGGAAATAGCCAGAGTGGGTTTAGGAAGAGTCTCAAACCTGATGGGGAAAATGTTGCGTTAAGTGGTGAACCTCCACAGAAGTCACTGGTGAATACTACCATAAGTTTTAAGTGAATGTGAAAATTTACTGCTGCTTTTCTTATCAATTTCGTCACTTTAGCTGATTTGAAGATTGTTTTCAGTTACCACTTTATTATCTACATAATGTTTATTGTTCATAATATTTAATAAAAATAGGACATTGTGTTACCCTGATTTCTGGGGTCCCTTGGGGGACAACTTAAGGTGCTCCACATGATAGGGGCTGGAAACTAGCCAGAGCACGAGCAATAGCAATGCGAGAGGCAGGGTAACATAGCAGGGTCTTTTTGCCCAGTTTTTACAGGGTCAAGCCAAGGCAAAAATCAAACGAAGATGCCTAATGAATGATTTTATTGAATGAAAGTCTCATGCACCAACGCAATCACTCACACACTCACTCAAGACCTATTAAGAAGCAAAAGAGAAGAAAATGGACAGGGGAAATATTGAAGAGATTGTAGCTGGGGTAATACTGCACCTTTTCCTGAAGTCCTTGGTCTGGGAAAAACAGCGAAGAAGTGGAGCTCAGCACAGAGAGGGCTGAGGGGATTACTCGAGAGATGGAGAAACAGTCTGCTGATGTGACCAGGAGTGATCCAAAGAAACGCTCAAAAACTGGGACTATTTGTAGGGGAAAAAGTACCCGGAGGGCTAATCCTTTCCCAGGGAGAAAAATGGGTGTTGCAACAAAAAAGAAGCTCCATGATAGTAACTCCTTTTTGCATGATGGGATTATGAGGTGTTGCCAAAGTTTCAGGATCTTCAGTTACTTTGGGGTGTGGTGTGAATTTATGCAGATGGTCCTTGCCTGATAGGATTTTATTGCTATTGGTGCTCAACTTGGGGGAAAGCACACTAATCCCCTCAAGTTGGCTCCTCCATGGCTAAGGACCTCTTTTTCTACTGTGGGCTTGCACAGCTTGAGGTCTCCTGGGGTTATGTGACGGGGGATTGTACTGGCCTGACCTGGTTTTCGATCGTTCGACTGTTGCTGCCTACGTGCTCATCTGGGTGACCTCTCATGCACATTGAATCATATTTTAATATCAAAATTGTAGATCCCGGGACAGGGTTTACCAGTGAGGTAACAATTGGGCTGAATCTAAAGACTCCTTCTCTTGTAGAAGAGAACATTTGAGTCTAATCCTAAATCCCCACTTCCTAAATAATTATGCATCATAATAGTAAAGAAATTTTAGTAGTAAATATAGTTGAATATTCAGTCTCCTGGGCCCTTACTTAGATGTTTCATGCAGCAAGATTGCATGCAGTAGTGATCCATTAGTAGTGTGAGGAGGAAAACTGTATAGAAGGCGCTATATTGTTAATGAAAAATATTCCCAGCTACTTGAAGCAGATAAGATAGGACACTGGGTAGGATTGAGGAAAGTTCCATAGAAGATTCACATGTACTTCTGTTTCTTGCACATGTGTGCAAGTATTTAGCTTATGAATTTGCCATGAAATGCACTGCAAACTTTATGCACAGACTTTGTGTGCATGCAGGATAGTTGTTACCCATATTAAAATATTATAATTTATGCCAAGGATGATTGCAATTGAGGATTCTTTAATTACTATACACTAGAACTGCTTTTTGGCATCATGTTTTATTATAATCTTTATGATTGTGTTGTACTAAACATGTATTTAATATTCAACCAAAAGTGAGAGAAGACAATTTTATGAAAGTACAAAGTATTCATTATCCAGCTTTATCCTCATAATTCTCATACCATTCTCACGCTGCATAATTTGCGTCTTTGCCAAAAAAATTAAAAAATTAAAGTCCTATAAATTAAATAGAGCTTGCTCCCTGGTAAGTGTTCTTGGATTAATCTATCTGTGCTTCTGATCTGGTTCTGTTCACTATTTATGAATGTGCGATTGCATAAGATTCACAGTAAGATATTTAATGTTAGGTTGATGCTAAAGCTTTTATGATAGGTAAACTATAAAAACAGTCTAAAGCTATGAAGCAGTATTAAAACAGCTTGAACTTAACTGCATTTTATTGGGCTGGGACAGGTTTTGGGATTTTTTTTTTAAGAATACTAAAACATATAATTATAGGGTGCTTGTGTTTTTAATTAATTAATCTCATTTTGCAGAAAATTTTAAAAAACAAAATTAGACTGAATATTAACCTTTTGTCAGACTGATTCTGCTACTGATGATGTAAACCCTTATCCTTGTACTGAATAAAGTGTGTGATTTTTTTTTAAAAAAAGAAATACTTCATATTCTGAAAAGCTTTCTCAACTGAATGAGTCATACCACTTAGGAATCAGCTGCCCAGGAAATCTGTCTTAATTGAATGTATAGACAAATATAAATTTGCTATGAAACAGAGTGCTCTGGTAGTCTTTCTAGTTCTCAGAAGAAATAATACATATATAAAGAAAAAGTAGAGTATGGGAAATGTATCATGCTACAAAAATAAAGTATCAGTGAATGAATAGTAGATGTGTTCCTGGGCATTATTTCTTTAACAGAAAATTCAATACCAGGGACAAAAATAGCATGGAAAGAATAGTGATAGGTTTCTACATCACAAAAAATAAAAGTAATTTTTTTCTTGCCTGCTAATTAGGTGGCAAGAGCCAGTGTGGTATAGTGGTTTGAGCATTGGTCTATGATCCTGCAGACCAGGGTTCAGTTCCCTGCTCAGCCATGGAAACCCACTGAATGACCTTAGGTACATCACACACTCTCAACCTCAGAAAATCCCATGATAGACTTGCCTTAGGGTCGCCATAAGTCAGAAGTGACTTGAAGGCATGCAACAACAAATAGGTGGTTCTTGCAGACATGTCTGCAATGATACACTTTCCCAGCCTTTGTCAAGGAGCTAGCTTTGCTAATAGATGTCAGTGCCAGGCGGTGGTCAGGCAGAGGCAGGGGAGCTGGTTAGAGGTTTAGGGCTTTAATGCAGTCAAAACTCAAAAGTACAAAGCAAGCAGGCTTCTACACAGTCTTAAAAGAAATAGTCCTTAATGCAGGCAGGGCTTCCACTCAGTCTTAACAGAAATAAACACAGGCTGTTAAAGTACATAAGGCAGGTTACTTCACCAAGGCGAACAGGAGGACTGGTCTCAGGCGCGGGTAGGAACAAGGCACGGACAGCAGGACCACAGTTGACCAACGGTTGTTGCTCCATGCCTTCCACAGCCCGGCGCCTGCCTCAAATAGCCCTCCAAGCCAGGCGCCGGCCAATCCGGCGTGGCCATGTGGCTGAGGGCTCGCAGCTGTGTTGTGCCTCACAGCTGTGAGCTCTCTGCCCGTCGCCTCCTCTCCAGCAGGCGCCGGGACTGGCGGATGGCCTCCTTGGCCTGCCGCCGCTGCTGGAAAGGAGGAGGCGAGGTGGAGGCATCAGCCTCCTCCGGATCGGGGCCGCAGGCAGACTCCCAGGCCTCCTGCGGATCGGGGCCGCGGGTGGGCAGAGCCCCGGGAGCAGGCCCGGGACCCGCCCACCCCGGCAAGCCAGCCGACGATGAGGGACTCGAGCCTGCAGCCTCTAGGTAAGTGACTGCAGGCCCGGCAGCCTCTCCCACGGCCGCCAGGCCCGAGCCGTCGGCTGCGGCGGCCTCCAGAAAAGGCCCCTCAGCCGCAGCGGCCTCCGCACAGGCCCCAGCGGCCCCGGCGGCCTCCGCGCAGGCCCCGTCGGCCGCGGCGGCCTCCGTGTAGGCCCCGTCGGCCACCGCCACGTCCGCCACCACTTCAGCGGCGGCCTCAGGGGCAACAACAGGCCCGGCCGAGCCCATGCCGCTGACAATAGAGCTTTCATTACAGCTCTATTGTTGCTTCTCCATGACTTTCCATAGCTCCAGTACCTCCTTAGTATCTGACAATATGTCACCTGGATCTGAAACTAAGTTCAGTCACCATAGATGTTTACCAGAACTTTACCTCAACTTTATGTAAATGAAAGGTTTTCTGAACATTAATGCCCTAAGTGAAGGAAGCTGACAGAACTATGTCACTCTCTTGCTTATATGATGATAAATACAATTTATATTTTATTTAATAACAGAATTATAAAATTTGTTGTTGATGGATATTATTTAAACTATGAAAACCTGGGCTTAATGTTTAAGCATATGTTTGTGATCGGAAGGATATTTGAATTTTTTCCTTTTGAAAATTATCAAAAAATATATTCCTCAAATGTCAAGACAACTGAATTCTGGAATGACAAGATCTGCAGTTCAGGATTTATTTTACACAAAATTCATGTGTGGTTGTTTTGTGCAGAACACAACATTTTCCCTTACATTTAGAATATCAAAATAATATTTCTGCAAAAAAATATTATTTTTCTGCTCAGTAAGATGCTGTTTTCTGTGGAAAAAACAGCAACATGTGAAATTTGCATAGGATAAGTCATAAACTAAAAAAACCAAAACCCAACCCTCCAAAACTGTACAGTTTTCAAAGACTTCCCTGTGGCAAGAACAAACTGGTTAAAATTATTCATTGCTTCTTTTAAGAAGAAAATTAGTAAATAATTGCATCTCTATAAAGTCTTAGGTTCAGTCTTTGCCATCTCAGGTTAAAAAAATTCAGGTACTTGGACTAGACTGAGAACATGAAGAGTTAAAACCAATCACAGTAGACAGTGCTAGGCTCAGTGGCTATTAGTCAAACTGAATATAAAAGTTTCTTTAATTTTTAAATAAGGTGCTTTACCTGAACCCTTTGCTTCTTTACAAATTTCTCCTCATGTGATGGTTTCCTTTGTATGAACACTATTTGAATTTCTTTTTATTAAGAGTTTTAAAAGTACATCAAAAACTACAGAAATTACAAAGATTAAAGAAATAAAAGGAAATACAAGAAGAAAAGAGAGAAGAAAAATGACTTCTGATCTCCCTCTCAGCAGCTACACATACATACAATTATTCATACCTCTCTCTTGTTAAAATAGAGCTCATTCTCTTATTTCAACAAAGCATTCTCACTAATCATCACACAAATTACCAGATCATTTTCTTTTTCCCTTCACAAAAACTTACTAAGGAGTTTCAGATCTTTAAGAAATCTCACAAACAATTTGATCAAAAAGAACAACTTATCCATTTCTACTAAATCCATAAGCTTTAATGGCCCTTCCCCCGTTGTGAGTAGCACTGAACTCTTCAATCTTGCTCTCATGTTCATATGCAATAATAATCTTCCATGACTCTTCTCCAGTTTTAATTAAACATTAATCTTTAGACCTTTTATGTTATCCATATTTCCCACAAACATTAAACATCCATTAAAAATCTATTTGTACATTCTAAGCAATTATTCTAACATCCTATAGCAGCAGTGCATCAGTTGATATAAATTTAATTCATAAACATTCTCTTTAAAATCATAACATAATCCAGATCAGAATCTCTTTGACCACATATTTTCTCAATAATCCACTTGTAGATTATCACCATAGTTCTTAACTCATTCTAACCTAACCTCATTTTTAACCATTCCTCACTTTATATTTCACTCTTGGCTTCCCTGCATCTTACAGACTTGGACACGTCCCCCTGTCATTGCTTAAATGATACATCAATTGTCAAAACTGATATTGTCTGTGCTAAAGAACATCTTTCTGGAAAAGGCATTCTTTTTCATCACAGAAATTCTTCCCAACATTATCAAATTTAATCTCCTCCCTCCTAACATATCTACCTCAATTCAACTCCATGTCTTAACACAGTTATTTTGAGACCACAGTCTACATTCATCCTAACAACACTCTAACACTCAACTTTCTTATCAGTTTTGAAAGCTATTTTCTCCACAAACTCAACTTTTATCTCCTGTATTCATTCCATGTTGTTAAGAAGAGACAGGCAAAGCTTTATCATGCGTAGGCCCAGAAGCAAGTTAAAGGCCTTCCCTCCATCCTAGCTGCCATTGCTGTGGCCATGGAGAGAGAGAAGAAGAGGCAGGCACAGCTTCATCATGCCTAGGTGAGAAGCAGGTGAAAGACCCTCCTTCTATCCCAACTGCCATTGCCCTGGCCTCAAATGAATGGAAGAAAAGGCAGTATCTGCTGAATGTAATCCTCTCCCCCACTGCCATTCCTTTTTCCCTGTGTGGCATATTTTATTTCTATTGTAATTCTGCAACAGAGAATTGACAAATTAACAATGCTCTGCTGTTCTAAGATCCTCTGTGGCTGAAGATTGGGGTATAAATACTCTAAATGAATGAACGAACAAATGAATAAAGGGCCCCAAAAAGGTGGCTGTAGGAAGAGGAGATGAAAGGAAGATTCCCTTCAGTGAACTTTCCTACATTAACTTTTCTTTTAATCCAACCATACTTCTGAAGGAAACCATACTCACAGGAGATTTAGCTCAGTCCAAAATTTTTATAAACTGATAATTTAGGGGATAGGAGCAAAAGCAAGGTATTTCAATATAGCATTTTAAACTTCTCATTTTCCTCTGGGAAATTCAACATTTCTCTCTCTCACACACACACAAAATAATTATTATGATTACAGTTCATATACCACTAAATCCAATGACAAAATTCCTGTTAATTTTAATTAACAATTAATTGTTAATGTTAATTTTAATAGATGTGGATAGTCTCATCAGTGTTAGTGATGGAGCCTCCCCCTCCCAACTTTTTGTCAAATCTAATGGATTTTAAAATCTTGTCCTTGTTACTGGAAAAAGTATGTGCAATTCATATTCAGTATATGCTATAATTATACTGTATGTTTCACTATTGAATAAGATAGACTTTTTCAGCTTTGTCATTTTACCAGAATAGCTTTAAAAAAGCTAGTTGGTTATCAGAGCTATTTGTATGACATATGAGAGATAATTGAAACTGAAGGAACTGGTAACAACTTACTGAAGAGTCTCTAGGAATAAGAATTCTAATCACTGGTTGCCTATACAAACTGCATCCCACTTGAAACTATCAAGTACCAGTTCATTTAACTATATTTGTCTGTTTGTCCTTTCAGCATTTAAGGGTGAGAAATATTCATTTGCTTCATTTTCCACTCTATAGTCCTTCATACTGAGTTTCTGCAGTAGTCATCTAATACTTTAAAGAAACTGAGTCTTATTTCCCCAGATAGTTTATTATGCTCTCATGAGCTCATCAGTCTTGCTGGTCTTCCACTTATTTTTCAACTTTATTGTAATTTCATTTAGTGAAATTGAATGTGGACAAGAGAGATTTCTATAGAAACACAGTTCCACCTCATAGACTTCTTTATCCTATCTAGTTGAAAATAAACAAAATAAGAACACAAAACTTTTGCCAGATTAGAAAGATTTCCTTTTCTTCCAAATGATAGTGAAGCTTGGTCTTCATGAGAATTTTGTCCAAAGGAAGTTTATAAACTTGGAATATTTCCTGTTAGTTTGTTTGCTATTTATACCTGACACACAAAGGGCTTTACCATGAGACTGTTCTTGGCTAGCCTCTTTTAGCTATAGTGAAAGAAACATTATATATATATCATGAAGATACGTCTGTGAAATGTAACATTCTTGAAGAGGGCAGTGAACTAGTTTGAATCCAGTCCATAAGTTTTGCCTTGTCTTTCTGCAGTGTATGTAACCGTTTTGATGCTACTGAAGTATACATAATTTACATAGCTTTATGCTTTTCTCTCTGTTCTCCAATTGAACTGCTCTGTGGCTTCATACTGAAAAGCAGTCTGTGCCATCTAGGTTCTTCAAAACCATAGTTTAGTTCTCCAGTTCTCTCAGTTTGTGTCGAAACTTACAAGTATGTGTCAGCACCCACAAATAAGACTTACCCAGTTTATCCTCCAAGAGTTTTCTTTTTATTTTGTTTTCAGACTTCTTGAGTCATTCATTCATTCATTCTGCTCATTTCTACATTAGATGGAAATCTTAACTGTATCCAGGATTTTACGTTTTCAGACATGCAAACTTATAACACTTTGTCTAAACTCTATGAGTTTCTATATGGGAATTTGTATCCTTACAGTATGGACAGTATAGTATACAGATTAAGTATGGTTTTACACTAGTCTGCAAAGCTTATCCTTGTTCTAAAGAGCTTACATGAGGCCTAAAATGCTACGAAAAGAAGAAATATAGCTATCAAAGTTAGATGCCATGGGTACCCCAAGGGTTATCTGCTAGTACAGGCATCAACCCAAACCTTTGTCTTAGTGCACAAAGGAGATAGAAAGAATTCAGGCAAAAGAGATGCCATCTGCCATGAGATGATTGTCTACCTTTGCTCTATGGCAGCGGTTCTCAACCTGTGGGTCGTGACCCCTTTGGGGGTCGAATGACCCTTTCAAAGGGGTCGCCTAAGACCATCGGAAAATACGTATTTCTGATGGTCTTAGGCTCCATTCCCTCCTCAGTGGTGGTGCACAAGCCACACACTTGCGTCCTCCTGCCCCCTTTGGCGGGAGCGTGTGCAGCCACAGTGTCGCCACAGCAGGAGTGGTGGTGCGCAAGCGCGAGCCACGTGCTTGCGTCTTCCTGCCCCCTGTTCAGAAGGGACTGAAATCGCTCCCCTTCTCCACTACCGGGAGAACCTCCCGTCTGACGGGCCAGCTTGGGGGGGCGGTGGCAGCACGGGGGGCAGGCCCCCTCCTCGCCATGGCCCCTGCCCCATTCACCATGGAGGGGGGTGCTGCGGAAGGGCCGAGGGGCCACAAGGTGGCACTTTCCCAGGGGGGGGCAAGCTGCGCCCGGTGCAAAAGACAAAGGCACTGGGATTCCTCCCCCCCCCGGCCAGAGTTGACACTCTGGAAACTTTTCCCACACTTCTCCCCCCAGCAGAAACGAGAGCGAAGCAGAAGCAGAGCCCGGGGGGGTTCTCAGAGTTTTTTCCCGGGGGGGGACACGTGGCTCCTCCTTTGCCGGGGGGGGGAGGCATTGTAAATAATAAATAAATAATTTTATGGTTGGGGGTCACCACAACATGAGGAACAGTATTAAAGGGTTGTGGCATTAGGAAGGTTGGGAATCACTGCTCTGTTGGAACGATTTCAGGAAATAGAAGAAGATAGGCAAAGTCTGAGATACCAGTTTCACTTAAGTAGTTTATTTAATTGGTTTACTTAGGTTTGTTTTAAGTGTATGAGTTATAATGTATTCATGGCATTGTAGGATACTCTGAAGACTTCTGTTGAAAGGCAAGGTGCAATTCCCCCCCCTTAATAATACATTTATAAATAAATCACTGTTGAGTCATAATCAGTTGCTGGCATCAGTTGCCACCAATTCTATCAAGCCAGGTAAGATCATATAAATCTTATATAAAAAAAGAACCACTAAACACAAATATTTATGGTGCATCATCCAGTGACCTTAAACCAAAACAAACATTGTAACTAGAAGGATTCCAAATCTTCATTAGTGTAAACCAAGTATTCATCTGGTCATTTGGAGCGTGACATCAATGTCTGGTAAAACAAATACCAGTAAAGAAGACAAAATGCAGCTGATGCAAAATCAGTAACTAGAACTATACAGAATCTCATTTCATAGAGTATATTAGTCTGGTTTTGTTCAGTTTACTCTGGTTTCAAGTTTGTTCCCAGGCTCAGTTCAAATTGCTGGCTATGGCATTTGGAATTTGAACATCTGCCTCCTTCTACATGAACAAACTGATCAGTTGCATTTATTATCAGAAGCTTTGCTTTTGTGAACTATGGAAAAAATCTTTTGGTTACAGCAGGACGCCTTTTGAATATGGCGTTCCCTGTAAGAGAAGTCCAATTAGCTCTTTCATAGAATTATAGAACTACAAAGTTGGAATACACACCAAGAGTTACCTAGTCCAGTGCTTCTTCTATCTGATGTGGGGGACTCACAATTATTGTTTTCTGTTGAGTCAGGGATCAGCACTAACTTTGTCCCCAGAATCAGAATTGACATCTAAAGCATCCTTGGAAGATGACCATCCAAACTCTGCTTAAAAACCTCCAAAGAAGGACAGTCTATTCACTGTTGGAACAGCTCTTGCCTTCAAAAATCTTTCTTGAATTTTGAATAGACTGATTTGGGCCCTTTTGTTTGAATCAGCAGAAAACAAGCTTATTCCATCTTCCCCAAGGCAGACTTTGAGATTTTTTAAAATGGCTACTGCCTCTCACTTGTCTTCTTTCCAGGCTAAACATACTCAACTCCTTCATTTATTCCTCATGAGTTCTGATTTCTAGACTCTTTATCATCTTTGTAAACCTCTTCTGACTATATATTTGCCTTGTTAATTTTCAGATGGATTGTAAAGACTTTCCTATTTTAGGTTTCCTAAAAACTTCTCCTTTTTGATAGATTATTTAAATCACTATTATACTTATTTCTATCCTACCTTTCTGCCAACATTGGAACTAAAGGTGGTTGAAATGAACTGTTTAATACTCTCACTATTTTCTAACTTATTTTAATATTTTAATTGTGTTTATTGTTTTGTGTTATCTTGGGGCTGAATGACAAGAAATAAATACATGTGAATTTTTTTGTTGCATGAACACAGCAGGAATCCTTCCAGGATCAATGTGCAGGTCTGATTTGGATGCTGTTACAGGCATCAGGAAGCATTATGTGACTTCCTGTGCCCAATCACTAATAACAGAATCCTTTCAAGGCATAACCAAGATACTTGGCCTCAGTTGTCCATGCTCTGGTAACCTCCTGGTTAGATTGGGGTAAAGCTCTATATATGAAACTGACTTTGAAGATGAGTCAGAAACTGCAGATAGTGCAGTATTTACTATATTATTGACTGTAAATGGCTGTTGTAATCATAATAAGTTTGTATTAAGTCAACTGCACTGACTCGAAAGCCAATCCACAGCGTTGACCTGTAAAACTTTTCTCAGCTTAGGATCAAAGTACCTGAAGTGCTTTCTGGAACCATATGAGTCTCCTGCAGGTGTTCCCATCATCTTACAGGAAGTGATTGGTTATCAAAGAGGGGCATTCTCTATGGTTATTTTGCTTTCTCTGGAGAATCTGCTTTGTATTTGTTTTATTGTCTTTTTAGGTCTGAGGCAAATACTTTTTAATTTCCCAAAGCTTTTAATTTCCCATGGTTTTCATCTACAGGTTTAATCTTACAGATTTCATTATGCTGGCAGTATATTTATACTTCCTGTTTTAATTTACAGTGTTATTTACTGCCCTGGGGATATGATTGAAAGACGGTTGTAAAAATATTTTAAATACATAAATAATAAAAGCAATACTTTAAGAACAGTTATTTCTTTTTCAGCAGAGGTTCTCCATCACCCATAAGTCTCCTTAATCTCCCACTGACAGTCATACTGTCCAAAAATGCTGCACAGAAATAAAGATAGATATTGCTTCCCTTTCTTTGTGTACAAGCAGGGAACATGGAATCGTTTTAAGAACTCAAAGGGAAAAAACTCAGAAGTATGCAGCTGAAGGCTTTTTGGCAGAAGTGGCTGATGCTGCTTTCTTTTCTTTCCCTCAGGGAACATAAGGTCTTTTCAAGTTTCCATGAAGGAGAAAAGCAGGCCCACGCAGCTGAAATCTCTTTGGCAGCAGTAGTAGGTGCTGCATTTTCCATAAGATATTCTGAAAATTTTTACAGAGGAGGGAAAAGACAAAATTGTGTGTCAGCTTGGCATATTAGTAGGTAAAATTATATATCAGCTAGGCATATTAGTAGGTATATAACTATAGGAAGGTATTCTGAAGCATAAACCAAGTTAGCTGTTTCCTTAGCAGACTGAAAGGGAAAGGTGGTGATTGTTATAAATTATTCTTTGGGGAATGAAGTTAGCATAAATCAAACAGTCCAGGGGTCATGGAGGCAATCAAATCTACCCAGAGCTGAGTAGAACAAATCTGCTGGAGGGACCAGAGATGAGTAATTAGAATGAGCCATTACCAGGAGTCTCCAGGATAAGTGCTGAGGTACCTGTGCGGCAGAAGAGGGTGAATCCTTGACAAGCTTGATTTTGTTCCAGAGGCTAATAAGGAAGCAGGAATAGCTAGGGCTGCTCTAATTGTGCTACAGATGCATGCTTTGGTGCAGAGTCACTCCCTAAGCACAAAAACTTGTGACTGGCTGTGTCTGTCACTTGTCAGAGGAAAACACAACCATGCTAGTGAGATCTTCAAAACAGAGCTGTGTGAGCTCTAATTTTGTTGAAAGGGAGAATGGCCATTTCTGCACTAGGCTGTTATAGTGCTATTATTCCACTTGCAACATCCTATGGAACCCTGGGGTTTGCAGTTTCGGGAGGGGCTGGCGGGCCCCTCCCAAAACTACAAACCCGAGGGTTCCTTAGGATGTTGCAAGTAGAATAATAGCACTATAACAGCCTAGTGTGGAAATGGCCACAAATGATTAGGCTATATGGTCCTGTTTGTAAGATAAACTCATTCCTACAACCAATTTGGCTAAAGAATTCAATCCCTTCCTTTTCCCATAAGGTTTTGAATTAGATCCAAAGATCATGCAGTGTGAAAGGAAAGCCAATTGTGCATTCTTCTGTAGGCTCTACCAGTCTGTTTAGGCAGCCCCATTTTGTTATATCCTATAAAGACATTAATCTTAGTGCAGATATTAGTTTATACTCCAGTATGAGGTTTCAGAAATTTTATGTTTGTGTATTATGATGTGAACTATCATGGTTCCACATCTCAGTGGAACAAAATGTTATCTTCCAGATTTTGTTTCTTTGAATATTGCAGTGCAGTTCTCCGAACCAACTTGTATTTTGGAATAAAATAGGTTTAGAAATGTGACTGATTTGTTTAAAAAGCCATATTTTGCATATTCTCTTATATAAAATGTCTATTTCATGAGAAAACTTATTTAAAAAGTATTTAGATATTTATGTGTATGAAATAATGAAGAGTTAAATAGACTGATGCCTCTATTTCTACACTGAAGAAAACTACCATTATTTCTTCATTGCTGCACTGAATCCAAAACGGCATAAGGCAATAGAAAATTATTTAAAATTTACAAACTGTTGCAAGCTGAATCACTTTTATATTGAAATATCAAATTATTTATTTTTATTTATAACAATGTATATATCTTGCCCTATATCCAAAGACCTTGAGGTGGCATAAAGAAAATTTAAACAAACTGAAACAGTTAAATGTAAAACAGTAATATAATTTTAAGTCTAAAAATATATTAAACTATCTTACATTAAAATGAATTAGAGACATACTGTGGGGGGAAAAAACCACAAGTATTTTTTGGATGTAACCTACATTGCAATATATTATCTGAATTTTGGATAAACAACCAGGGAAGGACAATTTATTTGATGGCCAGCCATGGAATAATGCGACTAACATAGAAAGATGGGTTAAATAAGGCCATTTTATTTGACTTAAACTATTGAAGTTGCATAGACCTGGAAATGGAGCAAGAGAGGGAAGCAATTTGATGCGTGTCCAGCTGAGGCCAGGTGTCTCCCCATGACTACCTCTTCAGCCTTCCCTTGGGTGAACTATCGCAGTCCCAAGGGCAATCCAAATACTTGGCTGTAATTGGAAGGTAATGCAGGAGACTCCCACACAAGCCACAGAACTCTATAAGTAAGAGCCCAAATTCCAGGTTAACCTTAAGTGTGGCCTCCTTCCCTACCCTTTGAGCCACGGGATCTTAGAAAGTAAGTTTCAAAATCCTACCCTACACCAAAAGGGTGCCAGACATGTACATCAAAGCCTTATATTCTTCCCCCGCTGCATGCCACAGACAAGAGGTAAGCATCTGCTCAGTCCCTTTCCCCACCAGGCCAACCAACATGGCCCTCACCCCTGTTTCAGCTCCCTCAGGAACTCTATTCATTACCTTTTTCAACATACTACTTGTATTTTGGGTAGACAGCCAGAGAAGGATGACTTATTTCTAGCTGCAGAAAGGTACATTTTATTTCTATTTAAAGGTATCATTACATAGTTTACATTTCTTCTCATCTGGAATTTTTAACAGTGCTGTGGCTGGTGGAATTTTGGAGCATTTTAATAGATTTTCATTATAAATTGTTGAGATCTTGCTGTATAGAGAATTTTTAAAATAACACTAAAGCAACCTAAGGTGAATTCTGTACATATGATGTACATGCTTTTGACAATGGAATATAGCTTATGGGCAATTGCCAGTTCTGATCATTGTTTTCTCTTCTGGGATCTTCTGTAGTAGATTATTCTTTGGTACCAGTCTCGTCCTGCTGATCTGCATTTTTTTTTCACTGAGTGAATCTTGTAGTCTAAGAAATGCCTACTTTAAATCTTTGAATTGTGAGTCTATCAAATCTACACATATGCAGTTATGTTGTAGGGTTTAGCTGTAGAAAGTAGATTTTGTTCTGATCTGTAGAAGCATGTAAGCTTGTGTAATGATCTGAAAATATCTAATACAAGGTTCTCTTTTATATTATCCAATGCACAGGGGTCCAGAAAGTGAAACTGTTGCATGGATTTGTTTAGGTTTAGGTAGATGGTATGGTGGAGTTATGATGAAACTTTATTAGGGCTTTCTGTCCATGAGGCTTGCTAAGAAAGATACCATCAAGGATTTTTAGATAGGGAAGCATTGTACCAAAATAGCCCTGAATATGTTGTCATAATGTTTCAAGTGAATTAGATCAGAAGTACATGTATCTATGAAAACTGAAGTAATTAGGATTACAGATAATGGCAGAGTTTAGTAGCCACCATGGCACTATCTTTTCATGCTGGGGAGGCAAGAGGCTATACTGATGGCAGCAGTGCTGCTGTTACGGTCTCCCATGTCAGACAAGTGTTTGCTGAGAAGCCAGGTTAAATGTGCTAAAGAGCTACTGGGCAGTAGAAGTAGTAGGAGGTAACACTAGTGGAGCATCTTTCAGGGACATAGCTAATACTTGTTACTACAGTGGAGAAGGGGGCACAATAAAAGCACCCTTGAGTGTATTTTACTATGAAAACATTGTGATGAGATATTCCAAAATGAAACAAGAGACACTGCCAGAAGATGACACTCTTAGGTCAGAAGGCCCTCAGTAAGCTACCAGGGTGCAGTAGAGGACAACTATGTGAGTAGCTCTGTGGATAATGACACAACTGGACTCAGACTGGAAGGACATTCAGCTGTTGACATGGTCAGAGCTAAAAAGAAAATCTGAAGCTTCACAATACACATTGCCGCCCAACCCACGAACAGAAGAGATCTCACACAGGACTTGGGTTGACTAGGGCAATTTATTAATATGCCTAATTAACATCAAGGGAAAATGAACTTGAACTTGCTTGAGCTTGAGCTTGAACTTGAACTTCTGAACTTCTGACCTGAGGAAGAAGGGGGGGCAACTGCATTTATGGACTAGGGCAAGGGTCACATCCCAACCATCTTCCCTAGCCCGGGGCAAGATACCGGGCTCCAAAGCCAACCGCTGACGGTGGATTAAGACTTTGGCCGGCCCTTTTCTGTGAGGTGAGCCCCGAATGCCCATCCCCCGGCGCAGGACGAGTAGGGTGAGCCCAGGTCCCCCCTCAAGGATAGGCTTATCCTACACCGAAGGGTGCCATAGGTACTCGCTGACCCCTTAGACCCCCCCCATACCGGCCACGGATAAGGGCAAGCGTCCGCTTAGCCCTTATCCCCCCATTTCCCTCTCAGAATGGCATCCAGCCCCTCTCGCAAATCCCGCAAGAAAATCTCATTGCCCTCAGGTGACAGGTGCACTCCATCATGCCAATACAGCTGTGGCTTGTCAAAAACAATGTCACCATGTGGAATGTAGCAACCCAAGCCCCGTTTCAAAGCGTTGTGAATTTCCCGGTTAGCCCTCTTACGGGCGAGTTCCAAGTGTGGAGGGTCACCCCCCCACACTCTTCTCTGAACCATAGCAGACCAAACAATGCATGTGTGAGGCCAAGTGTCTTGAATATGCTGCATATCCTGAATGGCCTGCAGGATCAAGGCCTTTCCTTTCAACAGTCCAAGGTCATTCCCACCGAGGTGGATCACCAGTATATCAGGCGGAGGCCCGCAGCACTCCCCGAACAGCAAAGGTAACAGGCCGTGCCAACGCAGGCCTCTCTTGCCCAGCCATTGTATGGATACCCGATCTCCCAATCCCAAGTTCGAGCCCATATGGCCCTTGCGAGCTTGCTTCTCTGCCCAGAAGATGAAACTGTGTCCACAGATCAGCACTCGCTTCCTTCCTGCAAAAGCAGGTCGATCTGAAAATGATAAACATTAACATGGGTTAATTGGCCTGACATAACGCCGGTAAGCCATAGACTTCCATCTTCCAATCCTCCTGATATCATCAGCATGCATGCCCACCGATGCAGCGGTGGAAGCTGCACCTATGCGAAATGAGTGTGTACCGAAATTAGACCCTTGCAGGCCCAAGTGACGCAGAGCCTTCTTCGTAATGGCCCAGAACTGATACCTAGTAAGTGGAGTTGTGTCCTCATGGCAAAACAGCGGCCCTGCGTGCATTCCTCTTCCAGCGGTGTACGCTCTAAGCGCCCTGACTGGGCACAAGGCCGCATCAGCACATTCTTGCAGTGTCACAACAGCGCCCCGTTTGGCCTGATCTGTCTTGGAACCCCTTATGACTAAACGTACATGTCGCTCACCCCACTTCAGGTCTCTGAATTCCAAGGCCCTGCCCGACCTATCCCCTTTGCTCTGTACCACGAGCTCGCTTACCCTTAATGCCCCAAAGAATGCAGTGAGAGCCGCTGAGTGAAATAAAAGAGCTTCATATGCTGAGGAACACAAGATTTTCCACGCGTCGCCCAATCCTTTCAATATGCCCGGAGAGAGTGGTTGCCTGTTGTCCCTGACCACTCCTTTCTGCCTGACCCACCCTTCTATGAATTTACGTACCCTAAAATCATTAGTGGGGTCAGGCAAGCCGCGCGCCTTGGACCAAAAAGCCAAGGCCGACATACGAGATCGAATGGATTGCGGGGAGAGGCCTGCTTGCTTGAGTTCCACACAAAACTGCAAAATGTGGTTAACCGGAATTGGCCACGTGTCCTGTAACCCCTTGGACTTACGAAAGGTGCTAAATTCCTCAGCCACCTTGCTGTAACTCCTCCTGGTGCTGGGCGCAATTGACATACCTATCATTCGCGTTACCTCACCCCGCCAAGGTTCCACAGCTCGGCAGGCATCGGTTCCGGGAGGGGTGCCGCATCTGGTGCCAGCTCTCTGAAACGTTCCATCTGCATACGAGAGAGAGAGTCAGCCAAGGAATTATCCACACCCGCAACGTGTATTGCTGTAAAGACTATGTTGAAACGAAGACAATGAAGCGTGAAAGCCCGCACCAAACGCATGACACGCTGTGACCTGGAAGAGAGATTATTAATCACGCTGACCGTGGCCTGGTTATCGCACCAAAAATGTACTGCGGCATTTGCCAACTCGTGTGCCAAGATGTGTACTGCCACCAATATTGGGAAAAACTCTAAGAATGTAAGGTAGATGTGAGGCCTGTATCTGCCCAACTCTCAGGCCACTTCTGTGCACACCACTTACCTCTGAAAAAGACACCAAAGCCAACGGAACCTGCTGCATCTGAAGATATCTGCAATGCGTTCCTGATCTTAATTTCGTTCCGCCAAAAGGAGACCCCATTGAAATCGGCCAAGAACCTCTGCCATACCTCTAGGTCTAGCTTCATCTCTCTGGTGATCCTAATCCTATGGTGTGGCTTAGTTACACCTTGGATGGCATCGCAAATTCGCCTGAGAAACGCCCTGCCGGGCGCTACCACCCTACATGCAAAGTTCAGATGTCCTAATATCTCCTGAAATTCCCTAAGAGTTGCTTTACGCCTACCTAAGAAGGATGCTACCCTTGACCTGAGATCTTGAACTTTAGCTGGCGGTAATCTACAGGCCTGGTTAACTGTGTCCAGTTCGATACCCAAAAAAGTAAGCCGGTGTGCGGGGCCCTCCGTTTTTTCATGTGCCAAAGGCACGCCCTACTCCTCCATCAGGGATGCGAATTCTGCCAAAAGGAATGAGCACTGCCCAGATCCCCACCGTCCTACCAAAAGGAAATCGTCCAAGTAATGCACGACGCCACGAAGGCCCGACTTTCTTTTAATGGCCCATTCCAAGAAGGTGCTGAATGTCTCAAAGGCAGAACACGACACTGAACATCCCATCGGGAGGGACCGGTCGAGGTAGAACCCACCTTCAAAGGCAAACCCTAAAAGTTCAAAGTCAGCTGGGTGAACGGGTAGCAGGCGGAATGCTGACTTGATGTCTGCATTGGCAAGGTCTGCTCCAACTCCGTGCCCCCGCACCACCCGCACTGCTGCATCAAATGAAGTGTACCTCACTGAACATAACTCTGTTGGGATGGTGTCATTAACTGAATCACCCTTGGGGTATGACAAATGGTGGATTAACCTAAATTCACCCGGGGTTTTCTTAGGGACTACTCCTAGCGGGGATATCCTAACATTGGGAGTGGGAGGATGTTCAAATGGGCCTAACACCCTGCCCTCCATCACCTCTTTCCTAATCTTCTCCCTTACTATGTGCTCATTACCTCTAACTGATCTAAGGTTACTAGCCATGAAAAATCTACGAGGTCCCACACTTGGGATTCTAAAACCTAAAGTAAATCCTTCCCTCAGGTATTGCGCTGCAGCCCGGTTCGGATAAAAACGAAGCCAGGCCATTAGGTTCTCCACTTTAATTGGGCTGGGCCCCTTTGGGAAATGGTGGCTTATTCCCTGTCCCCCGCTTGCCCCCATCGTCCTTGAAGCCTGAACCTCCGCCTCTCCCCTTGTTGCAATTGCGTGCTGTGTGGGGGCCCCAACAAATCCCGCATAGATGTTTGTATTTGCAGGGTCGCCTTGCACAAAACCCCTGCGTTCCAAACTCCCAGCAAATCTGAACCAACTTTTGCTCCTGTGAGCCCTGAGCGCGAGGGGAACTCGCTGTCTTACTAGATTGCATCAAATGACCAGAGGGGGACCTCTCCCCGAATACGGGACGAGTCGTGGTCAATGTTTTCATCCACAACTCGGGGACAATGGTATCCCATCTCAGGTTTGGCTGCTTCGCTGCCCTCAGTCTGAACCTCTCATCGTAGTGCAGCCAACCTGCCCCTGCGAAATCTGTATGGGCCTGGAATATCGTGTTCAAATACCTCAGCATGGCCAGAGCCCTGGATGGCTGGGCCTTAACGACCACCTCCGCGTAAATGAGATAGCCCACAAACCAATTATTCCAAGTTCTTTCAACCTTACGATTCTTGAACTTCTCCTTCTCACCCGCGTCTAAATCCTCCTTCTCTTTCTTATCAAGCTCTCGATACAAAAGGGTAAACAAGTCCACGTATTCCCCCTCTGTATCTTCTCGATAGTGGCTGTAGCAAGATGCTCACTCAAAGCCCCCGATTGCCCACCTACCTCATCCTCTGGGCCCACCCCTTTGGAAGACTCCTGGGGCATAGACTCACCACCCTGGCTGAGTTCCTGAGGCTCCTTGGGACTGCTTGCCTCCCTGTGAACCTGCTGTGAATGCGATGTGTTTTCCCCAGGAGAACAATGTGAGGAGGACGCCAAAACCTCTGGGGAACCTGCTGGTGGAGCCCATACCATGTTGTTCGGTGGTGTGCTAACAATCCATGGCCCTGCCACTAATGCAGTGTTATCCTCAATGCCCATACACTCACCCGTTGCCTCTGCCACTGCTCCCGAAGCTCCTGAGGGCCCAGCCTCTGAATCGCCGTGCTGTGATGAGGATGGTTGGTCTGGCCTCCTAGAAGGCGCTTCATTCCGCTGCTCGCCCGACCCTTTTTCAAGCGCATCTAATCGTGCCAAAATCAGGTCAATATCTCTCACAGACACAGTCATTGTCTGCTCATCCCTTCCTCTACCTTGCACAGCCGGCTGCCGCCTCCTTTCCATGGAATCCAGTTTATCAAAAATAGCAGCTATCCTGGTCCCCCTCCCTTCTTCATCCAAAGATGAAGCAAGTGTAGGTGGGGCAGCCGGGGCCTCAGCCGTCTTGGGCCTCTTAGCTGGAGTGGCCCCCTTGCTATTGGCTCCCCCTCTTGCCGGTGCGGCCTTCTTGGGGGGCTGCTTGCCCTTAGATGCTGATGCTGCCTGCTTGGGGGGCTGCTTGCCCTTAGATGTTGATGCCGCCTGCTGGGGGGGCTGCTTGCCCTTAGATGTTGAAGCTGCCTGCTTGGATGCCATGGCCCCCACAGGTGGAATTAAATGTCCACGAATGGGCCCAGGAGCCAAAGCTGACAATGAAAGGAAAGGGGCACTCTCTCAGCCTTAAATTACTCCCTAGCAAAAGGCCCGCTGCCTATGGGGAGCAGATGGATCCCTGCTGAAAGCAAACCCCCAATTAATCTGCCACTCCGGCCACTTGCCAGTACAACCCGGGGGGGGAGTTGGGGGAGGGGAAGGGGGAAAAAATCACAGGCACGGAAGAACACACAGGAGGTGCAGAGGCCCCAATCCCAGCCACATACGACCCCCCTGCCTGTCTCCCACTCACTCCCTCACCTCCGTGCTGCTCTTGCTGCCGCCAAAACCTCCCCCCACTGCTTTCCGGGCTTGGGACTGACACAGTCGCCCACGCTTCCTACCTGGGCGGCCGCCGCTGCGACCACCTACTCCCCCGACGGAACTCCGATGTGCCGCCTGGTCCCTTTAAGGGCCTGCTGAAGGTCGCCGTCGAGCTGCGCGGGGGATCGGGGCCGCGGAGCCCCGCTGCTGCCCAAAGTCAGGCACGCCGCCCCACCGTGGGGGGGGGTGCCGCTGCCGAGAGTCGGAGAGGCCACGCAGCAGGGCCGAGGACGAAGCCTCGTCCTAGCCGAAACTTCCCCACCCTGCCTGCGAAGTCCTCGCTGCCTCAGAGGATCAAAAGATCCCCTTGCTGGGCCGCGCGGCTGCGCCGCTCTCCCGATCGCCGGCCAGCTGGGAGGAGGAGGAGGAGGAGAGGGGACAAAGCCTCTAAGGCCGCCACATGGCCAGCCTGAATAGACAAAACAAACGTCCCCCTCCTCTCCTCGCAGCGATCGAAAAGAGGCCGAGGGAGGGGTGAGGTGGCCATAAATAGCCCCCTCCAGCCCCGCCTCCCCCCGAGACCACTCTCCTCTCGCGGGAGGGCGGCAAAGAAACGTCCCCCCGCCACCCATGGTCACGTGGGGGCAGTGGGGGACGAATTACAGAAGCATGGAATGTGAGAAGCCTGAATTGGGGAAGCTAGACATAGTAAAATAAGAAATGGAATGTATAAACATAGTAATACTGGTGAGGGCAAGCTCAAATTGACAGAAATGGTACACTCTCAGATAATTAAACAATGTTTTACTCAGGAAATGAAAATCTAAGAAGAAATGGGGTGGCATTTATAATGGAGGTGTACCAAATGCAGTCAAAGGCTATAATGCAAAGTCTGACCAAATAATATCAGTGAGACTTCAGGGAAAACCTATCAGTATGACCATAATCCAATTATGTTCTAACTACAGAGGCAGAAAAAGAAGAAATTGAAAGATTCTGTGCTAGAGTTGATGTGGAAATTGAGCATACATCAAAACAGGACTTTTTGTTAAAAATGCAAAAGTAGAACACAGAGCAGAATTAAAGACTGTAGGAAAGTTTGGCCTAGTATCAAGAAATGAATCAGGAGAATGACTGACTGAATTTTGTGAGGCCAACAGTTTGTTCATTGCAAAAGGCATTCTTCAAGCAACCAAAGAGGTGACTTATACATGGACATCACAAGATGGCCAATATAGAAATCATGTACAGTACCTAATTGGAAGCAGGAAAAAAAGAGAAGCTCCATTCACTCTGCAAAAACAAGACCAGGAGCAGATTGTGGCACAGAATAATATCAGAAATTAGAGAAATGCTAAAGAACACTAAACCAACCATCATGCCAAAGTCCAACCTGAAGAACATCCTCATGGAACTTAAAGACATTTATAAAGCAAAGATGCACACTTTTAAGCTAATTGACTGGCAGCCAGAAGAACCCTGGACTGAACCCAGGGAGACTGTCAGAGAAGAATGCAGAAAGACACCATCTACCGCAAAAAAGAAAAAGAAGTGTCAGTGGATGACAAATGAAACTCTTCAAGCAGTTAAGGACAGAAGCAAAAGTAAAAGGATACAGAAATAGGATTAGAACCCTGAAGGCAACTGTTTAGCATTTTCTGTGCACAGACAAAGGTAATTACTTTAATTATCAATGAGTAGACAGAATCTACTCAAGTTCTAACTAAAATCTGTCAACAAATATGGAAAACAATGGCCCACAGATGGGAAAAACTCAGTATACATTTCAGTCTCCAAGAAAGGAGATATCAGGACCATTGCATTAATCCTGCATGCAAGCAAAGTGTCGCCCAAAATTCTACAACAAAGACCTTTATCAAATATGGAGCAAGAAATGTCAAATGTCCAAGCTGGGTTCAAGAAAGTAAGAGTTATTAGGGATCATATTGCAAGTATAATGAAATGTACCAAAGAATTTCAGAAGAAAATCAACCTGTGCTTTATAGATTATAGATTTGACTATGTAGACCATGAAAAACTAAGGATCACTCTTAAAAAAACAGATATGCCACAACATTTGATTGTCCTTATAACTGGTGTATTTACCTGGCGTTGCCTGGGATTTTATTTGTCTCTTAAGAACTCACCCAACTTTCTTCTCCAGTACCTGTAACTTTTCCCCATATTTCCCAGTGCAATCTGTATTCAGAGTTATTTACATACATAGTTCAGGTTCCTGAGGGAATATACTATTCTCCTTCTTGCTGCTAGGCCTTGTCTTCATTGCAACTGGCCTATTCTAGTACCTGTAACTTTTCCACATAGTCCCCAATCCAATCTGTGTTCTCTGGTGATGTTGATGTACTGGCTTTTGATTATTATTTATTTATTTATTTATTTATTTATTTATTTATTTATTTATTTATTTTGCTTTCTGTTGAATTTGTGAAATGGCTTTACGTTTTTCTGGAAGCATTTTTTGTTTTGAATTTCAGCTTTAAGATTTCTCACAATATTGAACTCATACAATCTACTGTGTGAGGCAAGAAGATCTTGTAACTATGTTGTGTATGTCATTTTAATTTTTCTCATGTATGCCTCCCAAATGTTCTCTGGCATCCTTATTGATGGTAGGCCTCATCTCCATAGCAACCGGCCTGAGGCTCAAGAGCTCTCAGCTGAGAATTCTAAAGGCCCCTCCCTAAACTGCCAGCCCCAGGATTCCATACAATCTTCACAGCCAGCCAATCATATGAGGACTTCTTGCCTCACACAGCCAATGAGTTCTTTACCTGCCTGATGCAGATAAACAGACAAACTCACAAACAGACAAACTTTGACTTTTATATAGTAGATGTATACTTACGACAATAGGCTACTGTCAGGACAGAATAGAGACAAGTGCAATGGTTTGCAACTGGCAAGAGGGTCAGGCAAGGCTGAATTTTATCACCTATATGTTTAATTTGTACACAGAACACATACGAAAAGCAAGATTAGAGGAAGGCAGTGTGAAAATTGGAAGAAGGAACACCAACAATTTAAGATATGTACATGCCACCATGCTGCTCGCAGAAAATAGCAAAGACTTAGAATAATTACTAAAGAAAGTCAAGAAAGAAAGCTGGTTTACAGTTGAAAGAGAATTTAAATTAAAGAAAAAGATTGAATTACAAAATGACCAGAAGAAAATAGACTGTAGAGGAGTTAGCCTCTGACAACAGAAGTCCTAGTCTTTTCTCTTTTCCTGTCCGCATCTGCACATTCAAAATGAGAGAGGCTTATATGTAATTTGAAATCTAAATTGTTATTCCCAACTAGAACAGAACAACTGAATCGATAGGAACTTAGTAGGCCATTACTTTGTGAATTCCCTTGATTCAATGGGTCTATTCTAGTTAAGACTAGTAATTGGATTTAGGGCTGATTTTATATGCTGCATTTGAAGATTATTTATTTAAATCATAAAATAACAGTAAAACATATTTAGTAAGTACAACTGTATTTTAAGAAAGCCATAGGAACACAAGGTGATATCAGTCATTCAGCAACCATAAGGTTTTCATTCTTTGCACAAAATTGCAAGAACAGAGTGGCACTGCACATCACTGGGGAATGAAATTCCATAGCTTCAGAGCAATCGATTTGTGGTGAGTGACAATGCAGCAGAGAGATGTTTCAGTACTAGGAGCTAAATTGTGGATTTCACTTCACTGACCTGGCTCCATCACTGCTGGATGACAAATTAAAACAATGCACTTATACACATTTATCTGTTAGTGAGTCCACAGAACTCACTGGCACTTCCTTTTGAGGAAGCATACACAGAGTGGCTCAGCAGATTTTCTGTTAAGAGTGTTCAAATAATCACCTATGAGCTAGCATTTTCCATTATTTCTTAATGGTTCACAGCCTTTTATGGCAAAAGCTTTTGAAATGATCTAACTCAATTACTTCTTATTTGACCTTTGTCTATTCCACGGGTGGAAATTGTGCAGCCATGCCTGTTCCACTGCAGCCCTTGGGACTCTCACTGATTCCTCCCTCCAATGTTTTAATCCACCCTCCCTTGTGTCGTAAGTATTCAGTGTGCTTTAAAACACCAAAATGCTGTTTTGAGGTTTTTCCTACTCCAAAACAGGGGGACCCACTCACCCCCCTGATTGACAAAGCAACCAGAACTAGCAGGAAGTCATTTCTAGCCACCAAAATGGCAGCCACTGTGGTGCAGGTGTGGTCTTCCACAGTTCTGCGGGAGGTAAAAATGGCTCTTGTGGCCCTCAGGAGACCAGAATGCACCTACTTTTGAACTGATTAGTTCTTCAGATCCTGAAAAAATGAATTGTGACAGAATTGACAAAGCTGAGTACATTTGAGGGAAAGATTTTAATCCCGATGGACTTCTGATAAACTATGACGCTTCTAATAAATAGCATCTTAGTACTGGTTAAAGTTCTTGTATTTCTTCAGCTTATTGATGCTGCCTTCTATTTTTAGTTTGTTAGCTGAAAGACATTCAGCATTTGGCTCATAACTTAGAGCTCTTTCTCTCCCTTCAAACTCACACTTGCAATTGAGCCTAATTTAATGCTTTCTTGTCAGGGACAGTTGAGTTGCAATGATATATTAAATTACCTTTATACATTTCCTGTAAGTATCTTGATATTTAAATGAAAAGTGTGCATGAAAGGCAGTGGCTATGATTAGTTGGTTATTATATTAGCTATTGTTTCTGGTTATGTCGCTGCTTTGTATGCAAATAGCTATTTGCTTTTGATAGATAGAGCACATTAGTTTCTTAAAAGTACCAAAGAAGTGAGGGTGAAGTGTGCCTGTATTACCCTTCCGGAAAAAAAGTATGTGTGCATGTGTGTGGGAGAGAGAGAGAAAAAAAAAAGATTATATACGTAAACATGTGAAACAGTATAAAGAAGTTAACGAGCCAGAGAGGATTATGCTCTGCCTTTTAATTCACAGGTATACCTCAGTTAATGAAGTAGATGTGTTGCTGGGTATTACTTCTCTAACAGAAAATAAGGATAGGTTCCTTCACCACAAAAATAAAATAAAATAATAAAATAAAATAAAAATAAAATAAAATTTCATCATGTTGTAGCAAGCTTTTTATTCAAAGCTAACAATAGGCACATGTGAAATGAAACAAATAGGTCAGGTAAATCTTGTGTAAGTAAATAAAAACATTTAATATCTTCTAGAGACAACTTGAAAAAGTCTTTGAAAATGCACTTTGTGATGATTTCTTGTTTCACCAGTCTCCACTTTTCTTAGGATTTCCATTTTGGTGGCCAAACTTATAGAACTATGCTTTTTAACCTGTGGGGGGTAGCTGATGAGGAAGGCTTATCTCCCCCCCTCCTTTTCTCTCTGTTTTGCTATTCACACATGCTCAGTAAGGGATTCTGGAGGCAGCTATTCTTTACCTTGCCTGTTGTTGGTAGGCACTCGCGGCTACAGAAGGATTGGCTAGAGCAGAATTCCATTCTTTTCCAACTCAGACGTCATTGTGTTATTTACTACATACTTGCTGCTGCAACCCAACACCAAAAGTCTGTCTTTTTCTAGCCCTCTTTCACCATCTTCCAATATGAATTCTGCTAAGAAACTAAAAAGGGGGAGAGGGCTAGGTGAGCATCAAAAGACTTAGTAAAAAGACTTTGTAGAAAGGAGCTTCACTGTCAGAGGTTTTGTCAACTGAGGTGTGTGTGTATGTGTGTGTGTGTATATATATATATATATATATTAAGAAGGTAGAATAGACATTGAATAAACATGAAAAACCTTAATATGAAACAAACACGCACATATAGTATGCACATACTGTTTCTTGGCACAAAAAAATTATCTCCATTTATACTATGCAGTCAGTGTAGTTCATTTTCATGTAGGTCTATAGCTTTTATTTGATTGAAGTGCATATAGAACTTAAGTGGTATTATTTTTACCAGGAAGGTTGTGAATATTAATTTTAATATTCATAACAATTACAATGCAGACGTCTGTATAAGAATTCTGGATATCTAATTGACTTTTGATTTTATTCTGCAATAATAGTTTCAAACAGACAAGAAAGCAGTTACTTATTCTCATGTAAACTTGCTTGGAACATTGAAACTTAGCACAGAATGTGAAAATGCTAGTTAGCCTACAGGGTCCACCTTTTGTAAATGAAAATACATTCCTTCATTCCACTTGATGTTTACTAGCATGCTAATATGACTTTGTAATCTTCTGCCATTGGCACTAGCTTATTGGCAGTAAACTACTACAGGCTTTCCAAAATAGATTTTCATCCTCAAATTTTAAATTTAGGAACAACGGCATTTTAAAAAATTTAGTTACTTGTGCCAGCTTGGCTAAACAAGCCCGCTAATTATGACAAATTCTTAAATACTGAATTTTTTGGATAGAGAAGTGCATGATATTACATTATTGCTGTTTATTTTTCCTGTTGCTTATAGCAGTGGTATGTCTATAGGAAAGAACATGCAATCCATACGGGCTTCATTTGTTACTCTTGGATTTCAGTCTCAGTATTTTTCATTTGCACAATTGCTATAGTTTGGACACACTACACTAAATGCCTTTTTTTAAAAAAGTCCTGTATGTTGCGCTAGCTGAAATCACATATTTTTGGTCTACTGTTGTAATTGCATGCAAAGTACATTGTGTGTAGAGTCACATGCTTTGTTTGTAGTGCTGTGTCAAGCTACAAGGTACAATATGGTATTCCAGTTGTAAAAGTTATGTCAATGGAGCATGGCAATTTATTTGTCAGTTTTCTTATTCCACTGAATGAGTGTGCATATCTACAGATGCACAGAAACTGGGAGCACTAAATAACAAAAATGAGTTCCTTGCCCAAATGCACACCTTCATAGCTGCACAGGGACACTATTCACAACATGCAAATTCAATTCCTCAGAGGCAAATTTTCTGTCATGTTGAAGAGTGCTTGCTTACATCTGTTGAATCACTGGGCACTACTGGCAGAAATACATAACTATCCATAGGGCTCGCAGATATTATGGTCTGGCCCTGTTTCCTAGGTCTTAGGTAATGAGAGGAATCTCAGTACAAGACTGCTGCCATGAAAATAGATTTCTTTTTTTCCTTATTCTCTGTGTTCCTTGTCTGTGCTGCTGCAGGCTGTTTCCAAATGATTGCTGTAGATTCATTGGAGAGGGAGCTGCCTAGTCACCCCTTCCTCTCCCATCTTGCCTTCTCAGAGTTTTTGAAACCACACCCAGCACCAGGAGCAGTCAGCACTGCTGCAGGAGGAGTTCTTTCTCCCTCTTTCCCAGCAATCTCTCCTGGTTACATTAGTCTTCTTGCATCTTCCCTAGTCCCTCTTTCTCATCCTTTTCTCTGTCTTACCTCTCCCTAGTTCTCCTGGTTATATTTGTCTTCTTACTCCTTCCCTACCCCTCTCTGAAATTTGTAGGTCTCTTACTCACTACAGCTTGCTTCTGAGTAGGTATGTTTAGATGGATTGCCCTGGTTATCCCTATTAGCTTATTGATTTATTATAATCATCATCATCACTGCCATTGCCACCATCATCTTCTTTTCCTCAAAATATTTACTTGAATAAAGTAGGATTATTAGGCTTATGATAATTGGGAGGATGAGGAATGATGCCAATATGAATAAAAAACAATAATCCATATTCTTTGAGTAGGCTTCAATTCCTAATTGTTCTTAAAATAGTGTTTGCAAAGTTGTTAAAACAAGGCTAGAAAAGGTGTTTTTGTGTTCAAAGCAGAGTTTAGAAAATTTAATTTCCAACCAAATAAATATTTTCTCATTTGTTAGACTATTTTTTTATTTCAGTGATACATTGAAACAAGTGTGGTTGACACTTAATACACTTAATACATTATGCTTAATATTTACATCACCATCTGCAAGTGGTTCATAGAATAAAGACTTGCTATTAGATTCTTCCAGTCAGAGGCCATTTCTGCACAATGTCGCTATACCACAACAGTAGTAGGTTGTTTCTGGTCCAGGAGCCGTGGTACCACACAACGTCGTCGCTATCCAGCTGCTATCCTGTCCCCAAGCGTCACCAAACTGCCTTATTCTATTTCTAGGAAAAATCCATTAAAAGCCTCCTTTGGTGCTTCAATCCCATCGGTTGTCTTAGTGCGGTATCATAATAGCACTTAATAGAGCCTCCTGTTATCACAGATCCAGGAGTGAGTGGGGTGTTGGCATGCCCCGCTTGTTCTTCCCTCATTTACTCTCATGGTGTGGTAACTTTAAAATGTATCACCTCTGTGTTTACTTTAAATTTCTCCTTTGAGTTAAAACTTTTTATTTATTTTTTAATACACTTTAAACATTATAGCACAAAAGTGCAATAGTGTACTGGTATGTCATGTTGTTACAACGTTGCTGCACTACTGTGGCTTCCAACCCCCCACCAAAAATCCTCCCAAGTAGGGGTGGTGGGATGGAGTGAAGGCAGGGCAAGGGAGTGGCTAAGGACACTGTAGTGGGGAAGGACACCAGTGGCAATACTGCTACTCATCTGCTTAAGGCAGAAGGCTGTGGAGAAGAGTGTTCCTAACCCAATGGCACGGGATTGTAATGCTACAACACACTGATACATGCAGAAATGGCCAGACTTTTCATCTTAAATAGGGGGAGGAACTCTGTGACAGCTATCTTTCATTCTCTCATGTAAATTAATATAGCTGGTGTATCCATTTATACTTTAAATGGAAAAATCTCACAGCCAGAATACTTATATCGTTCTCCATCCACATTCGCGGGTTTCACTTTCACTAATTTGATTATTCACGCGGTGTCCGCTTGTCCCCTCATTCTCCCCTCCCACCCCATTCTCGCCCTGTTTGCTCCTCCCATTCTCACTGCCCCTGGGGCAGGCACGCCCCACGTGGGGAGCAGGAAGGCTCAGTGAGTGCGATCACCAGTTCCCTGCACTCCTCCGTCACCACCGCAGCTGTGGGCGCGCCTGCACGAGCAGCAGGAAGGTCTGGGGGGTGATTGCCAGTTCCCTGCACTCCTCCTGCCACCACCAGTGGTGTGGGCATGCCTCGTGTGGGTGGCAGGAAGGTGCAGGGAAGACGACTGCCTGTTCCCTGTCTCCCTGCCCCCCTCCTGGGAGCTGAGCAGAAGCCTGTTGGGAGGGCACTCTACTTGCGATTATTTGACATTTGCAAGGGATCTGTGCCCCTATCCCTCGTGAATGTGGAGGGCCTACTGTCGGGATGCCCTCCATATTGTAGTAATGGGATATGTAGTCCAGCGTTAGGTAGCAGCTTGCTTGCAACCAAAGCCTAGGAACCATAAACCATTAGGTAAACAAATGCAAGGAATGCACTGATAAGCTCTGCCAGGCTCTCACTACTTCAAGGTCTCTTGAAAGAGGGAGGGGGAAGGATGAGATTCTTAAGTATTTGCTATTGCTTTTGAACTTTATTCCTCTCACTGAAGTCTTGTACGATGTATCTCACTCCAAATAAATAGTGTTTATGCACTGTACTATGTGTGTGTGTGAATTCAGTTCCTGACACCTACTGTATTGGTTGCTGAAAATTAATTTTACTGCGAAAATTCATTATATAAGAATTTGGATGCTCATACATCTAATATAAAGTTCAAGATGTAATTGAGCTTATGTTCAGATAAATGATATATATTTTAGAATGATTTTGAATGCTGAAAAAATGACTAATTCAAATAAAATGAATCCATTTTTCTCTCCCTCAGCCATGCAATCTAAAGATTAATACCAGTTTTCAGCATTGTTCTTGTTTGGTACAATTGATTTAAATTACAGTCTGATATGAATGAATACTTCTACCTGGCCTCACAAAGATTTCTTTGATAAGTGAAACCACCCACAAACTGGACCCTTTTAAAGTTTGAATGGATTTCCATTCAAGAAGATTACCTCTTTAGTTTTATTTAATTCTCAGTTTCATAGTAATGGTACTAAGTTGCCTAAGCAACCAGAAAATGTCAAGGTCTTGGAATGTCTGATAGCTTATATTCTTAATTTTGCTTATGGTGTTATATTGTGACTGCAAGCATTATCCTATGCAAATCTCTAATGACAATAACAATAAAAGAAAACAGTGTAACATTTGTGTCTTAAATGTATTAGTGATTTTGTTAAGGGTACAGTATCTATAAGTAAATGACCACATTCCAATTATAGGTGACACAGAAGAATTTTATGCTGAGATGTGTTTAAGTTTGAGACTTATCTTTACAGTAAATGTATGAAAGACATATTATAATTTCTTGAACCACAAACTTGGGTAATATTGGTGTTCAAAGTATTTCAGAATATAAATCATCCAAAGTGTCCCTTCTGCCTAATCAGGAGATAACTGATACAGTGAGTGAAGTGACTTGCTGAAGGTCAAACTGTGGATATACAATTTCCTGTTGATAGTATTATGTTGCCCTTCAGAACAGTGAACTATCTTTTTAATTATTTACACTGAATATTACTGATGAGAAGAAAAAGAACATTTATATGCATGTGTGGCTTTTGATTTTAATTCTGACTAACTATGGGGAAATCCACACTACTTCCATCTCTGTATAATTCTGTGACCTGTGAACTTGGAAAAGAGCTTCTCATGCATAGCCTGCCCCATCTCCTGTTTAATATCAGATATGAGAGCTATCTTATATTAACATATTAGAATTAGTCAATAAGGACATACTAGATTAAGAAAGACCTCAGTCATTTAGTATAAAGTCTAGAAAAATGAAGCTAAAACCTTTGGAGTGTGGATGATAATGATGAATCTCCTTTAAGATGAGCTTAAAAGGTGCTGTCAGACATTAATGGATAAGTTTATGAATATTGTCAAGGGGTAACTCAGGCCACTATTAAAAGTGTTTGGTAGTTGGTTCAGTACATAATCTATTGGGTTTTTAAAAAAATATAATACATAATTCATTCCTGAACTTCATTCTCACCATTATTGTCATGATCGCTGTAAGGTTTTTTTTAAAAACAACAACAACAGATCATTGGATAATAAAATTGTGACTGAACTATATCTCTGCAGATTAGAAGTGTAGAATAGCATGAGTGAATGCTTTGTCACTGATATAAATAAAAATACCAACATTTATATAAATACTTAATAAGTAAATGACATGTTGGGAAGAAGGATGCTATTGTATTTTTCTTCCCAATTCTATACAGAGTCACATTTCCCCCCAGAGATTATGTACAAAATTTTGAAGAGGGAAATGGAGACATTGAAATAGTCCAAGATTTCCCATACTTTGTCTCAGGCATGACTCAGCAGAAAAGATTGTAATGCTTGGTAAAGTGGTAGGCAGTAAGAAAAGAGGGTGATCACATAACAGGTTGATTGATTCAGTCAAGGAAGCCAGGGTCCTGAATCTGTGTACTTCTCTCTGGGGGCCGACTAAAATTGAATACTGTAAACACAGTTATAGTTTATGTCCCAATATATATTTTTAACAACAGTACAACAAATTATGTATTAATTTGTACTGTCCCAAAAGTTCCAAGCATCCAATGAGCTGACAATGCAGGATTTGACTGCACTGACAGTGCAGGACTTTGGGAGTGGCACTGGCCAGACTCAGAAACCATTAGCGCTATAAAATTTGTCTGGTATTTGTTTATAGAAAGCTAGCATGCTGTAGAGGTAAAGAAATAAGCTAGCATGGTGTAGAGAGCCAGTGTGGTGTAGTGGCTTGAGCATGGGCCTATGGCTCTGGAGACCAGGGTTCAAATCCCCACTTAACCATGGGTCACTAAGTGACCTTGGGTAAATCACACTCTCTTAGCATGAGAGGAAGGCAAAATCAAACCCCCTCTGAACAAATCTTGCCAAGAAAAGCCCATGATAGGTTCACCTTAGGGTGACCATAAGTTGGAAATGTCTTAAAGGTGCACAATAGCAGCAGCAACAACAACTGCTGTTTGTTATAGATTTTGTAGCAATATGTTATTATACATATTGTAGCAATATGTTCAATAGTGTTATAAATACATGCAGCCCTTTAGGTCAGTGAAAACTTTATTTAATGTAACCCAGTGAAGTGAGCTACTAGTCTCATGAATATAATAGATGTATCTAGGCGTGTTTTGTGTTCAGGCCCTCTTTAAGGAAAGTGTCAAAATATATACAACATTTAGTTAACTCTGGAAACAAAAATATTGTCTTTTTTTGACATCTGGATTTAGAAGATAATACTATAAGCAAGTGCTATGTATGATAATTATAACAGATAATTACAAGCCTATGGGATTGACAATGAAATTAATGTTCTTAGTGTTTATCATACCATTAGCAGCTTTTCACACACTGATTAGATAAATCATTTTGCGCAGTTGCACAATGCAGTTCATTTTCCTCACAAGTCAAGAGAAGTAAAACTCCCAGTACATTCTGTGTTGGTCAGGCTTCATCTGAAATATTGCATTCAGTTCTAGGCACCTTATTTTAAGAAGGATATAGACAGAAGGACAACAAGGATGTATGGAGAACAAGACATATGAGGAAAGGTTGAATTTTATTTTGTTACCCATCTCTCCTCAAAGCTCGAGGCAGGGTACAACAAAGATTAACATACAAGTAAAACTAGCATACCAATTAACACATTAAAATTAAAACACATTAAAATACACTAAAAGCATAAAAACATTCAAATACCATAATTAAAATCACAATTAAAAATACATCATAGTTAAAAATAGTCTGGATAGGCCTGCTGGAAGAGATAAGCCTTTAGCAGTTTTTAAAATTCAGACAGCATACTTTGCTGTTGAATCGCTTCCTGGCAGGCCATTCCACAGTTTAGGGGCAGCTGATGAGAAGGTCCTCTGGGTGACCATTGCCAATCTTGTTTTAGGCAATTTAAGTAAATGGCCTCCAGAAGACCTGAGAGTATGGGACATATTGTATGGGAGGAGGCAATCGTGTAACTTGGTAACTTGGACTCAAACTATGTAGCGCTTTAAAGGTAGTAACCAACACTTTATATTTTGCCTGGGAACTAATTGGCAATGATGTCTTTAAGTCTTTTACTCCAAGTCTCAACTCAAGTCTCAAATCTCTACCTTCAAGTCTCAAGTCAAGTCTCAAGTCCTTGAAGATAGTTTCCAGTCAGGTCTCAAGTCAAGTCTTAAGTCCAGGAGGTAACTTTATTCTTCAACCTACATTCCAGAATCTCTGGAGAGAGTCAAATAAAGTCAGTTTTAACACTGACTCTCCACATTTGCAATTTTGCCATCTACAGCTTCAGAAGTGGGGAATAGGATCCTTCTTACTTCCCATTTCTGAAGCTGGAAGGTTTTTCAGAAGTGGAGAATAGAATCCTCCTTACTCCCCATTACTGAAGCTTCAAAAGCTTTAGAAGGAAAGATCCTTCCTCCTCAAGTCTGTTGCCGAACACATTTGCTGTTCCCCTCTGAGAAATGCACCTTGCACTTTGTGGGTGAATCTTGTCTTCTGCTCTTAGGCTTTTAGAAGGCTCCTCCGATACACAGCAGGGACAGGCTGCTGAGCAGACCTCAACCCTGTCTCAAGCCTATTGCTTAACCCATTTGCTGTTCCCCTCTGAAAAATGCACCCACACTTTGGGCTTGAGACAGATCATCATGTGACCAGTAGGCAAAATGAGATGGAAGCGTTATGTTATGGATGAATGTGTCATGTTACTGAACCAAGGGCAGCAAGTCAGTCACTAAAAATATACAAGTCTCTAGTTGAGTCGAGTCAATGCATCATTTATTGCTGAGTCGAGTCTGAGCCAAGTCACTGAAGCAACTTAAGTCTGACTTGAGTCCGAGTCAATTGACTTGAGCCTACATCACTGCTAATTGGCAGCCAGTGGATTGATTTTAATATTGGTATAATATGTTCACTCCTCAATGTATCAGTCTGGCTGTCATATTTTGGACCAGTTGGAGTTTCTGAACTTGGTACAAAGGTAGCCCAATGTAGAGTGCATTGCAGAAGTCCAACCTTGAGGTTACCAGCGCATGCACTACCATTTTTAGGTCATGTAATTCTAAGAAGGGGTGCAGTTGGCCTAACAGCCAAAGCTGATAGTAAGCACTCCTGACTTTCACATCTATCTGAGCAGACATTTGGAGGGACGGATAGAGGAGCACTCCCAAACTGCAAATGCAGTCTTTCAGGGGGAGTGTGACCTCATCCAGAACTGGTTGACATAACTTCCAAACCCAGGTTAGGACCCTTAATAGTAAGCACCTCTGTCGTTCAGTTTCAAGTTGTTTTTCTTCATCCATCCCATTACCTCCTTCAAGCATTCATTCAGAGGAGACACACTATCCTTAGCAGAAGCTGTTTCTGAAGGCATAGAGAAGTATATTCAGGTGTCATCAGCATACTTATAGCACCCCGCCCCATGCCTCCAGATGATCTCTCCCAACAGTTTCACGTAGATGTTAAAAAGCATTGTGGATAGAATGGCTTCTTGTGGTATGCCATATAACAGCTCCTTTTTAGAGAAGCAGCTATCCCCAAGCACCAACATCTGGAACCAGCCTGAGAGGTAAGATCAGAACCACTGCAACGCAGTGCCTCTGATTCCCAACTCTGCTAGGCATTCCAGAAGGATACCATGGTCAATGGTATTGAATGCTCCTGAGAGGTCTAGAAGCACTAACAGAAGCACACTCCCCCTGTCAATGCTGAGACAGAGATCATCCACTAAAGCAACCATAGCAGTCTCAACTCCATATCCTGCTCTGAAGCCAGTTTGAAATGGGTCAAGGAAGTGTGTGTTCCTGGAGCTTGAAGGCAATGGATTGAATGGATTTCAACTGAATATTAGAAGAACCTTCTTGACCATAAGAGGAGTTCATCAATGGAACCAATTGCTTAGAAAGGTGGTGGGGTATCCTTATCTGGACATCTTCAACAGAGTCTGGACAAATACCTGCTGAGGATGCTTTAGTTGGAGATCCTGTACTGAGCAGGGGATTCAACTCGATGGCCCATGAGGCCCTTCCCAGTTCTATGATTGTATGGTGTAGGGTAGTGGTTCTCAATCTTTTTTTTTACTTGTATACCCCTTGGCAGCCTATTTTCATAAATGGTACCCTTCATATTAGCAAAATGTTTGTATTTAATATGGTTGCTGTTATTTCAAATTTATATGTTGTAACTGTAAATAAATAGCCCAGTTATGAGATTAAAAAGCAATGGAATAATAAGGTGAACAGATAGTGCATATATATTTACATCCAAAACTCAAAAGGTCCAATGAATTCAAGTAAATACATAACAGGTTACATTAAAAACTACACTACATTAATTAATATTTTTTATTTGTTACTTTAATTTGTTAATAATTGAAAAAATATGTTTTGAAATGATATTTATAAAACACAAAACAAATATTTTTACACAACAAATGTTCAGTGTGATCCTTGAGCTTGTTTTGAGGCACATAGTTTCTGGAAAACAGGTTCAACTGATATTAAAATACAGTCTAAAATCTGGAACTGCATTCAGTTTACTATGGTATTTATTTTTTAAAGGTGTAAGAGAAGGCTGTCTTCACTAGTTGTGTGTTGCAAATGGCAACAGAAATTTAAGCACTTTGTCAGAAAGTTGTTCATATTATCTGCTGATGCCTGCTCAAAAGATAATAGGGGACTTTTCTCTGAATTCATCTTTAAAAGTAGTATTAGACAAAAGTTGGATAAACTTCTCTTTTTCCTTGATTGATAATCTGGCATCTTGAAAGTATTCATCATCAAAGGAATTTGCAATCCTGTTGTCCAGATTTTTAGAAGTACTTCTCAAAAAATGATTTTAGCCCTTTCAAGTTTAGATTGTTAGATTCTTAGGTCCTTTTCGCACTAAGTCTTCTCATGCGAGCGGGGGAGGGCGGCTTGCACAAGAAGCCTTCTCCGGGAGGCTGCCGCTTCCCCCTCCTTCCTTCCGCAGGCGAAGGAACGAGCGGGGAAGCGGCAGCCTCCCGGAGGCGGCAGCAGCTCGCGCGTCCGTCCATTCCCCCCGCGCGCGCGAGAGAGAAAGGCGCTCGTCCCGTCCCCCCGCGCGCGAGAGAGAGAAGGCGCTCGTCCCGTCCCCCCGCGCGCGAGAGAGAGAAAGGCGCTCGTCCCGTCCGCCCCCCGCGCACGAGAGAGAGAAAGGCGCTCGCCCCGTCCGCCCCCCCGCGTGCAAAGCAGGACGTGTCGCGTCCGTCGCGCTAGCGCCCCGCCCCGCCCTGTCCCTTCCTTCCGCAGGGGCGGAGGGAAGGAAGCGCGACCCGGCCGGCTCCCGGACGCTCCGCATGAGAGGTAAGTGCGTGCGGGCGCCGGGAGCGTTGCGTGAGCGCGGGTGATTTTCGCTTGGAAGCGAAAATCAAAAAACCTGCGCTCGCGCCGCTTCAGCCCCGTGAGCCCGGCGGAAGTGGGAGTGCGTCGTGCGGAGCGACGCTCCCACTCCCGTGAGGCTCACGGGGCTGTCGCGCGAGAAAAGGCCCGTGTGAAAAGGGCCTTAGTTTGTAGAAAAAATATCTGATAAGAACCTGAAACCAATTATAATTGTGTAACTTGGAAGCAAGTTGGAGAGGATCATCTTAAAAAGATAAAACAAAATAGACAACTAGACCTCCAAGTTTGAACAACCAGGTAAGGAGTTTACCACGAGAGAGCGACCTTATTTCTGTATGAAGGGAACAGGGCAGAATAAAGATTCATCTCTTCACACAGTGGTTTGACAATCCTCAAGTTTGTTGGCTTTGACTTTATAAAATTAACCAGTTTAAAAGCTTCATGAAGAATTACTCGTATTTACCAGAGAGATGCCTAGATGGTAGCTTTGCCTGTGGATGTAGCAGTGATGCCAGGTTATATTCAGGGTTATCTTCATAACATGACTGTGAAGACCAGAGTAAAAACCTGATATAGACTTGCCTGCATTAGGGCATAGCCTGTAACAATTAGACCTATCAATATCCTTTTCTTTGAAATAACAGTCAATTGCATTAAATATATCCTCACCTCTTGTGCACTCTCATAGAGGATGACAAAACAAAAGCTTTTCTTCAACTTCATTGCCTTTCAGATAACTCACAATAACAAGCAAAACAGCGAAATAAGCAACATCTGTGCTTTCATCAATTTGAATAGCAAAGAATTTACTATTTTTAATTGTACCTATTACTGTCACCTCAATATTGTCAGACATATCATGAATTCCTTGAGATACTGTATTGTTTGAAAGAGGGATAGTGTTCGTTTTCCTCACATGTTCTTTTCCAAGTATGCACAGAACAGCATCTTTTACACAAGAAGAAATTAAATTCTCAGCTGTAGCTTGATTCTTACCACATCCAGCAATATGATAAGTAATTTGATAGGAAGCTTCAAGCACATTCTCATTATTTTTATTAGCTAATGACAAGAACAATGTCATATTCTGATGTTTTGCTAGGCATTGAAAAAAACTGCATTCCTTGTTTGTATAGCTGGCATGTTTTGTTTGTAAAACGCTGCAAGAGTAAGGAATGTTTCATGCTACCATTGGATAATACTTTCCCACACATTACACACTAGGGCTTAGGACAGTCCTCACCTCCTACATATGAAACCGATACTTCATGCGTTCATCATAGTTTTTCTCTTTTTACCTGTTTGAAGAACTGAGGACTGTGCCTTCTCACTGTTTTTCACTAAATTGTTAGCTGTGTCCTGAGAAATTATTGGTGATTGGTCACTGTCCACATTATGTTTCACCCTTTTTATAGTGGCAGTTTTCAAAAAATTAATTTAAAGCCTAGAACAATGACAAGGAGAAGAGATGTAGAGAAAACCTGGAAGAAGTTACTCACTGAACATTGGTCACATGACTGACAGAGGTGCCCCCCCCCACACACATATATACTGGCACCAGCACAACAGTACTCAAATGTTCATGGAGGAGAATGAAAGCTGAACCTGTGAGGGGTGCACCACCAAGCATGCACACTGTAGCACATTGTTTAGGGAGGGTCTCCTGACCATTTGCCTAAATAACCAAGTGAGGGAATGGGGCTTTTCTTGAGGTTAAATAATGAAGGAAACCCTCCCTGCCACTCATCATAGCTTTCAATTAATTTCACAACTTTTGATTTGTATCTTGTGAGTTTTTTTTTCAGGAATCCTTAAATGCCCTGATTCATATCTCTGTGATGTATTTATTTGAATTCATTGTATCTTTTGAGTTTTGAATGTAAATTTATATGCACTGTGTGTTCACCTTATTGTTCCATTGCTTTTTAATCCCATTATTGGGTTATTTATTTATGGTTATAATATAAATTTGAAATAACAGCAACTATGTTAATTACAAACATGTTGCTAATCTGAAGGGTACAGTTTATGGAAATGGGCTGCCAAGGGATATGCAACCACTGCTCTACGGTATTCTCACCAGACATGCTGAAGTATTGCACATGAATTAGTTTGTGCAGGAAAAAACATATAAAGATTCTAGATGGGAATCCCATTTTCTTTGCAGAAAATAGTTTTTTGGGTTCTATTGAACAAAACTGCCTTTTTTCCTGCGTGATAATTCCTCTACAACACTCCAGAACATCAGAACAGGATAAAGTTATAAAAAATGATTGCTATTCTAATATTCTTCTTAATGGGTTTACCAACTGGTTTTTTGAACTAGGAATGAATAAGTATGAATATGCTTTTTATTCCTATTTCTGAGTATAATTGTATTCTGTGCCAATAAAAGATGGAGTAGTAAAGAGAAGATTATATTTGGAGACTGCTGTATTGCATTTAACTGATAAGAGCTTTGCCTATACTGTTTTTTTTAGGGGAAAATGGAGTCTATTCTTTATGTTACATGCATTTTGGAAAGTATCTTTTTCTAACATGTCCTACCATCTCTTATAAACAATTCAAAACGTTATTAGCATGTGAAATGGCAGGCTATGCACAGCACAGTGCTGCAGAGTTGTTCACAGTTGTATGCTAGTCTTCCACTGAGCCTAGGCTAGTACATGTGGCTGAAGATTATGCCACTTTGTCCTGCTAACAGCTCTCTAAGAGTAGGCTAGACTTAGAGTGTTACTGTCCTAAAGTGAGCTAATGAATGTTATTTCTGATTACAGATGTGAATCCAGGTTTCCCATGTCAAAATCCAATATACTGATTGTGATAGCCCCCCTTTATCAACTCACTATTCTATAAATATCAGTTTATCCTAACAAAATGGGAAGGATGCTATCTAGTATTGTTTGTGTGCGTGTGCATGTGTGCATTTGCAGGTGGGTGTGCAAGTACTGAGCACCAGATCTTTTTATTCTAATATTTGTTTACTTCCTCAGTATTATTGTTTTATTCATGAGGCATAGGGTTATTTATTTTGCAAGAATTATCAAATGCAAGGCCATAAGAGTTATCCTGGGGGAGTGAGCATTGCAGCTAGTCTGGTAGCAAATAGAATGCCTTTGTAATTTATTTGGTATAGCAGTTACTTGTTCTCTCTTGAGGATTTCTAGAGGAAAAAATCAGAAATATAAATTCACAACTTCTCAAATGCAATAGTACCTTTTCCAGCTTTGACAGATTGTTACTGTCACACATTCTGTCTTGCCTACTCTGCTTGGTTAGGCAAGGCATGTAGGCTATAGTAGCTATAAAGCATCACAGCTAAACACATAAAGAAGTAGAACTCTTCTTTATATTGGCTTGGATCTTTGCCTGATAATTTCCCCATATACATGATTGTGTTGAATTAGGGTCCTATCTGTAGGGGGGGGGAATCTTAATTACCAGTAATCTTCAGCTGCAAACATAAGCACACTTGCCTGGTGAAGGCCATGTTGATCACAGTGGGACTTATTTTGAGTCACAGGTACGGACTTGCATGAATAGATTACATTTAACAAAGGGCAAGGGAATACTGTTCTAGTCAGAGAGTTATTAAAGGTGTGCATTTATTCTCTGGCAATGTTCCAGATGTTACAGGAGGAGACTAAATGAGACTTCCTGTGAAATTTGATCCCTTACATAATATTCTTCCATATAAATACTGACCACTTCATTGCCCAGCAGAAACAAAATAAGCAAGGCACATTTAATAGATTTGCTTGAATAATACACACACACACACACACACACACACATATATATTTAGCAGGCGTAGGCAACTATCCGAAATTCAGGGGCTTCACATACCACTTGGTGGGCCTTGGAGGGTAGTGAATACCTACTCTACTCCAACCCAAAACTTTCTTTATTGTTTTAAAATGAATTTTAACTCAAAATGCCCCTTCCCCCACCAGGTGGCATAGAAGGCACTTTTGCTGTGTTCTTGCTCCTGCTCCAAGGGTTATAGTTCCAGGAGAAACCTTTTTTTTAAAAATCTAGGAAGTGGAGTCACTTCTGGTTTTGAATGACCTCCATGCCCCCTAAAAGAGATAAGGGAAGTTTGAATACTTAGGGGCATGTGAAGTCCCTTAGGGTCTATAAAACAGCCATGCAGGGCTACATGTGGTCTGTAGGGTATACTGTTCACACCTCTGCTCCATAATATCTTATTAAAATAGTGCAGATTTCTATTGTGCTGCTTCTGCCCCGCCCCTCCTCCTGCTTCTCTTTACCTTCTACTCACTGTGTTGGGCTTCAGGCTTTCTGCTATACAGCTTTCTCTCTGAATGAGTAGTTATTCCATGGATTGCTTGGGATGAGTTCTAGTAGTTGTCATCACTTGTTGTTATTTTCCTTCCATTTTCCCAGAATTGGGATGCAAGGCAGCTTGCAATTTAAAACAAGAACAACACAGATAAAAATACACAAAACAAATTAAATGTAACACTTAAAAAGAGAAAGCAATTAAAATGATAAAAAGTGATTAAAACCAAGGTCATACCAACCTTGCAAATTTTTCTGTTATATGAGCAGACCTTATTATATTTCAGCAGCTAAAAGGCATCAGTCAAGCTAATGCTGGGAACAGATAGTTTGAATTCCTTCTGAGTCTTCTGAAGCTCATATGTGGAAAGTGAATTAATTTCAGTGCCTGTTTGTTTGGGGTCTTGACACCATGCAAGGTGGCCTCATCCCGTTGGGTTCAGTACAGTAAGTGTCAGTGGATCTCCTTGGTTTCACATGAGAACTGCTTTGATAGCACTGTTATCATTTAAACAGAGATTCCAGGAAATGAACCCAGTGTCTTTTTGTAAAGCACATGCTTTGCCATTGAGCTACAGTCTTTCTCATAATTATTCCATGTGTGACCTTGCGCTTGATATTTTAACGTATAGATCATTGAATGAATGCTCAAAATATCACAGATAGCTGTGGTCTGCTAAGCAGATACATACTCTGCTTAATGTAAAATACACAGTCTGCTATCTCTTTGAAGATCTGTTAATCTCCTTTGATTGTTGTTTGGAAGAAAAATCCTAATTACTCTACCTGTAATACTAATGAAATGATTTGTTCTCTGAATTTTTCTGGCACCTTAGTATTATATTTTTATTCAACAGAATTAGAAGGAGCTAATTGCATACTTGTTCAAATTACCAGCTTGTGAAGTTCGCATGATACTTGGATATGCAGATCAATGGATGTAGATTTTAAAATCAGTGTATTCAATTTAAAGCCACTTTTAAATAGAAATGTCTGCTGAGGGTCATATTTCTTGGGTCTGAAAATGGACCTTGGTAATCAGTGCTCACCTCAGATGAGCATTATGAACTCTGTGAGGTGCCCCTCCCAAGATCAAATTTTAATCTAGATCAGGGCAGAATCACCTATCCTTGAGCCTCCAAATCATTCTTCCTGTTTCACTTGATTTCCTATTGCTGCTGCTTCATGGCTCATTCTCCTAAGTGCTAAATTTTGGAAAGAGGGCAGAATAACCTTTCTGCAGCTTACAACAGACAGGATTGCAGCAGGTTAAGTAAATGGGAGGGAGTAAGGATGCTTGCAGATGTAAAAGAGGGCCAGGAGTTTCATGAGAGTGGTTTGGAAAGACATGCCCAAAAGTCCCTCTCTAATCTGCAAACCCCAGGATTCCATAGGATGTTGAAAGTGAAATAATAGCACTATAACAGCCTAGTGCAGAAATGGCCCTAGTCCAACACTCAAACCATTACACTATGCTGGTGCTCCTATATTATTTTATAGGGATGGGACAAATCGAGAATTTTCCAAATCTGAATCCAGATGTGTATCCCTGGAAGGTTCTGGGAATCCACGAATCTCAAATCTTTCGAAACCTTTTTTAAAAAGGGGTTTTAAAAGCAGGAGAAAGAAAGCACTTCTACTGAAAAGTGGTTTTGAATCAGATATTGACATCTCCGTTTAATGAAAAACAAATCAAATGATAGTTTTCCGTTCAGGAAAACATAGCTATACTTATTATTAAGAAGATACAAATGCAATCGACATATTCATCTACTACATGAAGTACATAACTCTCAAGTCAAAAGAATAAAGATTATCACCTTGCAGAGGGAGGCAGCGGCAGGGACAGGCAGCCTAGCAGGCACAGGCAGCCGCCTTGGGCACAGGCAAACTCCCGTGCGCAGCTTTATGCTGCAATTTTCATGCACCCAGGGGCCCACTGGCCAATAAGGCCTTTGGTGGGCCTTGGAGGTGTAAATTTTTCAAAACCCCATCACCTTCTGCCACTCACCTGGGCAGGATCGGGCCAGCACAGTTGGGAGCAGAGTGAGGAGCAGTAGATTGCGCTCCGTGCCACCTTCTACCCCCAGCCCAGGCACGATTCGGCCAGCAGCAGCCAGGAGGAGAGCGGGGAGTGGAAGATCGTGCTCCCTGCTCCTGCCACTCACCCCAGGCAGGATCAGGCCAGTGCGGGTGGGAGCAGAGTGGGGGGTGCAAGATCACGCTCCCTACCACCGTCTGCCCCCAGCCCTGGGCACGATTCAGCAGGCAGTGGGCAGGAGGAGAGCAGGGAGCACAAGATTGTGCTCCCCGCCACCTTCTACCCCCAGCCCCAGGCACAATCCGGCCAGTGGCAGCTAGGAGTAGAGTGGGGAGCACGAGATCATGCTCCCTGCCACCTTCTACCTCCAGCCCTGGGCACGATCTGGCCAGTGGCAGCCAGGAGGAGAGTGGGCAGCATGAGACTGTGCTCTTTGCCACCTTCTGCCACTTGCCCAGGTAGGATGGGGCTGGTGCAAGCCGGAGCAGAGCAGGGGGGTACGAGATCGAGCTCTTTGCCACCTTCTGCCTCCAGCCCTGGGCATGATCCAGCCAGCGGTGGGCAGAAGGAGAGCAGGAAGTGTGAGATCGCCCTTCCAGCCATCTTCTCCTGCCCGCCAGGGCAGGATTCGAAAGATTCAGTTTGCCTGTTTTGGCGGGGGATTCAGATCCCCAAATCTCAAATCGTTGCCCAGGATTCAAGGATTCAGTTGCCCCATCTCTATTTTACTTTGGATTAAATATTCTAAAATTAATGCATTCATAACCATCCTTTGTGACACTTACACATAAAGTTACCAGTCTGCTAATTTTCAGGTACTGTTGTTTTTGCTCTCCCTTTTATTATTTATTATTTATCACTATGATGAAGTTCTGGGGGTGTGGCTATCTCAAATGCCAGAGTAGCCTGGAAGCAACTTGCCAGGCAACCAGAATAGCTCCTCAGGAGAAAAACCCAGCCCAGTAGTGTGTGGGAAGGGCTTGTGGCTGAGAGAAAAAGTTGTAAAAAGCCAAGTACCTGTTGGCACTCAGTCTTTCAGTGAGATTCCTAGCAAGAAGCTATGGAGTAGAGTCCCTCAGTCAACCAGGGAGGGTGACTGTGCGGGAAGGTTTAACTCTCAGTGGAAGCCTTGAGAGAGGCAGAAGAGTAATTGAATCTTAATAGAATCTGATCAGACAATGTGATCTAGGTTGAGGAATAAGCCTTTGGTGGGAGTATAGCGAAAGGGCTGTTATATGACGCTTGTACTTTATATGAGAGTCTAAAGATAAAAGTGAACTGTCCAAAAAAGTGCACTGAAGAAATGTGACACCAGTCTGGGAGAAATAAGGGCCTGTCAAATTCAGATATTATTATTATATAATAATATGTATTATCTCTCTCTATATATATGTGTGTAATGTATATTACACATGTATATGTGTAAATATGTATAATAATATATCTCTGATGGGCACATATAGGAAGACTTTTTACATTACATAGCTGGAAATACATTAGACTGTGGAAGACTACGCTATGGGTTGGAATCACTATCTTATACTAAGTAGAAAACAGAAAAGTTGGGTGAGATCCAACTAACTTCTGCATGCCCAGTGGGATTTTTTTTTCAACAGCAGACCACTTCAGAAATACCTTATGAAATTTTCTTCAGTTTCTAAACTAGATTGTCGTGTAACCCAAGAAATGGCTTTCCAAGAAACATAAGCCCAAGCCCAATCTATTAGGAAGACTTAGTTCATAGAATCATAGAGTTGGAAGAGCCATCCAGTCCAACCTCCTGCCATGCAAGAGCACACATCAAAGCATTCCCAACAGATGGCCATCCAGCCTCTGCTTAAAAACCTCCAAAGAAGGAGACTCTACCACACTCCAAGGCACCACATTCCACTGCTAGACAGCTCTGACCACCAGAAAGTTCTTCCTGAGATTTAGGTGGAATCTCCTTTCCTGCAGCTTAATTCCATTGCTCCTTGTCTTAGTTTCTGAAGTAGCGGAAAACAAGTCTGCTCCCTCCTCGACATGACATCCCTTCAAATATTTAAACATGGCTATCATGTCCTCTCTTACCCTTCTCTGCTGCAGACTAAACATACCCAACTCCCTAAGCCATTCCTCATAGGTCATGGCTTCCAGACCCTTCACCATTTGGGTCACTCTCCTTCTCCTAGTTGTACAGTTGGATCTCATGCAGACTTTTTTTTTTTAATACAAAGAGAAGACTCCTTGCATGTTATTCAACAGATGACTAAGATGTATCTAATGCCATGTGGTGGATCCAAAATTTACATTAAATTTAAGCTCACCACGTGGTTAATTGCTCTACCACAAAAAAGAAAAGAAACAAACGAACAAACAAACAAAAATCCATGAGTTTTAATAAGTATATAACCATGTTTTTGTGACCTATTTTACTGATAGTTATATATCACAGTTAATACCCAAAATAATCAATGAGAAATTCAGAATTGTACTTATAGCAGGTGAAATTAAATGGACTATTTGAAAGGAAGGTCACCATTGTTAAGATTAGGTGACAAACAGCTATAATTAAAAGCAGATAGACTGTGAGATGAAACTAATGACCTAATGCATTGTATTTCACTGACAAAGAAACAATCTACTGTCTGGCAACTGTAAAATGAGCATGAAATAAGCATTTGAAAGCACTGGAATTAAAAACTGATTTAATAGAGCTGTTGAAGAGGAAGGAAATAATTCTGATGGGCCATTTTTCAAAAGGATTTATTTTTCATTGTTCAGAAATGTACATGAAAACTTAAATATTACAGCTGGGATCAAAAATGTCACATATCAGCTTAGCCTGGAGCGTCGTCTCTATCCTTCCTGATTACGTCAAACCTGGCCATGAGGTCACTGCCATTTTACACCCATTTTGGACTATTGTGATGCCCTCTGCCTGGGGCTGCCATTGAAGAGTTTTTAAAAACTGCAGCTGGTCAGGAATGCAGCAGCAATAATTCTAGTGAGCACTCACTTACAAGATTATATCATACCTGTACCAGAAGGTCTGCACTAGCTATCTGTATGTTCCTAGGCACAATTCACTGTGTGAATCCTGACTTTTAAAGTCCTTAGAGGCTCACATTGCAGATACTGTACAGATGGCTCCTCACATCCCAGACTGCCTACACCCAAAGATCTGGTAGAGAAGTCTGTGGAGGAGGCACAGTTGATGGGCAAAAAAGAAAAGAATTCTCATTGACCATACCTAAGCTCAGGAATTCCTTGCTTTGAGAGACTGAGTTGACGTCCTCTCTGAGTCGACATCTTCATATGAATGCCTTCCTGTTCATGTAGTCCTTTGCTTCTTTACTTTTGGGTAAAAATTTTATTTATATTACCTGTTTTTATATTTTGTACTTTTATTATCAGTTTTAATTGCTGGTAGTAGCTTCTAGTGATGTATAAACACTAAAAGTGTTAGTTTGTCTACAAATAAATACTGACTACTACTGGGTGTTTTGGCCCTTTTTATTTACCTAACCTTGCACTGAACAGCTGGCTACAAGGTTTTCCAATCTAATCTCCAAGTGTAGTTTTCAGGGGGCAGAAGTGGCTGAAGTGTCAAGATTGTAGTGCAAAAAAAAATCCTGGTTCCCATGTTGTAGAATGGAATGTCATACTGTATTGATAATATTAAATGTGTTTTTTGGAAAAATACTTCTCAATTTATCTTTTTACACCCCTATGTTTTGTTGTTGCCATTCTTTTCTTTAACTCCACAAAAAAGTATATCAGACAGACAAAATTCAAGGTATCCTATTTCACTTTTTTGTTAGACAAAATATGTTTTCATTAACTGAATAGTATAGATCAGGTTTTTGTTTAGCAAGATGCCATTTGGGAACTTTTAAGCAAGGCCATTTCCGCACTACACCATTATAGCGCTATTATTCCACTTTCACCATCCTATGGAATCCTGGGATTTGCAGTTTAGGGAGGGGCATTTAGAATTCTCAGCCAGAGAGCTCTTGGGCCTCGGTAAACTACAAACCCCAGAATTTTACAGGATGTTGAAAGTGGAATAATAGCACTATAACAGTGTAGTGCAGAAATGGCCCAAGTGTAATTTTTCTTTTGACTCCGATTCTTATTGCAGTGGAATTGTGTGCCACTGTATATTTCAGAAAGAGAAGATGTTAAATTAATTTATCTTTAAAATTAAGCAATGAACTATAACTGTGGCAGATAATAAAAACTTCCACAGGTTGGATGTGATGAAGAAAATTGTGCCCATTTGAAAACTGGACAGTCCACTGCTAAACAAATACAAGGTTAGCTTCTAATTTATCAGTGGTCGTAAAAGCAAATCAGATGAACATCTGAAATGGGGGAACTGTCAGGACAAAATCACAAGATTGAAGTTGTAAGAATGCTTGATCAGATGACAGTCCCCTTTAAGGAGGTATGCTTGCGTGCTGGTGATAATTTATTTAACAAATTATTTCAACCCAATGATTGCCAATTGAAACATTAATAATATTGTTTTTGTATCTTTTAAAAAAAATGATAATTAGTTCAATCAACACATATTACGTACTTAAGTCTTCCTACATGTTTTATATGTTAAGAGAAATTTGTCAGAATAAGCAAATCATCTTTGCTTCACAAAATATAATTGAACAATCAGCTTTCTTTTCTAAGCTGGGTACTCTCATGTAAAGGAAAACAGGAACAATAGTAGGCCAGATCCTGTATCAGCTTCTATTTAACTAAGTATTTAAATGAGTAACTTCTTTGTGCCCATCCCCTCCAAACCCGATGGAAATATCATTCAACTGTGCTTTGATTGTTGGCAGAATGGACCTCTGTTATTCCTGTACTCTGGGGTATTAGCTCCCCACCCACCCCTCCATTTACTGTCATCTGCAAATTTGAGAAACAGATCTTCTATTTCATTATCTAAGCTATTCATAAAATTATTAAACAACATAGGCCCAGAACACTTATACATCCCTCTAGGACAAAGGGGATAGTGAGAGGAGGAGAGAGAAACTGAGTCATTTTAAAAGCAGCTGGACAGCTGGAGGATATGATTGCATTTTGTTTAGGCCTTTGTAAATTGGGAAGTTCCATCTGCAGACAAGGGATTAAATTATTCTAATCCAAGATTGTCTAACTGTGGCCCACTAGCTTTTAGTGGACTTCAAGTGCCAATAGCCTGAAACACTATGGTCATGTCACAGTGAGGTATCATGGGAATCACACTTCAGCATCTAACAGTCCCTGTTCTAGTAATATCTTGTTTCAATACAGTATGAACCTCATATCCATGGGGGATTGGTTCCGGGGCTCACTGTGGATACGGAAGTCCACAGATAGTACTGAACACTGCAGGAATCGGGCTCTGGGCCTGTGGCTGGAGGTGGGAAAACAGCAGGCAGTATGATTCCATGCTACCTGCTGGGCACTGCGGGGATCGGGCCCTGGGCCTGCGACTGGAGGAGGGAAAACAATGGGCAGTGTGATCCCACACTGCCTGCTGTTTTCAACCATGGATAACTGAATCTGTGGATTATGAATCAATGCATACGGGGCTCGTACTGTCAGTTGAACTGTCATTAGACATTTTATAGCTCCCAGAAGTTCCTAATCCTCATTTGGATGTTATTGTTTTCAAATTTTCTTTCTATCTTAATTGTCACATTTAAACTGAATTTTGAATATTTTGGGTTTCTTCTAGCATATTCATCCACTACTTTATTTTTGCTAGCCTTTGATCTTCTTTTGCATCCATACTGTTAGGCTATCTAAATATATAGAGACACATTGCAGCCAGGAGGATGGTGATTGTTCTGTTTTATGACATGCATCATCTAATTTTTTGTTGTACTCTGGTATGATTTTTTTTCTTTGTTGTGTGTGTGTGTGTGTGTGGTCCCCCCCCCAGTATTTATTGTTTTGGAAGCCGCTGTCCATCTCTTGTAGTGTTTTCACATTATTTAATATAAACTGAAAGTGAGCAACTGAAACCAACCAAAAAATACTATAAAACTGCCTAAAATACAATGAAATTACAGAGCAATAATATAATAAAGAGAGACAGACAGTACAATAAGCATTAGTTAAATTCAAATAGCAAATGCTTGTCTAAACACAAAGGTATTTGCCATACATGGGAATGGTGACAGAGGGGGTTTTATTAAATATTTTTCAATAGACTCCCCCCCCCCGACTTTTTTGTAAACACACAGGGAAAAAGTATGAGAGACTATTAAATGCTCTGCTGTTCTCCACATTGTTGGCTGTCAATCTTTGTAGAGATTATACAGTAGTTATTGCTGATGTTACATTTATAGATTGGTATTCCAGATATGTATCACTAAAATTTCTTCCTGGATCAAAGATAGAGATAATTTAAATAGATTAGTAGCACAGGTGTCATAATGTGCTTGTTACCATAGCTATGGCACACATTTCAAGAGGGAGATTTTATTCTACACTAGGATTTCTTGCTATGGCAACCGCAGTACTTATTATTGATATAATATGTTAGCTATAATTGATTCACTACATGTTAAGGCATTTTTCTACAACTATTACTCTTCTAAAGAATCTATTTGTGTATGTTTTGAGTGCACATCCTTGTTCTTTAACTGTGAATAATTCATTTATTACTGATTGTAACAGTAAAGAAAGTAGCAGTATTAATACAATATTTAGTATTTTAGTATTTTATTCAAATATGTCTAGTATTTTGTTCAAATATTCAACTGTGTCTGATGCAGCCATGTGTGAGTCATATTCAGAAGTAGGTATTTTAGTCTGATACTATATATGCACTCCGGAAAATGGAATACAAAAGCAAAGCATGTGTTTGTTTCTGTGAGAATGTTTCTATGCCACCAGCTTACAGATTAACCTTGATTGTCTTGTAAGCTATTGTGATTTTATTTGCAATACTTGCAAAATTGTAATTTGAGGATAAGAGGCAATAGGAAAACAAAAGTTGATGTTGTTTGACGAGCAAAATGTATCACAGAGTACATCTTATATGTTGCCACAAACCTGTTCATTATTAAAATTCATAAGAAGAAGAGAGTCAATTAGCAAATTTGGCCTTGGAACAAGTGATAATTTCAGAAATGCTTTAGCTGGGAAATGTGTTTCATTTTTTCATTCCAAATTGTTAATTTTTTAAAAAAATAAACAAATTAAATTGGGCAGAAGCACATTGCTGTGTTCTCCCATTGGAAAAAATATCTTCTTTTAAAGGGAGTTTCTTTTAGATTCAGGGCTCAACTGTATTTATAGTGGGTCAGAGGGAGGATGACACTAATTTGAAATGTATCTGATGTGCTAAGTGACCACTTATGATTTAAAAAAAAAAATGAAGAGTGAGTGAGTGAGTGGGTGAGTTATTTATTTATTTATTTATTGTATTAAAATAGATATATCTTTCCTTATATCCTAATTTGTCTGAATGGCTTATAATGACATCAGTTTAAATATATATATATTTTAAATTAACATTTATAGCAATAAAATAATTTAAATATTCTAAATGCAGATTTCTAAAAAAATAATTCAAAATCGTAGGTTGTTGTGGGTTTTCTGGGTCTTGAGGCCGTGTTCTATGAGTATTTTCTCCTGACGTTTCACCTGCATCTGTGGCTGGCATTTTCAGAGGATCTGGTGGCATGGAAGTGAGACAGAGTATATATACTTGTGTAGTCCCTGGGTGGAAGGGAATGATTTGCATGTGTTACAGTTGGCCTGTGTGATGGCCTATTGTTAAATTGGATATCCCCCAGGGTGTATTGTTAGTCAGGGGATATGCATAACAGTGCATTAAGTACATTAGCAACCCATTGTATTGTTCCCTGTAGAGGGACCTCCAGAGTCTGGATAGTGTTCATTGGCATATTTTTGAGTCTTGATTTTAGTGTTCTTCAGAACTGGTAGCCAAATCTTGTTTACTTTCCGAGTTTCTTCTTTCCTGTTAAAATTGTCCATGTGTTTATGGATTTCAATGGCCTCTCTGTGTAGTCTGACATAGTAGTTGTCAGAATGGTCCAGAATTTCTGTGCTTTCAAAAAGTATTCTGTGTCCAGGTTGGTTTATACATGTTCTACTACTGCTGATTTTTCTGGGTGGATCAATCTGCAGTGTCTTTTGTGTTCTTTGATTCGTGTTTGGATGCTGCATTTTGTAGTCCCTATGTAGAACTGCCCACAGCTGCAAGGTACGCATAAATTCAAACTCATGTATGACTACAGATTTTGACAAAATTATTATATCCCAAAGGCTTTAATGAGAAGCCATGCTGTTAGAATGAAACCAACATCAGTCTTGGCCTCTAAGGGAAGAGCATTCCACAACCAGAGAGACCATGACAGAGAAGGGCCTCTTCCAGGCCTGCATACAGTGCATTATTCTCACTGGTGGAACACAGGGATTATGTGTTAATCAATTTGAAAAGCAACCCAGGAAACCCCATTTAGGTAGAATAGCTTTGTATTTTTAGATGCTGCTAAACAACAAAATTCTTTTGTGGACAGATGAGTTCAGATTTGTTACCAAGATACATAAATACCAATTGCACATATTTATTCTGGGAAAATACAATAAGAAAGCCAGAGGAGAATAGCAACCTATATTACTGGTCCATTCTTTTGTCTACTGAGTTGTAGCTGGATTCTGCGTCAGGCTCATAGATTTAGGGTGATATGTTATGGTTTGCATGTGAGAGGTCCTTTGTTCACTTCCTTGATGTGCCTTTGTTTTATGTGATCATAAGTAGGAAAAATGTTTGGTTCCACTGGCTAAGTTCTGGGATGTGAGAAATAAGGTTCAGGTCCTTATTCACTTATGCTTGGGCTTTCCTTGGGCAAATAACTGTCTCCTAGACTCCTTGTCTTATAGAAGTATGTTAATCACTTCCAATAAACACAAAAGTGTCTTGCATTCCTTGAAGAGTGGCAAATATATTGCAGCATAATCATAATCAACTCAGGCCCATTTCATCACCTGCAAAAAATGTTAAGTGTTATCCTGTTCCCTATTTGTTCCAGAATTGTTGAAATTTGCACACACACCCCCGCTTTAGTCATGTGTATAGATGTATCTGCATTTCGTGCAGCTGATAAAGTGGACTTTTGGTTCACAAAAGGTTATGCCATAATATATGTGTTAGTTTTCCAAGTGCTCCAAGACTGTCTTTGGGTTGACTCTGTTGGGGTTTCTGTAAGGTCAAAAACATATTATGATATTCTGACACATGGTCTCAGAGCATTTGACCATATGTCACTGTTGCTTTGTGCCTTCAAGTTGTTTCTGACTTATAGTGTCTCTAAGGCAAACCTACAACAAAGTTTTCTTGGAAGGATTTCTCCAGTGGGGTTTGCCTTTGCCTTCATCTGGGGCCATTTCTGCACTAGCCTGTTATAGCGCGATGATGCCACTTTCAACATCCTCTGGAATCCTGGGGTTTGCAGATTCGGGAGGGGCCAGCTGGCCGGCCCATCCCGAAACTGCAAACCCCAGGATTCCAGAGGATGTTGAAAGTGGCATCATCGCGCTATAACAGGCTAGTGCAGAAATGGCCTGAGTTTGAGAGTATGTGACTTACCCAAGGTTACCCAGTGGGCTTTTGTGGTTGAAGAGGTATTTCAACTTTGGTCTCCAGAGTCATAGGCCCTTTCCGTATGGCATTTGCCATATGAAAGGGTGCCTGGAGGGTCGCGCAATTGTGAGGAGCGATCTGCATGAAGCACTCACAATTGCATGATGCTCCAGGGGCCAGCAGGTGCCAATCACACACCTTTTCATTTTCGGCTGGAAGCCAAAAATGGTGCACAATTGCGCATTGCTCCCAGGCCCCGAGCACACTTACCTGGCGTGCAGAGCCTCCAGAGCTGCGCCGGTCACACTTCCTGCCCCAGCGCAGCCTGGGAAACTCCCAGGCTGCGCTGCAGAAGGAAGAGGCAGTGCTCTCATGTGAGCAGGCAGCTCGTGCAGAGCTGAAGCAGCAGGGACGTGAGAGCCTCTCACTGGAGGCTGCTCACACAATCCCTGAAGGTAAGGAGCGGAAAGGGCCATAGTCCAGTGCTCAAACCACCATACCACAATGGGCCTCATTTGACCATGTATCCAAAGTAATATATGAAAGATACCTTTCAATTGAAAATGTCTATTTCCTTTTTAGAGAAATTTTGAGGTAAAATTATAAACTGAAAGAAATATTATGTTTTACAGAAACCCAGCAGACATCAATTGAAAGTGAGCATCTTGAAGCCTATCCTTCTGAGCAGTTTGCTGGTCTGCTTCATGGATCATCACCTGCTTGTGACCCACCTGAAAATCCACTTCAGCTATATAGAAAAGCAACCCCGTCTGATGAATTAAATAATGAAAGTAGCTTAAACCTGAGCATTTTGAATCCATCACAATTACAGCAAGAAAACTGTACTGATCCTCCAGTTAAAAAGAAAAAACCACCTGTTTTAAGCAGAACTGTATTTCTTTCAAAAAATAATCGAGGAGAAACTAAAACACTGGCTGGCATTACAAGAACTGGGGATCAATGGGTTGTTAATGCGGCAGGGTTTGTGGAACGTGCTTGCACTCTAGGGAGAATCAGATCTTTGCCAAAGACTCTCCTTGACATGCATTTATCCAAATATGTTTCAAAATCTGACTCTAACCTCATTTCCTATCCACCTACTGAGCAAAAAGCAAGAAGAAACTGGAATGAATCTACTCCAGAGCCTGAAAGTTCTAGAGGAACATCTGAAAGAACGCCATCATTTACTTCTGAATGGGAAGAAGTAAGTCTCTTATCTTTTTTAATATATTAATTCATACACAAAAGGTAAGAACAGTGTGGAAAACAAAAGCTTAGGATCACATTCCACAGTACTGAATGTTATTTTTAGTATAGGAGCTTGAATAGCAAGTGCTGAGAAAGATTCCTTCCTGAAATCCTTCTTACCATCATCACAGTAGACAATATTAGGCTGAATGAAAGATGACACAGGCCATTTCCGCACTAGGCTGTTAAAGCGCTATTATTCCACTTTCAACATCCTATGGTATCCTGGGGTTTGCAGTTTAGGAAGGGGCCTCAAGGCCCCTCAAGGAGAAATGTAGAGTCCTGCACTTGGGCAGAAAAAATGAAAGTCACAAGTATAAGATGGGGGACGTGTGGCTGGATAGCAGTACGTGTGAAAAGGATCTAGGAGTCTTGGTAGATCACAAGCTGAACATGAGACAGCAGTGCGATGCAGCAGCCAAGAAAGCCAATGCAATCAATAGGAGTATGGTGTCTAAATCAAGGAAGGTAATGGTACCACTCTATTCTGCATTGGTTAGGCCTCATTTGGAATACTGTGTCCAGTTCTGGGCACCTCAGTTCTAGAAGGATGCTGACAAGCTGGAACGTGTCCAGAGGAGGGTGACCAAAATGGTGAAGAGTATAGAAGCCATGCCCTGTGAAGAATGGCTTAGGGAGCTGGGTATGTTTAGTCTGCAGAAGAGAAGGTTAAGAGGGGACATGATAGACATGTTTAAATGTTTGAAGGGATGTCATGTTGAGGAGGGAGCAGGCTTGTTCTCTACCGCTCCCAAGACTAGGACAAGGAGCAATGGATTCAAGCTGCGGGAAAGGAGATTCCACTTGAACCTCAGGAAGAACTTCCTGATGGTCAGAGCTGCCCGACAGTGGAATATGCTGCCTTGGAGTGTGGTGGAGTCTCCTTCTTTGGAGGTTTTTAAGCGGAGGCTGGATGGCCATCTGTTGAGAATGCTTTGATGGATGTTCCTGCATAGCAGGGGATTGGACTTGATGGTGCCTGGGGTCTCTTCCAACTCTATGATTCCATGTTGAAAGTGGAATAATAGTGCTATAACAGCCTAGTGTGGAAATGGCTACAGATAAGTGTAGGGGCAGCTTCCTATGTTGTAAGTTTTAATGGTGCGTGCACATGTACGTGTATTTCACTTAGCAGCCTTCCACAAAGCTACTCTTGAAATTTTCGCATCCTTTAAAAAAAACTGATTCATTTCAAAAGAAATTTGTGAACTCAGGAGTTTCAAAACCAATTCTTGATTCAGCATAGGCAGTTGCTGCTACCAAAATGTCAAAAGTATGCATACCTGCAAGCCTTTGCAGATGTCCAAACTGTGCTTGGCTTTTGAGAAAAAGAAAAGTCTGGCTATGTGTCTCAGAGAATCTATACCACATAGCTGGATATCCAGAACAAATCCAGAGTTTTTTTGTTGCCATGCCATGGGCTTAATGGATATTATTATCTCCACAGAGAATTCAGTCATCTAGATGCAATATGTGGCATGCTGTGGCTTTCAGGTGAAAGCCTACTATACTCCTCCATACAGCAGTTTTCAAACTCAAGGAAATATCTTGAGTTCTTCTTCTTATTATAACATTTAATAAAATTAATAGTACTTTTCTGTTATTCCAGAAAAAGCCAATTGTATGTAGCCATCTCCCTATAACAGCCCAGCAGGGGTACATGCAGGCACAATGGCTATAAATGAAACCAAGTTAATTGAACAAGTAGGCCATACACATTTTATGTAAAGTACTTGTACTTTATGATTAGCAATTGTTGTATAAGAATAGAAAAGGATGGAGCATGTTGGAATATTAGCACATGTTCTATTTAGTTTACATTCATTCATAATGTGAAATCCTTGACTATAGTAAATATTTTGTTTATTTTGTTAATGCATTATTCTTTTTTCTCTTAATATGAACTATAGACCTGAATTAGTTGTCCTTCTCATTCAATGAAATAACTCCCATGCAGTTGGGCTTGTATACAATGAACTATTTTCAAGTGAATGAGATTTGAGCAGTCAAAGTTAAAGTGTCTTTTCATTTTTTCTGATGTATTATTCTCAGTGATGTCATTGACCTTCAACAAAACCAGATATTTTGACTCTATGCTTGTAAGTGTTTAATAATACATAATGGCAAAGTTAATATTTTTCTTATCTGTTTCTTGCAGATTGATAAAATTATGAGTTCCATCGATGCTGGTATAATCACTGGACTAGGAGAGATTATTAATGGTGTAGCAAGTAAGTTTTTCCCCTTTCAGATTATTTAATTAATACATATTTATGATAGCTAAGACAATGGTAAACATATCTGTATTTTGAAATAATTTCATTTATCAGATGGAGTTAATCTAACACTTATTATCCTACCTGCTTGCAAGGAAAACTAAATTTCTAGAGCAGCTATGAATAAAAAGTGTAATCGTTGTTACTTCCCACATGACAGACCCTTAATTCCTGTGGCCATTTTGTGTTCCTGCATGTTAAGTACTAACTGGCAGAGACGCCATGTTAATTGTGTGAATGGGCTCCATGCGTACAAAGGAATAGCAGGGTCATGTTCTGATGGAGCTATGTCATCTAAATCCCCCTCTAAAGTGCTTGGATTGTTAATGCTGAATCAGAGAGCAGTGGTTTTACAGCTGGTTTTCGATGGTAGACAGTACTTTGATTTGTGTAAGCTGCTCAGTTTGTCTTTTCTGCTTCTTGTTCACCTTTTGGAGAAATATAGAGCACCACAGGCCACTAGCAGACTAAACATTCATTGTATGCATGTCGGCAGATGACTTCCAGCAGCTAGATGTTTCTTAGTAAAGCAGCTACAATGTTTTGTGGTGAGGGTCTAAGAATGTGGGGTGGAAGGAGCAATTATTTTTTTGTGTTAAAAATGGCAAAGTTCTTCAAGGAGAAAAGTGTTTTTGTTCATCATCCTTGTTTCTGCAGCTGGTAAAAGGAATGGTGATATGGTGGTGATTTGACAATCTTTGGGTAATGCCAAGACCTTAAGTGTAGTAGCTGGTTATTCAAAAAAAAAAAAAGAGCAAAAAAACATTGGGTGACATGAACCACTGTTGTGTTGAACGTGTATGAACTGGATCTTGCTTTGTTCAACAAATTGTGTTGAAACTTTTTGAAATCCTATTGAGCTTTATACTTCCATAACAATTCCTCACTCTGGCGTAGGGATAAAAAGAATATTAGAGAAACCCAAAGAAGACAGTGCGGCAAAGAGTGTGCACTGTGTTTGATGTTGCCACATGAGCAAGACCCACTGTTAGAGGTGCAGGTTACTTCTTAAAATGGTTGGCATTTCAGGGCAGGAGGCATTTCAACAAGGTGATGAAAATATTGAAAGGCTTCTTTTCTTTCTAACTCCCCTTCTACGGGGCCATTCAATTCTGTGCTATATCACTGTTTCTTTGTGAGTCCTTTCGGGATTTAGAGGAAATAACATCGTTGCCATCACTAAATGGCTGCTGTGGGAAACTGATAAAATGGCAACAAGATAAAAGTTAGATCTCAGTAAATTAAAAGATGGATCATCATGAATTTACATTATTTTCACATGTGATCCTTTCCGCCAACCACAATGAAAGTAACATCCCATGCACTTTAAAGGAGATACCAGTGACCGCATTATAGACATTATAGACACTGAAGTGAGTTAATAATTCAATGGTGATTTCAGGGGGATACGAGGATCCAGTAGAAGCTGTGCCTAAAACTCACACATGTATGTTTTATATTTTGAGACCACCAAGAGCCATAGGCTAGGAACATATTCAGATGCAACACTAGCAGCTGAACTTCTTCAGGTGTACACTAGCAGTTGAACTTTCTTTGGGATTAGCAGGGAAGAGGTGGAGGTGGCTACACCATGATGGTAAAAGGAGGCTGACAGCTCCAAACTGCCTATTCATTGAATCCCTGGCTTCTGAATACCAAGGCACAGAGCTGAGGCAGTGGCTTGGACAATTGCTTCTGCTTAACTCTTTGTGGACTTTCTGGAATAAAGTCATTTGAGGAATAGCTTCATTGCAGCCACCTTTTTTCCTTACTCTTTCCTTCTTGGCACCACTGTCTTTGCTTTTGCTATCAATGGATCCTAGAGCATCTTGGCCAAGGTTTGCCAATTTTTTTGTGTGCGCGCGCGCTATGACAGGTCAGTAAAGTGGTATCTCTCTGGTTTCAATGCTATGCACTCTATGGTTTGAGGAGAATCTCATGTAAATACCAAGCAGATTTGTGCTAGCTAGACCCTTTTTAAAGGCTGACCCATGGACAATTACCACAGGCCTAAAAGAGGGGAACACTCACACATTGGAGGGGGTATAAAAGGATACTGACATTGCTGCATCCTTGCCAGCTCATTTCTTTTACAATCTTACCACTTTGGCTCCATAAAGCTAAAGGGAAGAAAAAACAGAACATTCTACTGAAGGCATTTTTATTAAAGCATGAACAAGGTTGTTGCAGACACAGACAACCCTATCTCTACCAGGAATCAATTCTTCTTCCCCAAATCATAGTACACTAGAAAGAGAAACAGAAGCTTTAGTGACAAGTTACCCAAGTGTGCTTTCTTCTGATCTTCAGACTAAAATATTTTATTTATTTCTTAACTATTACAAGGGGTGTGATAGATGGGAGAGGACTGCATGTAGTAGTTTAAAAGCAATTTATAATAGGGACCTAGATTAAGCTTTTCCAAATGTTATCCTAGTTCTCTGCCTTCATCTAACTCTGCCATTTCCAGTTATGAAGAAGAATGTTCCCTACCTTTGCCTTTATCAAAAATTAGTTATGGTCTACAAGGTTACAATAAATCAAGACTGTCATTATTATCTGTTCTGTCCATAGAGAATATGATCTCAAAGAAATAATGCCTGATGATCTCATTCTGAATTTGCTGACAAGAAAAGTAGGAAAGAGATTAGAGAAATTTTAAAATACTCTGAATCTTGATTATCACTGTGAAAATGAAATGTGCCAATATTTTCTTTAACCTAAATTATAAAAATTCTGAAAATTAACATTCTGAAGTCAGATAGATCTGTTTTTAATTGTACTTGACCTGTTTTTTACACAGACCACAGAATTTGGAAAAACAAAGTCTGTGCTTTCTCCCCATGTGGTAACTAAATCCTCTCTCTCTCTTTTTTTCCTTTCTTTCCTTCTCCTTTCCTTCTGTCACAGGTCGCTGCACTTTCTTTTCTTTATCCTCTCCACTATTTCTACCATTACTCCTTTCTGCCCCTCCAACAAGCCAATGATGGTCTTTTTTGATCCTCACTACTCAGCTTTCCTTTTCTACCACACACCATTTCCCTTCTGCTTTCTTTTCCTCTCTTCTTTCCTTTCCACAATCCTGGCACTGCTTACAATAGAAGTCAGTCTGCTGGTCCCAAACCTGAATATTAGTAAAGTATGGCAAGGAACAGGAAGTGATTTGCTGTATAGTGGGTTGTTGTATAGTAGGAAGAGCAATTGATTTTAGGGAAGAGAAGAAAGAAAAGATGTCTTTCCACCTTTTTTACTTCCTGATACATTCCTGTATAACACAGGGAGGTGTTTGACTTCGCAGCATGCATCTCTACCCCTCAGATAATTATTACAAGCTGTAAGCTGTTTGAGCAGGCTACTTCCTTCTCAACCTTATTTTCCTGTAGTTATTGACTGACATCCTAACATTTTGAGTCTCAATTGCTCTCAACTATAGACTTAATTGATAGATTCTGACAGTGTGCCTGACATGCAGAACTGATGTAACAATTAACTGAGATAATGTATGTGAAGAGCATTCAGTACTTTATCTAGTATGTGGCTGGCTATTATAGAATTGTAGTGCAGTTAATTTTTTGCACTCAGTCTGGTTCAGCAAATTTCTTTTTCAAAACACAAGGACATTGCAGTTTCTAGAATCTCCCAAGACTTCAATGGTTCTCATCCATGACAATTCCCCAATTTGGGGGTGGGAGCAGGCTCCAATATAGCTAATTGGCCCCTCATAGGGGTACATTTAACCATTTTACCATATCTTCCTGGAATGACCTGATTCAAGCCTATGGGGGCCTTTAAAAAAATGGAAGTGATCGAATGGTTAATTTCTAGTTTTGAAGGGGAAAAGGGCCTTCTGCACCTAAAAATGTGTATTTTCATTTGAAGGCATGGGTAAATGACTAATCACGCCACTTGAAGGATGCCATTAGAGGGTGAGGAATGGGATGTGGGACCTGAGACGGGAACCTTTGAGAGAGTGCAGAAATAACCTTGTGACTGCCTAACCTTGTGATTGTGAGTCTATCTTGATCTGGAATTAAGGCATCTTTAGTTTAAGACAAGATTTGAGGTGCTTATAAAATTCAATCAAGTATCAAATCATGGCAATACTAAGACAAGAAATTTACCCTATCTAAATAATAAAACTCTATATCAAAGATGTCCACATACTGTTTTTACTTTAAGCCTAAAAATTTACTTTTGAGAAGAATGAATATAGTGACATACTGAAACTTTCCATAACTGAACAGTGGTAAGATGATTCTGGGTCCCAGAGCATCATACTATCACAGCTCTGCTATGGATGGTTTCAGAGGCTTTCTCCCCTGTTGTTACCGCATTATGGAATGCTCTCCCTTGGAAATTTGAGCAGTCATCACTCTGTTGCTTTTAAGGTGGTATGAAGATAATACTTTCAATCTAGCCTTTTAACCCATATTATTTTTGTGATATTTTATTTTGTTTTAATTGCTTAAATTGTTTTTTGCTTTTAACTGTTTTGAGTGGGGTCTTGGTTTAAAGACAGGACAAATAAATGATAATAAATACCATTCTACAACTGAGCAGAAGCTCTTTACACTTCTGATTCACACGCAAGAGACTTGGATTTCATGTCCTGTTCAGTTCTTTTTTCGTAGCTGCAGTGATCATTTCAGGACAATTTTTCTATGCTTAGTTTTTGTGTAATGTTAATATCATTTTCTGTGCAGAAAATGCTGTAGTTGGGGACCTATTCTGTGCAAAATTCACATGTGGTTTTCTGTTCTCTGCACACAAATAAAACCACATGTAAATTTTGCATAAATTAAGTTCCAAACTGCAAATACTCTCCGTAACTGAAGTTTTGAAGAGTTTCCACAATTCAAAGAAAATTACTAAAATTACTTGTTGCTTCCTTTGAGAATTTCATCCGTAGTCAATTTATATTTTTATTATTATCTTTCATAGTCCATATTAGCACTTCTTAAGCTTATGGCTCAGTGACCACCTCACTTTCAGCAGTCTAAGTTATATCATCCTCACCATCTCTTAAAACAAGACTTGCCTAGTTTACTTGTTGGCAGTTTCAACTTGTCTTATTCTATGGTTCTATTCTATAGTTCTATGGTTATAGGTGCTGCACCAGGGACAAAAGGCTGTCTTAAGTAAGTAGCAATATCAAGGGACTAGCAGTGAGAGATGAGTCATTCACCTGGGTTGATTCATGGAACCCATAGTGTTTGCATCTGGAGGAGCAGGGAAAAAAAATAGCAGGTAAACAAGCCAAGTTTGGGTAAACAAAGATGACTCTTACTGGTTTAATAAGGAGAAGGTGAAACAGTAGCCCAGGATATGTGCCAAGGTCAAGAGTCAAGGAAATCTTATAGCAGGAAAGCAAGAAAGCTGAAAACAGAAAGAAGGACAGGACTTGAACTCAGTGACTGGGAGTGGGAATCAAACAAACTCACAGAGAGCTATAACTGATGTAGTTTGATTATAGCTGTGTCATTCTTTGATGAAATTGTGGGCTGTTTCCTTAGCAGAACTGTTTCACAAGCCCCTTGAGGCACCATTTCTCCCTAAGGCTTGTGGGTCTCGGTCTCTCTTTCTCTGTGTGTGTGTGCGCGTGCTCCCTGCAGAGGCTGTCTCTGCTCCCTGTTCCTTAGCAGAGGAGGAGGGAGATGAATAATCTCTGGATTATCAAGACTGACCTTCAGCCCCAGCCTCCAGAGGTTCAAGAGGATTGTTGGTTGGGGCCTTGGGTTCAGCCTCTGATTCAGAGTGTTCTAGCTGGGGACTGTCTTCCTGGCTTTCACAGTCCAGTGAGGACTCCTCCACAGAGAACATGGTAACACCACGGACATTCTGATTACATTTTTTACTTTACCCAGCCCATAAATGTTTTATAAAGGGCTGTTTAATATGTATCTTCCTGTCACAACGTTCACCTCATCATGAAATCTTTCTGTCATTTTACTACACCTAACAAGGCTTCCTGTTTTCAGTCTATCTCCTAGAAGGTTGCCTTTCTACTGGCTATCATGTCTGCCCATTGATCAAATGGCCTACTCTTTTTATTCCTGTATAAGGAGAAAGCAATCCTTAGACTAGAAATTTCTCTTCCCCCCCCCGAGATGTCCATATTCCATTTTATTCAAGATATTGTTGAAGATATTAGTTCCCCCCTCTTTTAACACTAAGCCATCAACACACTTAGTGTCCCTTTTCCATATCTTGGACATCTCCCAGGCTCTGGCATTCTAGCTGGAGAAGTATTGGGGACTTCAGACAGACCTCAAGGACAGATAATAGAGAAGTTTCAGCTTCTCTCACTGCAAGTGTTAGCATGGCAACTACATCAGGGTGAGCCTTAGGTCCATGACTTGTCTTTTTTTTTTTTTTTTGTCCTCATAGTTGAATCCAAATTGACCAGAACTACTGTTCAAACTCTGACATTCCTCCCTTCTTGTTGCTTTGTTTAGGAAATTGAAGAAGAGTGCTGTGGTGTTAGAGGACACTCCATCCTCCTCCTGAATCACAGAACTGTTGCAGTTGTCACCCAGTTTTAGCAGTAACAGTATGTGGGGGGGGACTGTGTTCCCTAAAAATTTGTGCTTTCCTCTTTCCTATAAAGATTTCCATCCCTGACACACAGTGTTCCTGAAAGAGTTGACTTAGTTGATTTCTGAAACTCAGCTACCTGATCCCAGTCTTTAACATTTATCCACTAGTGTAATGGGAGACGTCTTGGCCAAAAGTGATGATTTCAGGTAGCGCAGTGGTTAAATGCCAGTACTGTAGCCACAAGGTTGTGAGTTCGATCCTGCCAGGCTCCAGGTTGACTCAGCTTTCCATCCTTTCACATGCAGGTAAAATGAGTACCCAGCTTGTTGGGGGCGATTAGCTAACACATTGTAAACCGCTGAGAGAGCACTTAGCTGATAAGCAGTAGAGAAATACATATGCTATTGCTATTCTTTAGAAGAGCCATATTCAGTTCTTAGATTCTAAGCACGTGTCCCACCTCTGGAAAGCTTGCTGATCTACACATATGCAGGACTGCACAGGGACTTGGAAAAAAGCAAACATTGCTGACCTGCTGTTGTTGTAGAGTGATCATTTTTAAAGTAACACAGTAGACTCTCACACCTGCTGCTTTTTTCTGCTTTGCTTCCATTTCTCTGTGTTAGCCAGATGTTTGAACTGACTAAGAACCTGATCAAGCATCTGATTATTTGATATTACAGTGATCTGATTTTAGAATTATACAGGTTATTGTAGTTTAATATTTTTAATGAAATATGTGTGAAAATAGTTCTAAATTTAAATAGTTCTAAACTTCTAAATTTATTTAAATTATTTCTCTAATTTTTCAAAAGATTAAACAGTATTTATATAACCTAGAACTACAGATGGCTGATATTTCAGTGCGTTTTCCTAAAAACAGACAGATGTACATTACTAATCAAATGTAACTGTGCACTATACCCGAAAGACGGCTGTTGAATGAACGGATATCAATCACTAAGGGATTCAGAACACAGAGAAAAGTTCAGATTTCTATATGACTAATGCTAGCTCTTTTTTTCCAGTTGTATTATTCCATTAAAAATAAGATAGTCTAAAATGTGATACGTTTCACAGCTACCTCTGATTTATCTCTACAGATTTGCCAATTTATCACTGAAATACATGAATATGTACCTCCACAATAATAAATTAATAGCCAAAAATGTATGCTATTCCATATTGTGTACTATATTTACATTTGTATTAACAGGTATAGCCTGGTCAATGAAGCAGATGTGTTCTGGGTATTATTTCTTTAATACAAAGTCTTCTACCAGAGGCAGAAATAACATGGGAAGAATATAATAGGTTTCTGCACCACCACAAAACAAAAAACACCCCCCCCAAAAAAAACCAATTTCAATATTTCTGCAATATTTTTGTCCAAATTGAATAATAGAAACATGTGAAATGAAACAACAAGGCCTGGTAAGCCTTGCTTAGGTAAATGAAAATTTTTGAACCTTCTAAAGACCGCTCTAAAGCTTCTTCCAAAATGCAAATGCTTACTTTTTCCTCTCTCACCATCTTCCATATTTTGTATACTTTCCATTTTGGTGGCTAATTATATATATGTATGCCTTTTTTTAATGTGCTAGGAAGGGTTGGCATGGCAGGCTTATCTCCTGTGCACTTTTCTCTATATTCTCTTGTGACAGGCCCTTACTTCTCCCAGATTGGCGGGGCAGTTCCCAATCTGATGAGGCATCCTGTCTTTCCCAGGTAGCTCTGCCCCCACATCACCTTTGTGGGGTTTTAGAACCACTTAATAATTTTATGGTAGCATGTTTTCTCTGTTACTTATCATTGTAGACAACTTAATTGAGGTCAGTGTTTACAAAGATAAACTGTAACATTTATTAATTTAACAATAAGAATAAGATAGCATATTATAGTTAATATGCAGTTCTATGTTGATAGGTTTGATCAGTGCAATTTTCAGACAGTATTACGTTAACTCACTAATCAGAAACAGTTCAATTGTATCTTTAAAATTTCATGAAAGGCAGAATTATCATACAACCGCCCTTTGGCTAAACTTCCACCAAAGGCTTAACCTCCAATCTAGCTCACATTCTCTGACCAGATCCTACTAGGGTTCAGTTAGTCTTCTGCCTATCACTAGGCTTTCATTGAGAACTAAACCTCCCAACACAGCCACACCCTCTTGCTGATGGAGGACTCTACTCCCTCGCATTTGCTAGGCTCTCACTGAAGGAATAAAAATACCCACAGGTCCTTGGCTTTTTATACCTTTTTCTCTCAGCCATAAGCCCCTCCCACACACTTTTGGGCTGGGTTTCTCTCCTAAAGTGCTATTCTGGTGGACTAGCAACCTGCTTCCAGGCTGCACTGGCACTTCACATAGCCCCACCCCTAGAACTTCATCACATCTCTATATTCACATGTATTGTGTGAGTAATCCTGAAGTCAGTTGCTGGTTACCTTGCCTGTTGTCAGACACAAAGAGTTACAGTAGGATTAGCTAGAGCAGAAAGCATTATTTCCCAGCTAAAGTTTTACTGCAATGTTTACAGCAGACATACTGTTGCAACCTGATATCAAAGGTCTGTATTTCTCCAGCTGTCTTTCACCATCCTCCCAGTGTTGATGTTATCTCCTGTGCACTTTTCTCTATATTCTCTTGTAAAAAAATGAAGCTAGACAGACAGCAAGCGGAAAAGGGAGGCTGGGTGGATGCACAACACTTTGTAAAAAGGAGCTTCTTTTTGTGAGATGTTAAATGAGCTATGCCTGGTTTTGCTTTGTTTTTTTAATTAAAACAAGTACAGTAAATTTCAAAACATAGTAGTAGTCGTTCTGGTATATTTCCAGTATGGAAGCAAATAATGACCATTATACAGGCATCTTACTGAAGTGAGTATATTGTTGGTGGCATTTGACAGTCGTATGAAACAGAGAAAGCAGTAGCAATCACTGAAGAGGTACAGAGGGGCAGGAGGGGATAAAGGTTCAAGGCTACAGTGCAGGCAAAGGTTATTTGGGATCAGCCCCAAGAATTTGAGGTTGGGAAGAATCGCAGAAGTACTAGTTAGTTTCTTGGTGGGTCTCCTGCATCTTTATATGGAGGCCCTAAATGTTTGTTACCATTTAGTTTTCTAAATTATCTATATGTAGTAAACAGAAGTTTGGCTGATTCGGTATTCTGTTAAGTCTGATTTGAAAATCTACAATGGTTGGATTCTACTTCGTCTGTTACAAACGTCTGTGTGTGTGATCATGCGAACACATGCGTGCGCGCGCACGCACACACACACACACAAGAACCATCAAAACAGTTGGCATGAGGAATAAAAGCTACTGGAGAAGGAGAAAGAATATAGTGAGAAGGGCATTGCCTAAGGCTTCAAAAAGAGGAGCTAAGGTAGAAATATTCTACTATTGCAGAGTAGAAATATTCACACTTTGATTCTTCTAAGTTGAGTAAATTGCAGCTGTCAGGTAGGTAAGAAATTTGGGATGAAATAAATTGAGAGTGGTTATTTTCCAAAGTCAGTACTAGATGATGATAGCCTAACTCCAGTTTATGCCTTTTATCTTGCATTCACAGATATGACAATGAGGATTATTTATATAAAAGCTCAGTAGTGATTTTCAAATAATAGTCTAACTACAGAGTACTAAACTATAGCATTTGTCATATATTGCTTCAAAGTTACTACCCCTCAACAACAATAACAACAAAGAGGACTTCAAAAAGAATGTCCCACTGTGAAACTGCTGAGGTAAAAATTATCAGTAATCTAATTCCATTCATTTAGGTCCTAAAATTGGGGATTTCACTCTCACTGCAGGTGTCAAATTAGGATAGCAAAACAAGGAAGATTTTGTTATCACTGTGACTGCTTTTGTGAATGGGTCACTGTATTTTATACTTTATTTATTTAAATGTGTATCCTGCCCTTCAAATGCGTTTCGGAGCAGCTTACAATGAAACATTAAAAAGATGATAAATAGTAAGTTAAGATGAGCAACTCCATCAAAGCAACTTGCTATAAAAGTTAAATAATGTAAAAGCTTGGAAAATAAGTTATTATCTTTGAGCCAAAAAGATATAAGAAGAGGCTGAGGTGACGCTTCTGAGAGAGCATTTCAAAGCTGGGGCTCTAGCACTGAAAAGACCTACACAGCTATCCACCATACTTCAGGTGACAGGAAAACCCAGAGGAGGACATCTGGTGAGGATTGCATAGTACAAAGACTCATGTATACAGACAGACACTCCTTAATTTATGTTCTATGTAGAAATGCCACAAAAGCACTGATGTCCTTTGAACTTCACAGACAGTTGGTCCCACTGTTCACATTTTTTGTTGGTTTGTTCTCATTCGTATATGTGTTACATATATATACACACCCACCCACACTAATCGAATGTAGTGCTTCATGTACTTGTCAAACCTATATAACAATAAATCTGTGTTTAGAGTGTCAAACAGCTCTTTGAAGTTGAAAAGAGGGAATAAGTTAGATGTAGTACTCTTTCAACAGTAGTGCATAAGAGGTTGCTTGATGTGTGTATTTTTATTGCAAAAAAATCCAACAATATAAACATGCTTTCCCACTCAAAAGCATCTACCAGAGCTAGTTATACACTTTTAGAACAACAAGCAAGAAACATATTTTTCTAAACTTTGATTAGCTTAATTTGTTATTGGATTGTAACATATACCTAATTTGTTATTGGATTATAATATGATGCATTTTCTTTGTGTAAATTTATAGATAGGAAAGATCTCATTATTGGGTGTGATGAGTCATACAGCACTAATAAAGTTGATGGTAAGCAAAAAATTAGTGTGATATCTCTATTTAGCCTAGATGGAGAACTGTTCAAATGCCTTTGTCCTATATTCATGACTTTGATGTTAGGAGATGTACATTAGTAGGTCCTCAAGATGATAGCTGAGAGTATAGTGAGCTGTTCCCAAAGCTAATTGTACTACGTGTTGTTTTTTCTAACAGCCAGGGTTTCGTCTCTTACCTACCGACGGAAAAGGGATAGAAATAAATCTAAATAAACTTAAGAGGTTTTTTTTTTTAAAGGAGGAAATACTGTCATATTGGCCATTCTTGTTATTAGTTGCCATATGGTTGTAACTTTGGCAAGCTGATTTTCCTTCAAAGCTGTTAATATCCTCCCTCTATAAGGGCAAAAGCTAGATAAAGTATATTTAATTAAGACATGATTTTAATTGGAAATGTGTAGACACAAGGATATAAGGGTCTTTTTCACAATTATTTTTATGTGTGGGAGAACATACTTTTATTTCTAATTTATTCTATTACCTAGTAATGTTATAATATAACATAACTATTTTCAGATAGAGATGTTATAGACATTTAGGAGAGATGATGCACTTGCTTTTCATGAATGATTTGAAAAATTACCAAAATGTGTTTTGACTATATTTCTATATTTGTCACTGGTGTTTATACTGAGTGACCTTTACATTAACCTTTATGGTGACCCATAAAGCAAAAGTTGAAAGTCAGCATATGGACTTAGTACCAATACTGGAAAATAAACGTGAAAATTTATTCAGGAGTAGCTGTATTTGCCATGCAGAAAAAAACCCCAAATCCAAATTCCAAATTTAAGCAATATCCTTAAAGCATAAATTACATTATGCAAACTTTTGAAGCTTTACTGACTTTTTCATCAGACAAATATGTTAAAAATCATAAAAATCATTTTCAAGCATTGATAATGTTAGAGTCAACAGCCTGCATTCTTTCTCTGATCTTATTCTGTTTTCAGTTAAGATGTATTAAGGGATTTCAGTGCATGCAGAGGCCATTCCTGTTCTAGAAAATAGTCACACAGAATTAATTATTTTGCCAGTGACTTAGATGGTAAATGATATGTTATCTGGCTTTCTATTATAACTAGATACCACATTATGTTTCTCAATATTGCCTATTGTTAAATAATATGGAACAAGAAGATAGAATAATCCAGTGTCCCCAAGTAGAATAGACCCACTGAAATAAGTGAGAGTTCACAAATTCCATTGGTTTCACTGAGTCTATTCTAACTGGAACTAACATTAGCTTTTATCCTATGTATATCTAAACACTGCTTGCAAATATGCTAACTTGAGTCTAATTTGTTTACTATAAACAAATAATAAGGAGCAAAGTCAGTGGCAGCGCTTGGAGTGTATGAAGAGGGGCTGGAGGGGGTGGGGCTACAGTGCAAGGGGCATGGCTAGGGCACGCAAGGGTGTGGCCATGGGCCGGGACACCCTCAAAACATTGTTGCCTGGGGCGAATTGCCTTCCCACCTCCATGTCTCTACGCGACTAAGCAGAGTATGTCATATCCAAGGTGCCTATATGCCAAGGAATTCCTAAGGAAGAGGCAGATGAGATTAGAAAATGTAGGACAAAAAATATTGGCCAGAATTCTGAAAAAATTTACAGTTGCCCAGAATTTAAAAGAGAACTACTACAAGCTGTTCCATAGATGGTACATGACACCAAATAAGTTGAAAAAGATTTACAATACTGGTACAGGACTCTGTTGCAAATGTCAGAAAGAGGTCGGTACAATATATCATATGTGGTGGACATGTCCCAGAGCCAGGAAATATTGGACTGATGTACATAATAAAATTTGTGATTTATTAAAATACAATTTGTTAAAATACCAGAACTTTACTTGTTAAATATGACAAATGTATTTGATGGTACTGATACTAAGAAATATTGGAGAATCTATGATAACGACAGCTAGGATAGAGTACGCTAAGCTTTGGAAAACTCAACAGATACCAACTATAGAACAGTGGTGGGGAACATTTATAGAAAATAGAAATGCAGATATTTTGTCACAGAGATTAAAAGGGAAATCAGCAGAGGAGATTAAAAAGGAATGGCAGATAGTAATGAATAGCTGGGTAATGTTGAATGAAAATGAGTAATTCATGACTAGGATTTGAAATGAGGAAGCTACTGTTGTAAGTCATGGAACTGTAATGAAGAGATTGAAAAACAAGAACTGACATGTAACAATATCATTAAAATGCGGTACGAATAGAGATAGAAATATTAAGAGGTATTGAAAATAAATTCTAGATCAGTGTGGAAGATCAAAAATATGTCATGTACTATTACAGTAACAAATTGTTTGTTTTATGTGTGAAATTGACTAGAATAATTTAAAAAAAATATTGGCCAGAATTCTTTGTAACTGTCCATGATATGTAACTTTACATGTACTTATCAATGTAGCAGAGATGCTAAGAAACTCCGTGAGCAAACTGCCAAGTTGTGTAACAAGATATCAGCAATAGTATCTCAATGCACTTTGGACTCTACCAATGTGCATTGGCAGCCCCAACTGTTGACCTGATGAGGAACATTCACTTTGCAGGCTCCCCTATATAGTAACGTAGGAATGAAACAGCAGCCGATTACTGGATACGGATGTTATAGACCTGCTCAATTCTAATTCCTCCAGATGTAAGTCCACTTACAAAGGTATAAGTTCTGATTAGGATTCTGGCCAATAGAAGTATTTATTCAGCTATATTAAAGTGATATGATAATCAAAATATTTCCACAAGGAAATGTTTAATGCAGCTCAGAATATAAATCTTAGTATCTATGTTGTATAGAAAGTGGCAAAGGAGATTAATGAAAAAAAGTAGTGAAACAGAAGACAGTGAGAATCATCTCACCCTGTTGGAATTTCCAGAGGTAGGTAGTTGCAATTAAGATTAACTTGATATACTAGTGTCCATTGGGATTTAAAATATGAAGTTATTGTTGTGAATCTTTTTTGCAGTGCTAGAGATTTTTTTTAGTGCTGCATTGTTGATCATTTTCCCTTTTTAACAAGCTTTCCACTGAGTTATCAAGTTTCTTTCCTATTTCGAATCTGTACCAGTGCCTAGGGAAGACATTATGGTTATTTGCATATTGAAAGGGGGAGATGTACATCTGTTTTTCTGAAAATATCTGTTGCATATTTCTCATCCTTAGGCCGTAGATGGAAGTCATTTGAAGTACACAGTGTCTAAAATGAGATTCTTTCCTAGGGTCTGAAATCTAAGTGATAATGTAAATGTGTACAGAGAAGTTTGGAACAGTTGGCATTCTTGTTTCAGACTAACAGAGCTTTATCATAGGTCAGCAAGGTCAGAGCAATGAGAAACGAAGCAAGACATCTTCTTTCCAGATTGTCTTCTCAATAATACTACTTGCTGAACTGTGAAGGAGTTCAGATAGACGTCGTATAACTACTGTCTTTCTCAAAATGCATTCTGATGATGAGTATTTAGAATCAGTATTAGTAACATAGGAATGACAAAGTACAGCAAGAAACTTTGAAAACACACTATAGGTGGATTAGATTTGCAGCCTCATTTGCAGGAGACTTTTAAAAGAGCAAAAATTGGTATGTAAGTTGTGTCCAATCACTATCATGACACTATATCACTTCCATGATTTTGCTGGAGAAATCAACTCATGAACTATTTTTTCCCATTGCAGCATCTTCCTCAGCACAGTTTTTGGTGGGCTATCATGAATATGAGGTAAATAGAAAGAAAGCTCACAAAGAGAGTCATGCATGTACAATGTCTTCTTTCATTTGAATCATATATCTCTTCCTCTGCCTAGGTGATAGGTGCTGCAAGTGTATGTGACGGGGGTGGGGGGATGGAGTGATTCTGCAATAAAAGATGGGAAGGTTTAAGCCCCTCTGCACCGAGATGGAATGGAAAAATGTATGGGGTGAGGATGAAAGAAAGAACTGAGTGCAAGCTTGTGTCATTTCACTGGAATCAAGATTCTTGATGAAAGTATCAATTTAGTATTTCCCAAGACTTGTAATAACAGCAAACACATTTTACCTTGGAAATTCAAATACATGTGAAGCCTGTAGTGCCTTTTAGAGAAAGAAAACACATATAAAACCAAACCATTTTAAGAAAGGCTCATATGCATACTGTAGAACTGTGCAAATACACTTCAGACATTGGGCAATATATATACAAATATCTGAACAGTCAGCCCTCCACATCTGCGAGTTTGACATTTGTGAATTTGATTATTTGTGAGAGGTGTGCATGCTTTCCCTCCCCACCGGAGCAAAGGACAGGGCAAAGGCAGGGAAGGGCGCAGGGATGGCAGGCACAATGGTGCCTTCCCTTCCTGCTTAGGAAATGAAGGGGAAAGGCAGGGAAGCGTGCGGGATGGAAGGCATTGGGTAATGATGGGGGAAGGCAGGGAGGGGCTCAGGGATGGAAGGTATGCCTGTGCCTTCACTCCCCCTTGGGAAACGATGAGGGAAGGCAGGGGAGGGCACAAGGATGGAAGGCACAGGCATGTGCCTCCCTTCACTTGGGTAAATGACAGGGTAGTGGAGGGGAGAGGGATGAGGAGAGAAGAAATGCATTCACTCACTCACTCAGGCAGGAGATGGGAAGATACTTGTGTTTTTTCATTTTCTTGAGTGCTCTGTGCCCCAAACCCTTGCAAATGTAGAGGGTCTACTGTATATTTAAAATAATGTGTACAGAAATAATGGGTGAATTTCTATGCAGGAAGAAAAACCAAAGACCATTTCCACTAGACTGTTATAGTACTATTATTCCACTTTCAACATCCTATGGAATCCCTAACCTGCAAACCCCAGGATTCCATAGGATGTTGAAAGTGGTATAATAGCTCTACAACAGTCTAGTGAGGAAATGGCCAAAGTCTTAATATGAACAAATAATGGAATGAAAATGCAGGTAGGACAAGGAAATGACTTGGATTTTTTATCTTGCTGTCAAAGGGAGAAGCTTGTTTGTCCGTTTGTCCATGGATAGCTCTATGTATTCCTACAGGTATTCCTATAGGCCAATAAGGAACTTTTTCACCAAGTGTGAATCCTTAAGTAGTCAAAACTATCCACATACACAAAAGAGAAATACCAGCAGGTTTTGTGACCCAGAGGTTTGTGGAGTTAAAAGTTTAGGAAAATAACCCCAAATGGAGATGAACTCTAAAAGAGAAAGTTCAACATGCTTATTAGTTTGACCGTAGGTTAAAAAAAAAACAAAAAAACAGTGTGCACGGGAGAAGAATAGTATGGAAGAATAGTATGCTAGGAAAAACCATGGTTAGTTAGCTGAAATTGTGTACAGGAGTGTTCCAGACTGCAGATTTGGTTACAAATTCACCAGTATATCTCTGTACTCGATGGAAGGTTAGATTCCCTTTTCATCATCTCTCTTGCATGTTTTCCTCACCATCCCTGATATACATACACTGGATGTCATAAGACAAGTGTAACATGAGTCAGCTGATTTGGGGTGAAAAGACAGCAGAATTTTTTTTGTCTTATTATATTTTTTACTGCAAGAGATGAAGAGGTAGCCAACTGTGGGATTTGTGTGTGTGTCTGTGTCTGTTGTCAAAATAACTCAATCAGCCTTGGATACTAGAAACTGTGATTTAGTGGGAAAGACACCATTTGCTGTTCCATCTTCGGCAGCAAAATGTCTTGACCATTACTTGGCCTGGGTACATAGAATCCAAAGCATATAGATTTCGCTTGTGTAATCCTTTTCAAAACTGGGGAGCAGTAATTGCACAGATTGCTCCGATGCAAAGCTACCAAACTGGTTCAACACAGGTTAGTAAGCATGATTCCACTTTCCAACAGCACAGATATTGTGCCTTTCTTAGTAGGATTTGCACAGTGTGTGTTAAGTTGAAAGTGTTAAATTTTGTTATGAGCAGAGAAAATAATTTTGACATGCCTTTGCTAGTATGTGCAAGGAATTTGATATTTTGCTCCACATTTTTACCACCAATTCAGAAAATGTTTTAGCAAGTTGTGGCATTATCTTGAAGTATTTGGACCCTACTAAAAAGCTCAGGCTATTTTTTACAATTCATTGGTAGGGTTAGAATAATATATCTTCAAGGCATTAGCTTTCTCGTTCCATTCAGCTTGGAAGTGGGAGGTTTTAATTTTTTGTCAGACTCTAGCTGTATGATTTATTATTACCACAACAAATATTTTCAAAACTGAAGATCTGAGATATTCATTTATTCATAATTCTGTATGTAAGGGCTAATCTGTGATTTTTTTAAAATTAATATGTCCCTTGTTGTGGTATTTTCAAAAGATTGCTTAAAATATTAAAGAGTAATGCTTAAAACGTATCCTACTGCATTTTAAAATTTATAAGTAACTGTAATGTAAATTACTGATGTAGTGCTAATCTTTCCATATTAAAATGCACATTTCTTATCCCTCCTTGATTTTTCATGTTCCCACTTTGAAAGTACTGGAAGCAGTCCCATGGAATTTTTTTCCTATGTGCATTGTAGTCTCAATGTGCAGCTCAGTGCAATGCCATGTGGACATATATAGAACTGGGACATTGAGGGCATGTGGAAGGGCTGCCATGGGTTAAATCAGGCAGTATATTCAGGGGTAGCCATGTTGCCATGCAGCAAATGCAACAAAATTTAATACAGTTCTTTCTTGGATTATGGATTAAATAAGTCACTACAACTTTTCTGTTGTCTGCCACACCCTCCACCTGTTCTGCTACAGTGATTTTGATATGCTTCACTGCAATTATGGGGAAAAATTCAGTCTTAGAAAGCTTACACAAATGTAGCCCCATCAATGTCAGAGGAGCCACAAAGATGAGAGAGGTCATTGAATGAGTTTCCATTTTCACATTAATCAAATTTGTGCCATCTTGTATGCCACATAGAGCACTGCCTCAGTGATTATACCCTATCATGATCAAGATGCAAGAACATTTGCATCTTAATCCCATTTGGGACAAATACAAAGTATAAGGCAGCTGTATTATACCCTGGAAATTTCACATGCCCTGATCCTCCCTGCACACATTTCTGGTTGCATGGGAGAAAGTCATTTGATACATTCCCCAGTTCCTCTCTCTTCTAGATCAACTATCCCTACATCTTCTTCCCTATGTCCTCATTTTAATTTGGTTTTAAAAATGGTTGTAAAACTAAGAATTAAAAAACCCCCACACAAATTCAGTACAGTTGCAAGAGTTCATCATCAAACATCAGTTATCTACTGTACAGCAGAAATAATGATCCAATAGATGACTTCACAAGATATCGAGTGCATTCAGTCTATATTATCATATAACTGGATAAGGTCTACTTTTAACTTTTCTTAGCATTGTCTCCAGAGTAAACCTCTTGAGTAGAAATAAGTATGTCTCACATTTCAAAACACAATCAGTGTAAAAGGAAAGTCCCATCAAATCTTCATCTGTACAAGAGTGATTTCCCTTAATAGTTTTAAAGTTTTAGGAATGAATCTGATAATATCTGGATTAAAGGTTTCACTGGTGATCTAAATTTATCAGCCATTTTAAACCATTGTCCCACAATTTTACAAAAATTTCTTTAGGATGCTTATCTGAACAATGTCTCAGGATATAGTCCTGAACACTGAATCAATCTTTGCTTCATCTGCTTGTGAATCTAATGAAGAATCGATCCAATTTTCTATAGCAAGAGACTAGAAAGCAACACAGCTTGGAAGCAAAAAACAAGAGGACATGTTCACTCCTATATACACGTCTACTCTTTTCAAAATTGATCGTGAGACTTTTTTTTTTTATCTCACTCAAAGATAAATGAGCTAGAGCCAACAGCACTGGTAGTATTACAGACTCTGACCTAAATCCAGTATAATGTCAACAGAGCAAAGTGGCTAGGGAGTTCTGTTGTGATTTTTTTTCAGTTGTACAAGGGGTAATGCATTTATTCTTATAGCACCTAGGCAATCTATGGGTTGTGCAGTAAGCTGTGCTACTGCTTGTAAAAGTGGTTGTGGATCCAGTTCTGCAAACACATATGCAACCAGTTGGACTACTGGTGCACAACTGAAATCTCTATTAGACCCCCCTCCCCTTTGCACATAAGCTAGAAATAGGCATTCACAGGTACAGTGTTATTTGTACCAGTAGAATTATGCTATTGGATAATGGCTTCTGGGTCTTTGTTGCTGAGTGCCTTCAAGTTGTTTCTGACATATAGTGATCCTAAGGTGAATCTGTTATGGGGTTTTCTTGTGCTGAGAATGTGTGATGTGCCCAAGGTCACTCAGTGGGCTTTCATGGGTGAGCAGGGAATCGAACACTGGTCTCCAGGGTTGTAGTCAAATGCTCAGACTGCTACACCACACCAGTTTTCTGGGTCTACTTCCTCTTACATTGTTCTTAAGAAGGGAAATGCCCTTGAGAATGTGTGTGTGTGTGTGTGTGTAAGTGTAAATATAAGTGCAATGTGCTTGAGAGGGGAAATGGGGACCTCTACCTTTGGAGTAACCTCCACCCAGTTTGAAGAACTTGTCCTCTTTCCCCCTTTTCCTTCGCCGTGCTCATAGCTCACTACATTAATTAAGCTCTTCTGAACCTCAACAGAACATGTTTGAAAGACTGGGAAGTCTGTGAAGGAGGGGAGAATCACATTGCATCGTCTCCAATATATGACTTTAATTCTGGACTAAAACCATTGTTTTCTCTCCACTTTTGATAAATTTTGCCACAAAACATAAGGCTGTGAAAACTGAACCCTGTACGCAAAGAACAAGCTTTGGCTGATACACAAATGGAGAGACTAGCTTTGAAGGTCTCTCTCTCTCTCTCTCTCTCTCTCTCTCACACACACACACACACACACACACACACACAAATACAAAATTACTGTGTTAGTAATAGAAAAGAAACAATCTCACAAAGCTTCCAAATGACTGACTTTTGCACGTTTACATGTGATGGTGTGAAACAGACAGTATGTTCAGGGAAAACATTGTAACTTGGTGGCAGAATAAGTCCTTTGTTTTCAAAATATCCCAGATTAAACTTCCTGAAATAGGGCTGGGAAATACTTATTTCTGAGACCCTGGCGGGCCATTGCCAGTCCATATAATAACAAACTGGAGGAACCAATAGTTCGACTGGGTATAAAACAGTTTCTTGTTTTCCTAGAGTTCTTCCCTGTTTTTCTATGTGAATTGAAAGCCCTTTTTCTCATTTTGGCATATAGTCCTTGGAACATTATGCTTCCATGTAGTACACTATATAAAAAAACTTATATCAATACTTTGAAATGCTGCTTGCTATCCTAGACTTAGCCTGCTCTATCAAAACTCTAATAAATGCTCTTATGGAAAAAAGAACACATGTGATTATTTAGTTTTAAAGGGGCTTTCAAAGATTCCCTTGTTCTTTCCTTTCTTAAAGTTTGTTTATCAATCATCATGTGAATTCTCCCTAGAAAAATATTGGGAGCAAGGTTCACATCATACCACTCTCCATAGGACAAAATTGGATATGGGCTAAGGTATAATCCATACAAGATTCTTCTAATCAGCTGGATTACCAGTCACAGGACAGACATACTATTTCTTTTAAGTGCCATTGCACTTCCCATGGAAAACACAAAAAGAGTAATTAAATAACTGTCTTATTAAAATGGCACTGTATTTTAATATGCAGTTAAACACATGGGACAAAAAGTACCGCGTCCCTTGTAGAAGACCCTTCTGGCATTAGTCTACATGTTGGTCTAAATAAAAATAAAAAGCTCTGTTGGCCAGAAGAGAGAACCTAGCCTCCCATGGCAGCAGTTCCACAGCGTGTGAACAAAGGCCTTCATTTGTATCCTCACTGAATGTTGCCTGTAAAAGCTTTTGAGAAAGAGAAAATGCCTTCCTCTAAATATCTCCTATCTCAAGTAAATTCACATGTGGAGATAAGTCTTTCAGGTAGTCTGAAAATCTGCTGTCTTTTCCATGGATAAGTGATATGATTGGGCTTGTGAAATTGACACATGGGTGAATGAGCTGGGTGGAACTGATCTCTCCAAGCACAAAGAGGGATCCAGCACAAACACAGGTTTTAGGGCCACAGATTTTATTTGTATTCCCTTAACACAGAAGGAAAAGGGGAGAGTAAAAAAAACAACAAGCAAACTGAGGTACAAGTTATGAGTTCAAGGCTGGTTTTGGGGCTGACACTGCTTTGCTATCCCTGATGGATGATCTTTTCCAGAACAAAGGCCATGGTGATTCTCTTAAGGCTTCTCCATAGGTTCCACTACCAATAGCCATTACATCCTTCATGGAGAGAATTGGTACATTAATCAGCCATCTGTTGGCTGCCAGTACACTTCTAGTCTGCATTCAAGGTGCTAATAATGACATATAAGCCCCTAAATAGTTTGGGACTTTGCTATTTAAGGGAATGCCACTCCCTATATGTTCTTACCTCAAGGATTGAGCTCTGCTGGGTGCATTTGTGTGGTGGAGGGCCTTCTCAGCTATGGCATTCCAATTGTGAAATGCCCTCCCTTTGCTGAACCAATTAGCACTAAAGTTGATTTCTTTTAGGCACCAGGTGAAAACTTGGCTATTTATGAAGGCATCTGGGTCTCACTGATTTTTTTTCAAATATTAATGTATATTGTTTTAAACTATTTTAATCTCTTAGATATGTTTTTAACATTAATTATGTTTAATATGGTTTTAGTTTATTTAAATTATTTTTATTGTTTTAAACTCTTAATCTATTTGATTTAGTATTATTTGTAAGCTACCTTGAGATCTTGGGGATAGAAATATTTCGATATATAGGTAGAGAGAGAGAGAGAGCTGGCTTATTCAAAAAAACAAAAAACAAAAGAGAGAGAGTTGTTTGATTCACTGGTATTTATGCTGCAGGGTCCCACAGATTTCTGCATATCCCCTTGTTATTTAACATGAAACTGCTAAGTAAGTTTACCTGAAGGTTTGGAGTGAGATATCATCAATATGTGAATACCCAAATCTTTTCCATCAAACTCAAGCCCATGGGTCTTGGAGTCTGGTGTTCTATCTCTATCAAGGTCAGAGACCTGGGTGGTGAGCCAGCCCAGAGAAGGGAGTGTGAGAGTCAGCAAAGTCCAGCCAGGAGGAGACTAGCAAGCACTTTACACAAGGGAGTTCATTTACCAGAGCGTCAAGCAAAAGCCGTAGTCAGAGTTCCAAAAGCCAAGGGATCAATTCAAGGTAGCAGGAACCAGGTGCTGGGAGCAAGGACCAGGCAAGAGAAGGGCTTGAAAGAAGTTTGCCACAAGCAAAGGAAAGCTTTCAGGCAGGCAGTTATATAGCCCAAGACACAGGTGTGGCTAGTCACTGCTTCTTGAACTTAATCAAGGAAGCCTCCCTTTGCTCAGCTCTCTTGAGTCTCCACCTTGTTTGTGGGCTGATTGGCACAGGCTCCAAACCGTCTTCAGAATTGGATCCCTGTTGCCCTAAAGGAGCAGGCAGAGGAACGTCCAAGCCTGCTTGGTCCATGGCAGCAGGGGAGCTCTTGAGCTGCAGGACTCATCTCCATCCAGAGGCACAGTGACCAACAGCTGCTGCTCGTCATCTCCACCCTGAGCAACAGGGACCAACAGCTGCTGCTCATCATCAGCAGCTCTGACAGGGGCTTCAGTTATCACAATCTCAGTCAGAAAGGCTCAGTTGATAACGCAAACAAAACAAACTGAATAGCTGCTGGCTTGTTACTTACTTTTAGGCAGTAAGCACAAGGTCATAAATAAAGTCCATCAGAATTCTAAGGAGCAAGTCCAAAGTCAGTCAGGATAATCCAGAGTCAGGCATGGAGTTCAGCAAGATATCCAGCAAGGCAGAAGGTCAGATAAGCTTTGACAACTCCTGGAGGGGAAGGGCAGCAGCTATGTAGGTTAGCAGCCTAATGCAGCTGTAATTGTTGGTAGTTAAAAATTCTCTGGGATCATTGTAGGTTTTCCCTTTGTTTTCTGCACTTGGCAAAGGTAGGTATTGGTAAGCTATTTTCTGTGTCTAAAGGGGAAAGACTCTTTCCTGGAGCTGGCACTCCCCCTGTTCTGTTTGTGGCACTGTAACCTCTTCCTGTACCACAGGTGCTGGCATGCCCCCTGTTTCGGACTCTGGCATATCCTGTCGGCAACGGGCGGAGGCCAGGCAGATGCGGGGCGAGCGGCTGGAGCTGACAGCGTTTATTGGCAGTCAGTAAACAGAGGGTTACAGCACCCCCACAGGCAAGCCCCAAGCACAAACGTAAATCAGTCTCAAAGCAAAGGCTAAGTCCCAAAGTAAATGCAGGTTACTTCCTAAAGCAAAGAAAGGGTTACTTCACCCAAGCAAAGACAAAGTGCTCGGCCGCCAGGGAGGCTGGATGCGGTCACTGGAGGGAGGGAGGGAGGGGCTGGATCCGGACACCGGCAGAGGAGGATGCGGAAGACCAACAATTGTTGCTCCGTGGTCCTCCCTTCCCAGCACCCATCCTAAGTAGCTCCCTGGCCCAGCGGCGACCAATCAGATCCGGGCTCACAGCTGAGAGCCCTCAGCCTGCTGCCTGGCCTCACAGCTGAGAGCTCTCAGCCCGCAGCCACTTCTCCAGCAGCCGCTGGGACCGGCGGACTGCCTCTTTCCCCTGCCACCGTTGCCAGAATGTGGGAGGAGGGGCGGCAGTTTCCCCCGAGTCGGTGCCGCGGGTGGGCGGAGCCCCCAGACTGAGACCGGGGCCTGCCCTCCCCGGCGAGCCTGCAGGCACCCTGCCCCCCGGGGCAAGCCTCAGGCCGGCCCCGGCACCACTAACGGGCCTGTCCACGTCGGCGGGGACCTCCAAGGCATCTGGGCCTTCCCCCGCGGTGGCCTCTGTGGCATCCGGGCCCCCGTCTGCATCGACAGCGGCGGCCTCCGTGGCGTCCGGGCCTCCCCCATCGTCGGCAGCGGCGTCCAGGCCTCCCCTCGTGTCAGCGGCACCCTCCGAGGTGTCTGGGCCTCCCCTCGTGTCGGCGGCGGCCTCTGAGGCAGCGGCGGGCCCAGCCAGGCCCATGACATCTCCCCTGTTTCAGACTCTGGGTCACAGTCCATGTTCTGTAGGCAGAACATGATATCTGGTGGTGGGTAAATGCTTTGGTGCTTATCCTGTGTTAAAAAGGATTACACTCTCTCTGAAAGGATTCCTTCTGTGGCACAGAACACCTCATATCAGTTTAGTCTCATTACAGCCCTACCTGGGTAGAGATAGCCTAATTATCTTTGCTCTAATAACCTTCAAATGAGATTTCTCTATTGTATCATTGCCTAAGAAAACCCTATGAAATTCATGGGGTTACCATAAGTTGGCACACACACATACACACACACTACACATGAAGCTGCCTTCTGATACTGTGGAAAATGCAGTTTATGCAGAATGTGGCAGATGGATTCGTAATCAAGGCTTGGAATAATTTATATTACACCTCTGCTTTTCCAACTTCATTGTCTCCCAGTTTATTTCTAGAGCATATTCAGAGTGCTGTTTTTGACTTTTAGGGCCCTAGGGTTCTTGAAGGATCCTATTTCAATATGTCCAGCAGAAGTCCTCTTTTATGTATTCCCTTTTTGGCTCTGGTACCCCACATATGCTCTCTTTGGCAGGGTTTGCCTAGTATCTACCTTATTTTCCCTTTGGTACCAGATAAAGACCATTTTAATTATGATAGCTATGTTATGCTATATTCATGGTTTTGTGACTTTCAGCTTTACATGTAATGTTTTTATTCTCTTTGAAGACTGCATTCAGAGTAACACAAAAGAACTAGATTTTAAAAAACTAATAAATAATGCATCCTACTGGCAGATCCGACATATGGGATTCCTGCTACTCCATGTTTTCTTTCTGAGATTCCTGAATACAGGCAATTCTATTATTTTAGGACTGCAAAACATCTGTTCTACTAAGCTAGAACTGGCACACAAGGGGCTTGATAAGTCTTCGGTTTTTGCGTTCTACCTCGGTTTGCAAAACTGGGGAGGTGTTCAGAACTTCTAACTACCATACATGTCTGATTTTATTTTGTTTATTGAGGGCTTCCATGTATTTGATATATGATAAATTGTGCGGTCCTGTAATTAGTGGTACCACCGTCTATAAATGGATTGCTTTCACAGTAGTGATTAATCTTACAATTTTATGTTTTCATGTCTGCATAATTAGAAATATAGAATGATAGTAAAGTGTGAAATAATAATCTAAAAGAATTGAAATACATAAACCACTGAGATGTTAACTGGCATTGTAACTGGAGGAGAAGTCATACTAGACAGCCTTCTTGTGTTGTTGTTTATGTTAAACATTTAGTTTATCTTCAGTGATGAGGACTGCAGTCCTAAACAGAGATAACTCTGCAGTCTGTGATGAGTCAACTGTATCTAAGTCCTTTGAAATCAGTGGGCTTTGGTCCATTTAGATCTTTTTGTTTTAGAAAATAAATCTCATTCAACTTATTGAATTCATTTTTAAATAAGGTTGCCTGAAAATGTATTTTGTTCTGATCCCTCATATTGAATAGTAGTCCAGAGTCTTGTTATTAGAATTTATGTTAATACATACCAGTAATGAAGCCGAGTAATTTACTTAGTTTGATGTTTTCAGTGGATATTTGTCCATTGGCAAAAGGTTTGGTAATGCCAATAGTCAGGTGGTTGTTGTTCTTGTTGATAAGTGCCTTCAAGTCATTTCCAACTTATGGTGATCCAAAGGTGAGCCTATCGTGGGGTATTTGGGGGCTGAGAGTGTGGTTGCAGAACTTGAATAAAATCTATTGAAGTCACCAAGAAAATTCCCTTTGACTGGAGTTACGCTAGAACTAAGTCATAGTTCGTTGTATTATCTGATTCATATTTGATTACGGTCTAATGTTAAGGTAGAGACAATTGACAGGACAACTGTTTATGTGTGCAGTAATTTGTCATCATCTGCAGTGTGTACACATTGGCTTATTGGAATATGTTTGTAGTGAATGTATTTTGTGAATGGTTTTAAATTAAGATTCCTTGTAATGTCAAACCACTACTTTTCATGTATATTTAGAATGAAGAAACCATTATCCTGTTGTTAAACATTGCGTTGGATGCCTTCAAAAGCACCATGAAAAGACAAAGGACAAAGATTATGAATGAATTATTATTCTAGTTTCCTAATTATTAGCTGTGTCTGGTAAAACTGAGAAAATATTGTATGTTAAAAATGTATAGGGCTAAATTGAAGTATTAGTCCTAATTTAGAGTAGAATATTGAATCAATGGGACTTACTGAATTGGATATCAGTGGCTGGAATTAACTAACTGAGCATTTGTACCTCTCTTTCAAATGGTTTTGTTTCTGAGAAATAAAATCAATTCTTTCTTTTACAGAGTTAAAAAAAAATTAACTGTTAGTGTAAATGGATGACCTTTTCAGCCTGAATTTTAAGTAGATTACAGTGAAGGCTTGCTGATATGTCTGGTAGTATTTTATGGTTGAGAAATCTGGAAGATGAAGAAATAATTATTTTGTCTGAACGGATGTTGTGTAATTTAGGTTATTCTCAGTTTTAACAAGAAAACATGCGGCAGATTTTTTTCATATATTATTGGCTGGTTGAAGAGAATTTATAATTGGAACAATGGTTTAGGGCATACTGTGAGCTGAGCAAACCTCGCTGCAGTCTTTTAAAAAAAAGGAAAGGAAAAAAAAAAAAGAACCAGCAAGTAGTAAGCCATGCCATAGGCTACAGTTAATGCATTGCGTTGCCTGATGTCTTTTGAAACATTAAACATTACAACAGGCAGATATCTCTCTAAAGCATAACTGGTAGGAAGGTTCTATTCAGATTTTAGCATTTTAGCTTGCCTCTGATGACCTGCTATTTTCTGCATTTGTTTTGACTGCTCTCATCATTCAAGATTGACGCTTGGATGGGTGTGTAGGTGGAAGCAGCAGCAGCAGCAAGCTTACAGCTTGCAGACAAAAAATCTGCCTTATCTGATGGCTATTATTGAAAATGCGAGGTGTAGCCTAGGCTGGGTAATGAAGGGGAGCGAGCAAGAGGGAGCAAGGAGCATGGAGCTGCATACTGATGAGTGTAGGAGTACTTGATAAAAGATTTCTTACTGCTAGCAGCGCATTGCTCATTGTGGAGTATTTCAACAATTACATATAACGGAAAACAGCTTAGCTGACAGCTTGATATGCCTTTTCCTCCGCTGCATGACGTACTGGTCTGTAGTAGAGATTAATACCTATGAAATGTTGAGCTAGAAGCAGATCTTACTCTGTAGCTTGCTCTGGAAAGTATGCGCTACTTCTGACTTTCTTACTTGCTGGAAGCATACATTTGACAAGCTGGCAGGCTCCTTTGATACCAACTTCTCCCGGAACACGATGTGGCAATGCCACCTCTCAGCCCAGGACCATCGATATTATCCTGTGGATGGATATTCACTACTTAAACGCCTCCCTTCTCAAACTCTTTCAGCACCCAGATGCCCTGTCCAGACGGTGGGACAATGGTTGGAAAATATTGGGCTACCTCAATATGAGAACCACTTGCTGGCTAATGGATTTGACAATGTACAGTTTATGGTAAGTGATCTTCTATGTCTAACAGTATAAATTTATATTTGCTCCTTTGCCTCACAAAATTTTATACAATGTGGAATGGAATCTATTTTGTGTTTTGAAATATGCTTTAGAATATACATTTTACATAATGCTATCTGTTTCCATTGTGAGCAAAAGGATTTGGAGTCACTCTTCTGCCTTCTTCACATTTCATTTCCAAGCATTTCTGAAGAAAGTAAAAGCATAATACCAGTTAAGTCTACCCTTCTGGGAAAACAGTTTTCTTGGCTATGATAACAACAAACATCCCTGTAGGGAGCACAGAACTGCACAGATGTTCATTGGTATTGGAAAAAAAACCCATATTATTTCACCTCTATATTCAGTTCTGCAGGCTCTGATAAAAAAAAGCTGTGTTTTCAGCATTTAAGAAGCTGTAAGTGAATGGAAATGAATGACTGTTCCTTTAAATGCAGACTTAAACCCCACCTGCATCTAACTGTGGAAGAGTTAACAGAGATGGACAAGCCAGCTGTTTTTTTGTTTGTTTTTATTGTAGTGTACATGTTTTGTTTGGTATTTTAAACCTATGAAAGCTTCTTGCAGAAATGAATATGGGTAGGAAAGAATAGGTTAACTAACAAAACAATGTCCATGCTTTCTATATACACCTTCCAGTGCCTAGATAGAGGAGCACTCACCACACCTGTTGTTCCAGATCTATTGTTATCACACGCACCACTGTCTTTTCTGGTTGTAAAATAAAATTTTTATCTGCAGTAGTGCGACTATCAGAATAGAAAATGTCCATACATTGTATGAAATAAATAAATTTTCTGACAATAAAAAATAATTACATAATCCCCTTTACTTTTTAAACAGGGCTTTTTAGTCCCATAAATAAGTGATTTTTCCAATCCAATTTTTAAAAGAGCCTTGAATGCATTTGTAAGCTAAATCTAAGTCAAATATTATTAATGCTAACTTGTAGGCAGTATCAATCCAATTTATCCATGCAAATAAGATTCTGTAAACTGGATTGTATACAAGCATCTAATATTTCACCCAGATCCACCCTTTTCTAAAGTCAAAATCAGAAATAGCCTAAAGTACCTGCTGTAACCAACAATGTAATTAGTAATATATATGTTAATATAGGACAATAACTTATACAAGTAAGTACACTAAAGTCAAAGTTCCAAATGGGGAGTGGTTCTTTGAGAGACAGTATCTATGTGGTGCAAATACTAATGTGTACTCAAAGAGGTATTGTATTCAGCCTGTGAGGTTATCTAAACATTGTTGGCATACTAGGACAGTAATTAATTGGAGACAGTGTAAAGTCATCAATGGGTCTCTTTCATTGATATTCCTATGCAGATGTCCTCATTTATGTGCTATAAGTAAGCATCAGATATCTGAAGCTATTCAAGAACTATGAGGGCAAAGTTGTTTCCAGACCTTTGTACTATAACCAAATTTCAGTATTCACTAGGTGTTCTGATTAAGAGAACACAGATCTGTTTGAAGTATTTGCTTCTTATACTTTGTCAAATGATTACACAATGAGCTATGAATAAAGCAAAAAATAATGTGTGATAAAATGCTCTACATTTTTATAGCCATATTATAATAATATTATGTTATGACCCTGGGTATTTTCAAAACAGTGACTAATATCTTCTATTTCTAATCATACAGTTTTGTTGTAAATACATATGCTTCAGCTGTACTTCCTTAGTTTTTTTTCTTTTCTTTTTCTTTTTTCTTTTTCTTGCTAGCCTCCAAGAAAAGGTATACCAGTATCACCAAAAAACTTGAATGTATTTTTTACAGATTTAATTTATATTTAAAGTACTGAAAAGAGTGAAAACAACTTTGCTTTTGTGAAACAGCTGTGTTTTGTTATGTGTTGATATGAAAAAAATTGATTACTATCTGGAACATTTTGTGCAATGCACAAAATCAGCTCAATTAAGTTAAGTGGAATTTATCCCCAGATGTGTATGTGCTGTAGCTGTACCATGAAATCCCATACATGTCCACTCAGACTTAAATATTGGCTAGTTTCAATGGAGCTTATTTCCAAGGAAGTGTGCATAGGACCATAATCTGTTACATATACGTTCATTTTTTGTCAGCGAAATATTCAGCCAATCAGCATATTTATTTGAATGACCATTATAATTATGTTATATCAAGCTGGGTAAAATTGAAGACTTGTTTGTATTTTTATATATATATATATATATATATATATATATATATTGTTCCTCTTTACAATATTTCTCCTTTTGTTTCTCTTGAAATGCATTTTGCTGCTCATTTGTTTTCCTGTTGCCTAAGCAACAACATCACACATCATTAATTAAAATAATGTACTACTACATATTTCATGCAGGAATGTATTCATCAGGATAATGTATTTAATGTTGATGTAAAATATCAGGAAATCAATATTCTGTTAAGGTGTTTCTCAATAGCAATGTTACATGAAATAAAATCACATTCTGGCATCTAACGTATTTTTCAAATAAAGGGGTCATTTGATAAAAACTTCATTAGAATCAAAGAGAATAAGCCTTCAGGTTAGCATTTGTTTAGATACAGAATCATAACTGACAAGTTATGAACACAAATGAAGAAAAGCAACACCTGTCTGTTCATTTTATTAAGATATCTATTTGAGATATTTGCTTCCTTTCATTATTTTCTATTGTTGCTTATAACTTATTTTCTATTGTTGCTTATATCTTTCCTCCTTATTTTTCCTCCCTTCTTCCTTCCTTATTTTTAGAATATTCCTGACTAAAGTGAGTCAAATCCTATCATGCTAAAGATTATAATACAAAAAAGCAGTCTAGACAACCTGTTGATGGCCCATGTGTGAGTTTTAACCCTCTAGCACCAGAAAAAAACATTTTATTCACCTAGAGTCATGTCTTGATGCAGAATCCATGCTGAACTATGGATGTTCAGTAGGTGTTATGATATTGCCACCTGCAGACTTTTTGACCATTTACTATGTACAAGATTTTTGTACAGTATTAAAAAAAAACAGACAAAAATAGCTGATTGTCTGAATAGATGTATTGTTTTTTGCCACTGGCACACTTTTTTGTTCCAGACAATGTAGGATACTGGATGCCACGACACTGAGCAGCAAACCATACATCATGAAGTGCATGTGATGTGTTTTGCTTGTTGACCCCATTTGGAGAGAATACTGAAATTCAGAAAATACAAGAAGTATGCGTTAAATCCTTTGGCTAACCGTAATCACAGAGCTAACCCTATTGCTAACCCTCAGTATATTCTTATGGGGTCAGAAATTACTCTGCAACTTGCTCAGTGGAAGTATTTTTCCAAGGTGCATTAGAGTTTGCCTCTAAACTGGGCTCAAAGCCATGATTTCAAGTGGTCATGCTTCAGGAGTTCTATTTATAGTATCACTGGTAATCTGTCAAAAAATGAGCTGTTGTATTCTTTGCTAGTAAAAATGTGATAATGGAATAGTGTGTACATGCTGAAAGGGCACTGATGGCATCAAGGATATAACAATGCAATGATTGGTGGGCTATTTAACTGTCTCTTAAGACAGTGGAAGAGTTATATCCTGGCAATTAAGGTACTTCAACTAATTGCAGATTATAGCATCTTGTCTGGTTTAAGTGCTTAGGAAGCCTAATGAACTAGTAGGCATAATTCTTTTACATAGATATTTAACTCTTGCCTTCAGAATATGGATTGAGTATTACAAGATGTCTTGTTGGGAAAAGAAAAACTTGAGAAAGGGGGTGATTGTTATATCATGAACCAACAGCTATCACCAGGATGCAGGACTTAATTCTGGAAACACAAAGATTTTAAGTTGTTATCTAAAATCCAGGCAAAGTTAAAACTGGAACCAGGTGGCAACCCAGGTCATTACTGACTATAGACATATTCCAGCCATAAATATAGCTGCAGTAAAAATATACTCCATGTCTTACATTTTTATGGTGCACCAAGGATGTTGTCTAAGTTGAAATGTCAGAATGTATATGTGAATTTATTACTAACATGTGGAAATGCATGCTTCATGCAGATGCACTCATCAGAGGGCTGGGATAGGCACATGATATAGCTGATGGAACCTATCTGATATTTGAAATAATTTATGTTAGGAAGATGAAAAAGAAAGCCAATGAAGGGACTTTATTAAAGAAAGTCAAAGAATTTGTCTCTAATGGCTATCAAAAACTGTAACTGATGTCATGCACTCTTACAATTAATTAGCATGATTTTGGACAAATGTCCAAATATCCTCATGTCACTGATCCATACAAGTTTCAAAGACTCACATAGATCATTAGGGTGGCTTTTGGACCAGTGTGTCACTATCACCACTAGAGCCTTTTTTTTTTTTTTTGGTCCAAGCACTCTGGAAACCTGTATTACACATGCATACTTGTTTCTTACAGTGCTAGAGCTTGCCTTCTTTCCCTCAGTATCCACTAACAGCAGGACCTACACTTAGAGCAGCCCAACAGTTAGACAGGATCAGTCAAGTCATAAGTATAGTAAACCACAAAGTTCACAGATTTCAAATTATGAAACACAAATCTAGAAGGAAAACTGAGAGCATTCAGGAACATATGAGAATAAACAAATGCAATTTAGTAATGTGTGGCCATCTTCACCTAGTTGCTGAAGAGGGAATTGGTTAGAGTAAGCTGCCACCCCCCACCCCCCATGGCTTCTTTGGAAAGCAAGAGGAGGCTTCATACCTATATATAAACAAAACTTAAAGTAATATTTCAAGCATCTAATGAAATGGGTTGTAGTGCACAAATGATTGTGTTGACATTCATATGTTAGTCTCTAAACTGTCAGAAGATTTTTTTATTTCCAAAGGGATATATTGTCTCTGAACCTGATTCTTTCTCCAATTTTTAGAATTACTTCAGCAGAACTCAAGGACCTTTGTACTCCAGATATTTTTTGCCTACAATTCCTGCCATACCTGTCCAGCATGATAAAAGAATGAGGGATTTGCATTCTGAACATGAAGGACCATAGTTTCCTACCTCTGCACTACAGAAGCAACAGAAGCTAATTTCTTTCATTTCCTTCAAATAGGTTATGGGGTGGAGAACTGGGCTCTAAGACAATGCATCTCTGGACTCAAATTTCTTTCTCTCCATTCTCCCATAGTTGCTTTACAAATGTAGATTTGACCTTTTTATTGTTCCTAAAGTGATCTTTATGAGAATGGAACTAAGATGCAAGGCAATGTACCAAGGGAACAGTTCTCATCCCATCCTTTCTAAGCAGTTCTCTACGTAATTATCATTCCATCAGAAAGGAGAAAGGAGAGTAGAAAAACACTTCAGGGAGGTCAGCATCATGGTGCATGGTCCAAGAGCTTTTGGACATGACAACAGCATTCTAGAGTTATTTCTGCGTCCTTGTTAACTGAGTAGAAAACAGAATGTTGTATTCTCCACTGTCATGAGGAAAGGGGTGCATGAATAGCTCTTTCAGATAGGTTTGGGGCTTTCAGGAAGAGGTCAAGGTCATTTGTAACTCTATTATTTATCTACTAGGGTAGAGGATCTCTGACAGAGATTTACTTTACTATCCTTCCTACTTAGGCCCAGCTAAACTCATATGATTAATATAACTAGTCCTCTTCATGTTTAGTGCATCAGTGCCATCTTTACTTTCTGTGACCACAATATAGTCACAGAAAGAATGCCTGTGGATTCAAGCCATGAATCTGAACTAAAAACTCTCCACAGTTGTTATTCTGCTTAATGTGGCTCCAGACCCACACTCTGGGAGAAAGGCCACCTTTGCTGGCTTCCAATGGAAGAGAGGCCAGGAATTTCATGTCTGGTACAACAATGCCATGATGCTGTGCATGGCTAGGCAGAGTCAGGGCTACTTCAACTCTCTCCTGTTGCATCCTCTTTAGGCAATGACCTTGACACACCCTCCTACCTCCAGTGCAGTGTGAGCACTGCTGGTCACTTTGGGCTGGATGGGGATTTTTTTTATACTTTTATCTGTTGTTTCCCTACCCTAACACTGTATTTGGAGGACTCTGACAATTGGCTTGGGGTGGTGTCTTGCTCACTTGGCTGGTAGTAGGGGGAGAGAAGTAAGAGTTACAGTGAACCCCATAGCACCCATTTGGTGAAGAGGAGGGCTCTGGAACTGCCTCTTTAGGTTCTTGGCCCTAAGTGGTTGAGAAGGAGACCACCCTTGGGACTGGCCTGGGGGCTTTGTCCTCATGTTAAGTCCTGTGACTTCGGGGGGGGGGTCCTCAGGTCTGGCTTCCAGCAGATGGCCAGACAGGAAGCAACTCAGCTATTGGGTTGCCCATCCAGGGGAAGGCAGAGGTGACACCTGCTTCAGCCAATTCTCCCCACTCTTGATCCTTTCCAGGTTCTAGTGTAAGACCCCACTTTGGGGGTGCCCGATATCAGTATGGTTTGGAATAGGCACGATATCTAATTGACATTATATTTAATTGGCACTGATATCAAAATCCAACCTGAAGGTGACAGAGAGGTCAAACCAAAAGAGGAAGAAACTTGACTGTAAACATGAGGCCATAGGCAGGTCAGCCTAAAACACCCTCTTGGTATAACCTAGGTCAATTATCAGGTAAATTACCACTGTTACAGAGAATAATAGAAGCTGGAATTTCCTGGAGGATGCCATTGTGAGAAGCCCACCAGGACACTGATTGACAGATAACCATCCCTTGTACCTGGATTCCTTCCTCTTTCCTTGTAGCACCCACAATAGACAGCTATTACAATACCTATCATGTCTTTGTCTATCAAGCACTAAGCCCATCAACAAGGAAAAGACCCATTGTCCATGACAGGTTCCCTTTGTCTTGCATCTGGAACCTTCACTGCCACAGGCCATTTTCAGGGTACAAATACTCCTGATTTCAGGATGCCTAGTGCAGTCTCTCGAAGGTCTACCCATCACTCTGTCTGTCTGGCTCCTGAATGAGAACTGTCCTTAGATCCTACCTAAGCCAAAATACATTTCCGCTCTTCACTACTCTTCTGGACCGGTAATTATAAATCCCCCTAAAACCCTCAGCCTCTCTATCCATAATTTTTTCCTCCCTTTATCTTTCATCTAGCTCTTGTGTAAATGTTTGACTATGTGTATCTTGTATGCATGCATGAATAATTTCCCCTCAATAAAAACACATTTGAATCTTTTGCTGGTTCTTTCCTGCATGAGCCCGTAAACATTGGTAGCAAGATCTCACTAAGTTGACCCCCTCTCGTTAGCCTCCTGATTTTGAGCTAATTAATTCCCCACCTTTGCAAGGAGATACTGACGTTGCGGGTTGGCCCTTGTGACACGCACATTTTGGGGTAACACTAGTTTAGGTTAAATAAAATGGTCCTTATTCAACTTGTGTTTGGTCTTGTTATTCTATGGTTGGTCTGCAAAACCCATACCACCTTTCTTGCAAATGCAGTATGCTAATATCATAGGCTGTGCCAGACAGGCTGCCCTAGACTAGCTGAAGGGAACATCCATTCCTGTAAAAGGCTTTACTTTAAAAATGCCTGTTTGCTACCACATTTTCCAATGTATTTTCACTATTAGTAACAATATCTGTAACCCCGGTTTTTAATGGACGGTTTTAATGGTTTTTCTTTCTTTTATAGTTTTTAAATACTGTCTTTATTGTATTTGTGTGTTTTTTTTGTAGTCTGCACTGAGATTTCTTAAATGAAAAGTAATATAGAAATAGTTGCTCTGAAATAAAAAAAAGGCAGATCTTCATAATGTTTTACTTAGACAAGAAATTTAGGTGGATTAGAGTTTTTCATTCAAATTAGCCTACTAGTAAATTAATCCCCAATGGAGATTTTACTAGCACTTGGGTTTTCTCAAAATCAGTAATGTCACAATGTTCAGTGCTACAGAAATGCAATTTTTGGTTAGCTTTTCATCACTTACATCTAGATTCTTCCTCAAAATCATAATTAAATTGCAGGCGTACTGCGTTTTCTAGAAATGTGCTATATTTGGATCTGGGAAAATGCCATATTCCTTTCAGTACATCTGTTCAGCATATATTGTTATGTAGAATGTGGATTTTCAGATATTACTTATGGTATCATTACCGATAATGATAAATCTTTAACCTATGCCAGTATGATTTGTGGAACTAAAATATGATTTGTGGAACTAAGATATTCAAATTGATTGACTGACTGATTGATTGATTGACTGACTGACTGACTGTGGGGCTGTGTTTTTACAGTGCTGCTATTTGTCCAATGCTAAATTTAAAGAGCAGAATGCATGCATATATACACACAATCATACACATATGGATACACGCACACAACTTCTATTTCTTCTAGGGGTGCTTTCCCATATCCTGCTGAACTAGCTCTGGAACATTCATCTAGTCCCACATCGGAAGCATTTGTTGCAAAAAACATTGCTGTTATTTGTGCCCCTAGATTTACCTCAGTCACATCCGTTATGATGTGGAGATTCTTGTTTCTCTGTGGAGCCAGGGTGCATAGAGGCATCAAAACTATCACTCATGAATGTTCTCCCTTTTGCTGTGTAGTCCCTTATTATTTTTTGGTACTTCAGGCAATGAGGCAATGAATGACCACTACATATCATGCTGCATCTACAGGATTCCTCCAGCAAGGATAAACCTGAACCCCTAAGTCAGAAGACTCATCTTGATTGGCTGCTCCTGAGAAATCTGGGCCCTCTGGGGTAGAGGTAGAGGATGCCTCTGGAGGCAGAGGCCAAGGGAGCAGAGTAGAGACAGAAGAAGGCTTGGTTGCAGACTTAGGATGAATCAGAGCCTCCTCCCAGCAAGAAAGCATGAAGAGTTTCCTCTGGAATAAGGGCATTTTTGGATGTAAAGAGTCTCCAGAAAGGTTCCTGTTTCTGGGGAGTCTTTTTTTGCTGAAATACCTCCAGCTGAGACTAGGATCAGGATGAGGCATTTCAGCTGCATAAACCTCAGTTCCACACTGGAGGAGCTGTTAGAAACACTATTTGCATATGACTCCAACACTTCTTAACTATTCCTAGGCTCCTTGGCTGACTACATGGTGCCTGAATTTGGACTATATTAGAGTCTGCTCTTGGACTATCCTCAGCTGGCTTGCAGGGGACACTGGATACATTTTAATTATCTGAACCCAGATTACTTTATTTTTGGGTCACCCGTCCTGTCTGTACCTGCACCCTGGCAGTACTCTGCTAGCTTGACCTCTTGCATTTTCTTTTCCCCTTAATCTTTGACATGCTGGACACCTAGTCCTTCCTCCAACCTTACCAATCATGAAGTATCTTGGTGTTGCTTCCAGAAACCATCAAGCCTTGATCTTGATTGAAACAGGACACTATAGCACAGATAGCATACAAATAAAAGAGACCAAGCGCTCATTGCAGTACATATAGAATCTGTTATTTGATGGTGGACAGTGAAGAAAGCTTATTTTGTTACCTCCATTGTGTTTCTCTGTAGATCTTTTGTATGGGTTTGTGGCATGTTGACATCCAGTTAGCGCATAGATGAGTAAAACTTTGAGTGGCATGCTGTGATAAGTCTTCTAGTCACTTTGAGGATAAATTGATTGTGACCATAGCAATGTGAATGCTATTCTTGTGTCAGGTCCATGTGAAGCATCCAAAGAACTATCAGGCTCAGTTTTGTAGGATCAGTTTCATATATCATGATCTGAGGATGTGTACTACTGGCCACATGTACTTTTGACCCTTGATCTTCATGGTTTATTTGAAGTAACTGAGGGAAGGAGTTAACTAGGGTGGTAAAGGCACAGTATCATTACATCCTAGGGGCCCAATCCAGTGTTGTTGAGCCTATAATTCACTTTGGTTTACAGAAGATCTGTGGGCAGTGAAGCAGGCTGGATAACAGCTAGGATGCAGATGGTGTAGGTTGCAGACTGAATGCGACCAGAAATCAGCAAAGATTCTTCATTGTGCCTACTATGCAGCAGTGAGCAGGCCAAAAAGTCAGATTATGTTTCTAGGACTGTATCCTCAGCCTCCCATTCTATAGAACTTTTCAAGTGCTGACAAGTCTTTTGAGTACAGGCCCCAAGAGATCACAAGAGATCAGGTGTGCAATCGACAGCTACCTGCTATGAAAAATTTGCTAGGTACCTCAAGGAAAAAGTTACTTGCATTTGCTTAGGACATGATGCCACATTTGTTACAGAGCCTAGGGAGGGGTCAAGTACACTTTCTGGCTAGTTTTTTATGGGATCAGTTTTAGTTATTGAGGCCTGATGGTATTGATAAGACACTTGAAGCAGTTTGACCTACTACATGTAAGCTTGACCATTGCTCTTCTTAGCTGATAAAATCCAGCAGGGGTGGATTGATTGGGTGGGGCCTGCTGCCTTGAAGGAGGCACTGGTGTGCTCTTTCCCAAAGAGAACCTCTCTGGACCCAGGCCCAGATGGGTACTTCCTCTCTATTGCAAATGCGTCTTTTGGGGCAAGGTGCTTGAGTGTGTTGTGACTGAGCAACTTTAGGCATTTTTAGAGGAACAGATTATCTGAACCAACTTCAGTCTGGCTTCAGATCAAGGTATGACACTGAAGCAGCCTTAGTTGTTCTGACTGATAACTTACTCTGGGGGAAAGACGGGTGGTGTGCTACCCTGTTTATCTTCCTGGATCTCTCTGTGGCTTTTGATACCATTGATCATTGTATTTTACTGGACTGGCTCTATGGGATGGGAGTATGAGTAGGAGGCACTGTTATACAGTGGTTTGGCTCTTGCATGGAGATCCAGTTCCAGACAGTAGCATTGGGGGATTCTTATTCAGCCCCATGATGATTAAGCTGTGGAGATGCCAGAGGGTTCTATCTTAATCTCCATGCTGTTCAATATCTACATGAAACTGTTATGGGATGTTAGAAGGGGGTTTGGAGTGGGGTGCCATCGGAGTGCTGATGACACTTAGCTCTGTTTGTCCTTGTCCTCAGAGTCAGCTGGAGCTGTGCAAGTGCTGGACCAGTGGCTGGATGCTGCAATGGGCTCAGTAAGGGCCAATAAACTAAAGCTGAATCCTGATAAGACAGAGGCTCTGTGGGTTGGTAGTTTTCAAATCTGGGAATTGTGTAAACAGCCTGTTCTGGATGGGGTTGCATTCCCTCTGAAGGAAAAGTACATAGCTTGGGAGTGCTCCCAGATCCATCCCTCTCACTGGAGGCCAAAGTGGACTCTGTGGGTCACAATGGTTGGTGCCAGTTCAAACTGGCACAGCTTTTCCTGGCTAGAGGTAACCTACCCATAGCTTTTCCTGGCTAGAGATAAACTAGCCACAGTAATCCTTATGCTAGTAACCTTCTGATTAGACTGTTATAATTCACTCTGTATGGAGCTGCCCTTGAGGAAGACTCAGAATCTACAGCTGGTGCAAAATGCAACAGCTTACCTGCTGACTGGAATATTGTAGGGACAACAGGTAATGCTAGCCTTTAAAGAACTGCAGGGGTTGCTGATACATTTCCAGTCTAAATTCAAGGTGCTTATAATGACATTTAGAAGCCTAAATGGCTGGGGATCTTAATACTTGAGAGAGTGCCCCTCCTCATGTGTGTCTGCCCAAGAATGAAGATCTGCTGAAGGAGCTCCTCCATGTCCCACTACTGAGGTCAATACACTGTGTCAGGACATGGGAGAGGGTATTCTCAGCTGTGGCACCCCATCTGTGGAGTGCTTTTCCTCAGACGCCCAACTGGTGCCAATACTCTTGTCTTTAGGCACTAAGTTAAAACTTGGCTATTTGCCAAAGTCCTTGGGCCTTATTAATTCAACCCAGGACTGTTATTTATAGTTTTTAAAACTTTTTGAAAAATCAAAATCTTTTTTAAAAATTATATTGTTTAAATTTTTTTTAAATTATACTTTCTTGTTGTTTTTAACCTGTTCAACCTGTTTTAATGCTATTTGTAAGCCATCCGGAGATCTCCTGATATAGGTCTGGCTGGAAATATTTTAATAAATATTAATAATAAATAAAATAGTCACATTGTTTCTAAACCAGTGTCTGGACAGGCCCAGAGGTTGGGTAGTTTGTGTGGCATTATATTCCTCTTGCAAATGCAGATGGCCTTGGTGGCTAGGAGCATCTTCTACCAGCTTTGCTTAATATAACTGCTGCCTCTTGTTTCTGGACAAATATTGCTTGGCCACTCTGGCTGGATAGACTTATTGGTGTCTATGTGGTGCTACCCTCAAGGCTGGTGCAGAAGTTGCAGCGAATGAAAAATGTAGCAACTGGGATGCATTTTACCTTGAAGGGGAAGCACTGGAGAAATTGCACTAACTGCCTATTCACTACTTAGAAGACCCTGGACATCTTGGGAAAAGACTCAGCAAGAGGTTCCTTCTGTTCCCTTGACAAGTTGAGAACAAACTATCTGAGAGAGGCCCACTCATTGAGGGCATTGTTGGAGGCCCTTCTAGTTTTGTCACCATATGGTGACTCAGAGAGCCTTTTCTTTAATAGCTCCTCATACTGTGGAATATAAGTGATTATCTATAGTGCAGATGTTCTGCTTGTCAGTAAAAACATGCAAGCATTCCTGTGAGCTCATACTACTTGCACTGAATTCTGGATACCTTTCTGTTACCTTTAATGTATTGGTTATAGCTTACAAACTGCCTTGTTCTTTAACATGAAAGGCAACCTGTAAATTAATTTAATATACTAAAAACAATAATTATGAGGACAATTATCACATTGGCAGTTGATTGGGGTTTGTGGAATGATTTTGCAGAAGAGAAGAGGATATTTTTTAATAGTTCTATGAATGAAAAGTCCTATCTGGCAAGTCTCTTTATTCAAACAGATTTCAAACTACCATGGGCCAGGGTCCAGAACCTTTGGAGACCAAAGCCCCCAGTGGAAGTGACTCCAGTTCCTGTTCTTTCTGAACTGAGGTCCACTGCTTTGAATCTACCGTGCCACCCATGCCACTCAGGAAGTGCCATTGTCCCTGAATGATGATGATGATGATGATGACCTCAGCATCGTTTAGTGCACCAGAACATTTTAAGGAACAGTACACATCTGGCTGCAGACTCCTCCAGCTTTCACTCTCTAGAAGCCACTACCTATAGGAGGAGGTTTCTAGCACATTTAAAGCCACTTAAATTTAAAATACTTTTTTTTAAAATTCACATTCAAAGGAGTTCTCAGTTACATATATTCCAGTATAACAAAAACAGGAAAATAAAAACAGAAAAGAAGGAAAAATAGCCACATTAGTCATGTTTCTACAAAAGCTGACCAAATGTCCAGGTATAAGTCCATTTGTAAATTTTGTCTAATTATCATCCTTTCAAATGTTGCAAACATTGTTAGATTTTCCATCCACTGAATCACAGGCGGAGGAAAATTATCTTTCCACTAATGAAGTATCATTTAGCAGACAAAAGGGTGTGCAAAATCCATTTCCATTAGCCATTTGGTAATTTCCAAGAAACAGGTAAATAGCTCAAAAGAATATGTACATCCCTGAATAGAAAGGAACTTTTCAATACCAATTTTACTTGTGTGATTACTTTCTCCCAAAATGTAGCTACTATGGGGTAACTCCAAAACAATTTGCTGATTTAGAAACCCCTTTCTTGAATAGATGTTGTGGCAACCAATATTCCCCAAAAAAGAAATTTCTGCTGTACAAGACATAGTCTGATCATATTGTCAGACTGGTCTGATAATAATATCTTTGATGTATTCTGATATTATTGAAGATTCATGTTTTCATGTGTTTATATTACTAATCAAAGATGTAGAAATTAAATAAATAATCTAATCTAAAACAATTTTGGTGGACCACAAAGAAAAAAGTATGCTTCTTACCCCTGAGTGTACAATTCTCCACAGATCTATTAAGCCATATTCATTCATGCATGCCTGTAAAGTAGCTCTTACCACAGATTGTTTCCTTGGCAGAGGTGCATTTCTGTCTAGCAAAGAATCCAAAATTTTATTTAAATCACCATCAACAATCAAGTAATCATATTTGAAGTCAATGAGGTCACTAAAACAATTATGAAACATCTGTGGTGCATCACTATTAGGCCCATAAACATTAATCAAAGCAATTAATTTTTCAAAATATCTTACAAGTAAAATTAAAAAAACACCATCCATCTGGGTCTGTTATTGCCCACTGTACTGAGATAGAAATATGTTTATGGATTAGGAATGCCACACCTTTATACCATCTAGACACACCTGTAACATAGACCTTACTACCCCAAATTTTCTGGAGCCACATAAAACATTGAGGCAGTGAAGATTCCAGAACTACCCTGAGCTTGAAATGTCTGCAGGTTGTACCAGTTAGCGTTGAGCTAATTTTTCTGCAGGATTACTCTCCGTGGTTCTGAATTAAATCCCATGTCCCTCACTGGTTCTTGCATTACTGGCTGTGGTTGTGAATCTGCTCTGTTCTGGGCCTGTTCTGTCTGTTCCCTTGTTGGCGCTATCTCTTAAAGGGCTATCTAGACCAAATGAAAAATCTGTGATAGAGCAAGACAAAGACAGGAGATCTTTGATAGCAAGTAATATGCTGAATAATATTTATCTGCAAGTAGTGGCATATCCTGATTTGTAAGCATGCTTTGAATATTGGGTTGTAATAAGACAACAGTATTGGGTAAGGATTTTCTATTCTAGAAGGCATAAAGGCCCTTTTGTCCAAGCAGGCTTTTGGCAAGTGACTGACTGATGAGGAATGAACTTTTGAAGGGAGGTATTGTACTCCCACCTAATGTGTTTTCAAATTGTTTTTCAATCAATTGTTTTATTTAATAATATAATTAGTTTAATTCTTGTTATTATTTATTGTGTTATAAGCTGTCTTGACTCCTACCTAAGGGGAAGAGTGGGGTACAAAAAGTAAGGTATGAAATATTATTGTGCATAAAACAGTTCCATTCTTGCATGTTGCAGAATAATTTGGACTTCGAAAGGAAATCACATATTACCAGTCTTGATTATTACAGAGTTGCAAGGATAGTGTACAGAGTGAACATCTGGTCTTGAATTTTCAATGTTTGCTTATATGGTCCTTCATCAGTAAATAAAAGAAAATTGTGGCAATTTAACCCTCATCCAGATGGGTACAAAATATGCACTGTGTGAGTGCTGGAGTATTTCTCATCTCATAGGAATATCAATATATTGAGGATAGGGTTAGTGCAGGGGTATAGCTGTGGCAGGGGAATAAGGCCATTGCCATCACAAAATAATTCACCCCCACTACATGAAATTTTCAAGTAGTCCCCATATTTCTAGCATTGCAGAGAACAAGGCATTGAAAGCTGTTCACACCTAGGACTCTTCTATGTGCTATGTTTGTAATCCCTTAGTACCTTTGCTGACCCTTTCCCTTTGGATTCTAAAACAATATTTCTAGATGCTGCGTTGAAGTTTTAAGTTAGTGCAGTCCTAGAAATTTGGGAACTTGAGGAAAATTTCACTTCGGAGGGCAGAATTCTTATTTACGAGGGCAATGCCCTCATTTTGCTCATTCCCAAGCTACCCTCCTAGGTTAGTGGAAAGTTTCATTTTACCTGTCTTGTATTTTATTGACAGGCAGAATATGTCTCTTTTGCTTCTCAGCATCAAGGCTCTTCTAAACTGGTATAGGACTTTTTTGTGACAATAGGTTATATTGTCTGGGACAAAAATGTACCCTAATTGCAAAAAGCAATAGATCTGTTTTGACATTTTTTTGCTTGCTGTTTTTTTCTTGGTGGGGAAGGAGTTCAGAGGAAGAATTTTACATGGTATGTGGCTGAATCTTGGGAACACTGTTTATAACTATTCAAATGACAATGTAGCAAGATGCCCTTCATGTAGGTCTTCTACATCTAATTCTATATAAATTCCACGATATTACTCAGAGGGATTAAAATGCCTCCTAAGTGAATGAGGTTGAAAGACTCACAAGCATATTGTAGCATAAGCATTCATAGTCCATAAGCCATTTTGTCAGATGTGTGACATTTGTCACTACACCAAGTTAGAAATCATAGTATGAAAGGACAGATTTAGAAACTGGGACTTGAAAACAGAAAACAACCTAAGGTCGTCTGGGAGGAATTTACTGCAGCCAATCAGAACTAGGTTGGCTGCAACAGAGGACCTTTTCTTCTGTCACTCCCAAGTTATGGAATGGCCTGCCGGAAGAGACCCGGCACATTACCAGTCTTGACTGCTTTAAAAAAGCAGTCAAGACTGTTCTCTTCCGACAGGCCTTCCCAGACTAGTGTTCCACCACCTCTCATCAATTGTCCTTTTGTTTTTAATTTTGTTTTTAATCTGTTTTAATAATTAATGTGTTTTAGGAGGATGGGAGGGTTGGTGGGTGGGGAGAATGGGGTACATTTTAATGTTTTAATGTATTTATATGGGTAATTTTTACAATGGACAGATAAACAGTTTTCCCATGAGTCTTTGAAACGAATAGATTACCAAGGTATAGAGCTTAATGGGTCAAAGGTTTCAGATGATGACTAGTGTTAGATTAAGATTTCAGCAGACAAAATGGTTGAGCAAGGTAGTCATGCATTTATTTTATTTTTCATTTACTTTTCACTTCATTGGGTAACAAAGACAAATAATCAATTGATCTAGAAATCATACACATATACACCCTCGCACATGCAATAGCACTTATCAAACCTTTGTATTTAATTTAACTAAGTATGCATAGGAGATGCAATGTTATATAAAGAAAATAATCAATCAATGTATAAGTACATCAGAATGCACTAATACTAATCATACCCAGTCAGCATAAAACAACTAATATCCAAAATTTGAACCATATATGTAATTTATCCAGTATCATTCCATATGTATATTTTCCTATTTAAATCCATTTCAGGACAGCAATCATTTGAAATAAATATGTACTACTGAAAGCAAAATTAGGGAATCATTTTTCCACCTTTATATATTGACAATCTGATTAGACTGTCCAACTCCAACTGACTGACCAGGGCAGAAGCTACAGGGCCATAACAGCTATCACAATGTAACTGGATTATTTAGCTAAATCTGTATTATTTAATTAATGTATTTATAACCAGCCTTTCCACTAAACAGAAAAGCGCTTCAGAATAAACAGAGACAAATTACAAGCAATTACACACAACCCATTCACTTCCAGCATCCTGTTAGTGATATGTCTGTGACTGTGGGGCTTACTTGCACATATGTATTCTATTGCCCTTGCACTCTGCCCTAAAACCTCCCTGTCCTCAGCAGCTGTCCAGCCACAGGAAAGGCTGTTGTTGCTTCTTACAAATGTGAAGGGGAGGGAGAGGATAAGTATTGCAGATTGTAAAATATGGCTGCACTGGTTTCCTGGAGGGAGACAATGAAGGAGATTCTCCATCCATGAGTGCATCCTCAATTCTCACTTCCCTCAAGTCCAACTATTATTTCATGTTTGAATTGCCTTCCACCTCCCCAACCTTCCCACAAGCAGGCACCTGTCCTGTGACTTGACAGATGCTGGGAGGAGAGAGAGAATGCAGGACTCTGTGGGCAGGGCTACATTCTGAAGATTTTGACCACAGAGTCTGCAGCAGCAGAATGGAGTCAACAATTTCCAGCATCCTGATAGCTGGTAGGAATAAAGCAGGGGTTCTGTCTTTTTTGCCCTGCGCTATTTTTATGCACAGGGTAACACCAATATGATACCACTCACTCATAAGATGGCTGACAATCTCTATGCTACTCAAAGCCTTTCTTTTTTAAGATAAGAAGGGAGAAATTCTCAAACTTAAGACAATTTCAGATCTAATTACAAGAAAGTGATTATCTGAGTACACTTACACTAGAACTAGCAGACGAGAGGCAGCAGTACAAGGGAATTTGATTATGCATAATTATATGTCACAAAATGAGAGTGTGTAGAGATTAATACCAAGTTTCTAAAAACGTGATTACTATATGAAGCTGTGACGAAGTTATGGTAGTGAGTGTTATCTTGATAAAAAGAAAAACATAAGGGCTTTGCCTCAGAGAGCTTCTTGGGAATGCCCAAGGGCTTGCAGATACATAATGGGACTGTTTAACTTTTTGTCTTTGAATAGAAGGCTCTTCCTTCTATTATTGCTTTTGAAAGTTCTCTCCATTTCAAAAACAGTTTGCAATATGTCATATAAGAGTGATGTTCAAGGGACACATGGCCAAAGCCTCCCTGAGCGTGCAAAATTAGTTGCACGCTCATCTGGAGCATGATCATGATCTATATATTAAAGACCAGGCATATAGTGCTCAATGGAAAGTTTCAACTTCTGGTTGAAAATTCTGAAAGGAAGATCATTTCAAAAAGATGAAAGTGGATAGGTAATTTTGAAAGCAACTTAGTTTTAAAAAGAATTGGGGAGCAGTAAACCATGTCATTTTCATTTCCTTTTTTCACCCTCAACACTTATTTTTGCTGGCATCTCTGGTACCAGTAGCAGAGCTCATCCCAGGGCCTGGAGATCACTGCTTGTTCTTCTCAGAATGCCCCTATAATAAGGGTATGTCATAATGCAGCATTGTTTCAGGGCACTCAGGGTGTGTATGGAAGGGCAGTATTTGTTGACATGCAGGAGTTAGGTTACTGCTGAACTAATGCTAATACCTGCTACTCAATACCGAAGGCAAGCATCCTCTAAAAGCTTTCAAAACATTAAAATATACTCCTATTAGCCACCTGTGAGTGGGATAGTTATGGGAGGAGAAGAATTCCTCTCAGCTTCGGCTGAGTGTTACCTAATTGGTAGAAATGAAAATCAATTGTATACAAATATAAAAAATGATTGCACAGCGTGAAAAGGAACAAAAAGGAGACTGAAAATGCAGAAGGTATCATATAATATAAATATAAGGTATTATATAATATAAATATTATATGATATAAAAAGAAATGAGAGAATATCTTTAAAATGTGTCAGTGCTAAAAGAAATGTAAAGGAAACTATGTCACCTGCCAGCATTCAAAGAGAAAGAGAGGAATAGTCCAACATGTGATGTAATCTTTTAAAGTGATAATGGCAAGGACTGAACACAGAAGTTTCGTGCATGTGTTCTACAGTAGAACTCTGGCTTCTCTTTTGTGTTTTCATCACAAAAAGTGAAGTAGGATGATCAAAAGCACTGTAAATGTTAATGAAGACTATAGGGATCACAGACAAACAGAACAGATATGAGGCAGGCACACAAAAATGGTTTGATAATTGTAACATGAATAATCAGGGTCAGGTTTGTCATAGGCATTTTAAGGTAAGGACAGAACTATGAATGCTCACTTGCACCTATTAATACCCAGCTATGAACAGCAATATGGAATGAGAAGGGTTTTTAGGTTAGTCTCACCATTTATTCATTTGCACTGCCTTTTGTCCACTGGGCCACTTGAAGCTGAACAGCAATGAACAGTGGAGCACATGTTTTGCATGCAGAAGCATCCCAGTTCAGTCTGCGCTGTGTTTGATGAAGAGGATCTTAGGTAGCAGGGCTCAGGAAAGTGGCTGCTGGAGACCTTGGAGAACACGTCCTCTAAGTAGACATCAGTTTGCTAGACAGAATAATGGTCTGGCTTAGAGTAAGACAGTCTCATACAGATAGATTGTTATTTGCCCAGCTGTGTTCAACGGTGTGGAGAACACTAAGAAGGGAAGCTGGAGGTAAATAAAAAGAGTCCATTATTAACAGGAACTACTGATAAAAGTACTTGTATTAGATGAGATGCTTCATCAGTACCTGAAGTAGTCTCTAGTATTTATTTATTAGAAATATTTCCATACTGCAGCTCATTTGCACAAATCCCAAATCATTTTACAGCAACATCGTAAATAGTAAAAAACAAACAAAAAACAAACAAGTTTTTTTAAAGAAATCATAGAATATATGAGAGCATTCAATTATTCTTATCGAGGAGACAACCAGATTAAAATGATGCCTGAAATGCACAAGCTTGAAGTTACTGAAGAGAGGAAATCTTCCGTAGGGCAGGTGCCAGTACAGAGAATGCTTTCCTCGGTGTCATCACCAACCTGAAGACTGGAGACATGGCCAGCAATGCCTCTCCTGCATATTGTAGTGGCAGGGTGGGAATTGTGTAGCCCTACATCCATCCTTGGACTACAACTCCCAGTATCCTTCATGGCTGAGCTGGTGATACTTGAAGTCCAAAAACACTGAAGAGCCACCCAATTCCCAGTCTTCATGCAAACAGAGATGCTTCTTGGTCCTGAGTTTTGTAACAGTCTGACAGATATTTTAAGTAAAGTAAGCAGCAAAGATGAAAAAGCAGGATAACCATTCGCAGGACATTCTTACACATTCTGTTATGCAAGGAGACCTCGTGTTTACACATGTTTGTTACCTGAGAAAAATACAAACTGTAAAACACAATTTTAGCTCTAAATACTATTGATAATTCCAACTGGAGTACACCCACTGAATCAGTAGGAACTGGTTAAGTCAACACTTTTGTGAGTTTCTTTGATTTCATGAGTCCACAGTAGTTGGCACTGGCAACAAGACTGAGGTCCATCTTTTTCAACATATGACTGGTTTGGTGGAAACATATGCTTGGAAAGAGAGAAGTGACAAAGTTCAAGGCAGTGTGTCTGATTACCTGACTGTCTGCTAACTGCCTGATCACTTTACTGTGCACTTCACACAAAGCTGGCCCAGCTGAACAGACCAGCCAATGGATATAGGCCCCATTCAGCCGAATAGCAGTAATAGTTGGAGGGGGAAGAAGGCAGCAGAAGATTGAACAAGATGATAGTTGCAAGAAAGTATATGAATGAAAATATATGTTTGGTGAATTTATGGCTTTCTTGAAGGTCAAGCAAAAGCACCCTCTGACTTCCTCACCCTGACTGTTCTTTGCTGTCATCCTATGCTCTGTCCTACTACTATCTTTTAAATGTTTTTGCTAAGCCCAAGACACTTCCTTCCCTGTGAATGACAATTCTTTGTATAGGTTCTTTAATTGGTAAAGATATAGTAAAAGTTCACCTTACGAAAATGGACAGATTTATTCTTTAGACTTTGCACAGAAAATGTGAAGAGATGAATGTTATTTCTCTTCTATGTTCAGAGCCACCCCAAGTGTCAAGTAAAGAATGAGTCTAAAAGGTAGGAAAAGATATTAATAAAATAGTGTGTCAGTCACTGACAATAGTCTGTGCTTCTACCTTTTTTAAGGTGTTATGCTTTTTAATTAAATCACATTTGAAGCCTCTTAATACATTGTCCAGAATAATTAACAAGCATGAACAAACTTAATTAGTCTGTAATAACATGAAGGGTGGAGATTAACAACATGAAGGACACAGATTAATCATCTGCTGTGAAAATGCTGAAGACTGAATTCTTCCTTTGCAAGTGGGAGGCTTCCAAGCATCAGAACACGAGAAGAGCTCTTCTCTATCAGAACTAGGGCCCATTTTGTCCTGCTGTACCAGATGCCTCCAGGAATAACGAAGTATGAGAGCAGCATCTTTTCTGTGTTGTTGCTTCCCAGCAACCTGTATTAACTGGCATATTGTGTCTAGACAGAGGTGGAATCCTTAGGTTTGCAAATTAATTTGGCAATGTTAAATTTTAGAAATAGGGAAAATTTTATTACCATCATCTTTAATCATGGGAATTGTTTGACAAATTAAGTTATTGTCGATTAATTCATCATTTAAAATGGCAGTCTCCAGGGCAGACTGTGGAATTTAGAGAGAATGGCAGGGAGGTTGAGGACGCATTTTGTTATTGGCAACTTCAGATGTGTTCTTTGGTGGTTTTAAATGTTGCCTTCCTCCAACCTAGATATTCCCCCACTAGACTACAAAGCTCATAATATGATTATTGCCTGGGGGGGGTGGGCTCCAATATGTCTGGAAACTCTTGGCTTCAGTTAGGTTGTCCTAAACTATGAGATTCCATCTTACAACCTATTCATTTTAAAACTTTCATCCTAGGGTATGTATTTTAAGCTCTTGATACCTTTCTAAGCCACGTTGAGCCCCAGCTTTGTAGAAAAGGGACGTATAAATAAGCCAAAACATTTCTGTAATTTTTCCACCCCTGTGATATCTATTTGAGATGGAGCAACCAAGATTGTGTAAAATAGTCCAGTCTTGCAAACAGGAGAGAAAGTAGGGATATATCTCTACTGTGTATGTGAATACTATATGATATGATGGGAGAGCTCAAATGAAACCAAGTATCGCTTATGGTTAAGTAGTCAGACCTTAGTAACAGGACTGCCAGATTGTTTTCCTTACTGATGGATTTTTGATGTATCTTAAGAACTAGGAAAACCTATTTGCTTGCTTCTCTTTACTTTAGTAACAGGACTATCAGATTTTTCCTTACCAGTGGAGGACTTGGGAGACCTATTTGCAAAGTGACTGATGAGTCCTTGCTTCTTCTTATCCATCATAGCTATGTAGTACTTATAGCTTCATTCCCTAATTCAAGGCCTTGCTGCTAGGGCATGGGAACTAACTCAGCATTGTAATAGTGGGGAAGTGTATCGTATGGCTCTTAACATTTTGTCTTTTATGATGTTTCCTCAGCATAGACCTCCATTAAATCATTTTGATAATAAATGTCAGTCCAGCAACTAGGAATATTTTACTATCAATGTTTACTAGTCCTGACATCCTCCATAGTGAGAACTTTTATGCTCTGTACATCATTCTTTAGGGAAGCTTTTCATTCGGAGTTCAATAGGGGTTTAATAGCTTGTGATCTTACAGTTCCAGAGATGATGCCCCTGGCAGTTATAAAGCATTTTAGAAACACACAGCTGGGCACAGAAAACACTTGGTCAATGATGACTAAATTTATTTTCTTCTACTCATCACTTGTTCTGTTGTTCAGCATTAGGTCAGTGGTCAACAAAACATTGCTATCTGTATTTATTTCTGAATGATGCTTGCATACCAATGTTGAGCACATCGCTGAAATTTAGCTAGACATAGTATCTACGTTCACATGCTTGAGTGGTTCCAGTACAACATCAAGTGAAGATTCTGATACCATTACCATGACAATCAGAGCTTGGAAAGTCACTTGAAAAGAAATTAATTAGTTGTAGTTCAAAGATGGTGAGTAAGTAGTGTTGAGTGTTACTGCCCAAGACAGCTCTGTCTGTTCCTGTCTGAAGGGTTAACTATTCTTGTTTACTCCCCTGGTCTCCCCTTACTATGGCGACACAGCTAGCCAGTTCTCCCAGCCTGTGTGCTCACAGCTAAATCAGATAAAGTTTTCTCTCAGTTCAGTTCCCAAAACAAGGCATTTGTTTTGGCTAGCAAAGTATCCGTTCTCACACTTTGAGAGTTGTTGACGACTGTATACTTAAGTGCTGCCAGCAATTAGGCAGAGTGTTATTATTTCTGTTGCCTCTTCTATGCTTTTTACTCTGTTCTATCCAGACATGGACTTCACCTAGACACATTGCTCAACATGTAATCCAGCTTTGCTTTCAATAAACGATGTAGTTTTTAGACCAAACTGGATAGCCTCATTCTCTGGCAAGTTTTTTCTGTGAGTTTTTTCGTGGGACTTTAAGGTTTTGGTTCTGTGCCTTTAAGCGCAGCTACACTGTGGGTCATGCTAGTTCCACAGCATGTCCCCTGCATTTCCCAACAAGTAGTTCATTACTATTGCTGTTACAATTCTTTAAAAAAGTAATCCTTTGCCTTCTTTCTTCAAAGCAACCAAAATAGTTACTTTTACTCTAACATCCAAATGCTATAATCTGCTGATCCTGCCCATATCAGATACTTTTTTTCTTTTTGTCTCATTGTTCCCTCAATGTAGAAGAGCATAACATACAACACGAGCCACTAGCTGAACCATATGATAGTCTTTCTCAATCATTTAGCAAGATTATAATTATAATAATTATAATTATAAAAGTAATTATAAAATTATTATAAAAGTAATTATAAAATAAAAAAGTAAAAAAAGTATAAAGTATAAGTGTCAGGGGCATGGGCCCGGCTGGGCCTGTCGCTGCCCCTGAGGCCGCCGCTAAAGCGGCGGTGGATGCGGCGGCGGCCGATGGGGCCTGTGCGGAGGCCGCTGCAGCTGAGGGGCCTTGCCTGGAGGCCACCGCGGCCAACGGCTCGGGCCTGACGGCCGTGGGACAGGCTGCCAGGCCTGGAGCTACTTACCTAGAGGCTGCAGGCTCGAGTCCCTCATCGTCGGCCGGCTTGCCGGGGTGGGCGGGTCCCGGGCCTGCTCCCGGGGCTCTGCCCACCCACGGCCCCGATCCGCAGGAGGCCTGGGAGTCTGCCTGCGGCCCCGATCCAGAGGAGGCTGATGCCTCCGCCTCGCCTCCTCCTTTCCAGCAGCGGCGGCAGGCCAAGGAGGCCGTCCGCCGGTCCCGGCGCATGCTGGAGAGGAGGCGACGGGCAGAGAGCTCGCAGCTGTGAGGCACAGCACAGCTGCGAGCCCTCAGCCACATGGCCACGCCTGATTGGCCGGCGCCTGGCTTGGAGGGCTATTTGAGGCAGGCGCCGGGCTGTGGAAGGCACGGAGCAACAACCGTCGGTCAACCGTGGTCCTGCTGTCCGTGCCTTGTTCCTGCCCACGCCTGAGACCAGTCCTCCTGTTCGCCTTGGTGAAGTAACCTGCCTTATGTACTTTAACAACCTGCGTTTATTTCTGTTAGGACTGAGTGGAAGCCCTGCATGCATTAAGGACTATTTCTGTTAAGACTGTGTAGAAGCCTGCTTGCTTTGTACTTTTGAGTTTTGACTGCATTAAAGCCCTTCACCTCTAACCTGCTCCCTTGCCGCTGCCTGACCACCGCCTGGCACTGACAATAAGTATAAAAAAAGTAATTATAAAATAATTATAAAAGTAACAAAAAAGTTATATTACACTCCAACAGGTGTCAGGTTACCCCTTGTTAAATTCAAAACACAGTGCAACCTAGTTATGTCTCAGTTATTCAGAAAAGAATTAATTAAGAACAATTAGTTGCTTTAACTAGTTACTGCCAGGCTGTGCTGAGAATACCAGTAGTCATCTATCAGCAATCTCAACCTTTGGCTCATCTAAGTTGTCCAGTTCCTAATTCATCCCCAAGTGTTTGTTGGTTTGTGCCTTTTAACAAGCACAAATCTGGAGGAATTACCTGGTGATAATGTTTGTCTTCATGCTGTGAAAATGTCTTCTGATGATTTCTGATGATCAGGCAGCTTACAGCAAAAAAAAAAAAAAAGAACACCATGATGGTAGTGGTGATGGTAATGGGTGATCCTGTATATTACATGGATGAAACTGTAAGGAAAGACTTGGCATTTTGTTGGTGGACTGGCTGGTCCTGCTGCGTAGCAGTCATTTGGTCTCTAGCTAAGCCTCTTGTGCTGTTTTTGAAGTTAGTGCAGTGATATACTGCACTCAGGAGTTTTTCAGCATTAATGGCAAGGCTGTCTGTTCCAAACGTTCTAAAACTGTAATCCAGATCATAGCTACAAATATCTATGTGATGGGAAATACATTCCCCTAAAAACAAATATTACCTTAGTGGAGGTATCACTATGATATTTTTGTCATAATTAAATCATCAATTCCTGTAGACTTATATCTTTTTCTGCTTTCTGCTGAGTAGAAGATCAGTTAAGAGAGTCTGCCCAAAAACCTTAATGGAATCAATCAGATTTCAAAACACCTTGGGGAATTTTTCTGATAACCTTGATGGCTGATCTGAGGATTAGCTTTCTGGTTCAAGCCATGCTTCCATTATTTTCACATTTCCCTTGGGCAAGCCTTAGTTTCAGAGGAGCACAATGTCACACACACACACACCAAACAAAACCTGCCAAGAAAACCATCCAATAATAATTTTAGGGTCGCCATAAGCTGGAAGCAACTTGAAGGCATATGGCAAGAAACAAATGGTCTTTAATAAGTACATATAAGATTGTTGTTAATGTTGATATCTTTTGAATTGGTCTGTCATCAGAAACATTTAGTTATGTGCATCTTGTGGAAACTCATTCTTTTAGACATAGCAAAATTCCATGGGCAAATCTCACTAGAATACTTTGGCCACCCTGCCCATCAAAAATCTTTTTAGAGTTGTTACATAAATATATCATACTGTGGATACGATTTTAATTTTTGGCAGTTTCATACTCATGGGATGAAATATTTTTATGAGATTCTTAAACTGTCTTTGGCTAATTTTTGGATTTCACCGGTAAAGATGAATGATGTACATTAAGAATTATTTATAAAATAATTTTGTCATATTATTAACGTTTGCCACATTTGGTCTTTTTTGTTTTGTTTTGTTTGGTGTAGCTATTTCTGGTTGCTGTTCCAATGATTATCTTGTTTACAAGTGGGAACAAGCTTCCAGGAATCTTCTTCTTTTGCTGATACCTGTGAAAATTCTCATTGTTGATACAGGACCTCCTCATCTACATTTTGTCCTGAATCTTTGGTATAGGTTTATGTTGTCTAGACAAACAAGTAAGTCACTGGTGTTGGTAACAGCTCCCTTGACAGTTTAGCTAAAGTTTAACTGTCATTCTGTGGAATAGCAGATCAGTTTGGCAATCAACACTAGAATCATCTTTCATTGCCTCATCAAAGCAAGTCCATGATTACAAGATGATGAAAGAGAAGGATACATGCTTGGTGACTTCAACCAAATCAATAGGATGCAGTACAAATCTTTGAGGGGGGGGTGTAAAAAAAATCCTGTGTCTCTAGCTTTGAAAAAATTCTATGTCATAGCTTTAGCAGAGCTGAAGAAATCTTTCATTTCCACTACAGTAAAAATGGCCCCCAGTGGAGCTGTTCCACATGGTAAATGGCCAGGAGAAGTTTGCTTGTTTACCATTGGAGGAGAATCATCTTCAACCTACTGCCACCTACAATAAGTCATGAGGGACCAAATTTTGCCAGGAAGTTGGTGATTGAACTAAATGCAGCAGAGGGAGGGGTTGCTAGTCTGTTAGAAAGCAGTTCAGGTGGGTGGAATGGAGATCTTTAATCCTTTAATTTTCCTGTACCATCTTCCTGATCTAAATTGTCTGTTTTATGGTGCTATTTATCTTACTTATATCGCTTCTGTATCATCCAATGGAAGAAATAGAAAAAGAGAGATAGAGAGAGATTGTCACCATCACTAACAACAACAAAAAGATACACAAAAGAAAAGTGAACATCACAGTCCCTGCAACATATCTCTAGTCAAATCAGCAGTCTCCACACTGCAGTTACATTTAGTTGTTTGTTTGTTTTTAAAAAAGAAATCAATCATGAATCTCCCAGCATAGTATATTAAGAAACAGTAATTAGGAAAATAATTCACTTGCTTTGTCATATTTTCAAAACTTCTTCATGCAATCCAGTTTCTTTAAAAGAACTTGGACCTTCTGCAAAAGGGCGGACAGGTGTTGTGCCATTATTCTGACATATTTTAAATAAAAATATTGCATTTTGATCTTTCTGATCATTTTTTTTTAAATCTTGACTTAGTAAAGCTTGCTGTGACAAAGGTTGAGAACTCCTTACACATGAGGCCCATGAGATCACATCACGGCAGTCATCTTGTTACCACAGTAACAGGAGTGAGCTGGCTAAGTGAACCCTCCCCCCAGCTGCTGAATAGGGAAGGAAAAGCAAAACACATCCCTCTTCCTGTGTGAAACACAGAACAATTGAGAAAAGGAAAGAACACTGTTAGTCAACCTTTAATCAACCGTTCTTATACGGAGGGGGGTTGGCTGTTCCCATTTAGCCATGGGGATTCCAGCAATGCGCTATTTCTGCATGCTTTATTAAATAAGTCACACTAGACTGTATAACAGACATTTTCTGAAACATATTTTATAACATGCACGTGCCTGGCTTTAGCAAGATATACAGGGATGAGATACTATTTGTATAAGTAGAAAAGGAATAAGACTTGTTTCTTATAACTAAGAAGTCTAAGCTGCAAGTGAGATATTTTTCAGTTTACTGAGGATTTCCATATTCCAGTCACCATCTTTGGCATCATTGTTGTTCTGTTTTTCATATAACCTAGAAAACATGGTTTCCATTCAGCTCTATAACATTTGACATAGTAATAGTGATCTTTTTTCCCCCAGCAGTGTTAGTCACACCTCCTCGCTGTATGAAGTACCAGTGGAATGACACAAACTGCATAATTCTCTTAATGAAATGTCCTCTCTACCACAGTTAATTCACAATAACATACACTTTTTAGTGTCTGTGGTACTATATTGACACAGTGCTTGCTTCTGTTGTTGTGTGCCTCCAAGTTGTTTCTGACTTATTGCAACTATAAGGTGACCCTATCACAGGGTTTTTTGGGTCTGAGAAAGTGTGGTGCATCCAAGGTCATGTGCAGGGAATCAAACCCTGATCTCCAGGGTTGTAGTCCAATGCGCAGTTTTAGTCACTCTTTAAAAAGTGATACTTAATGGGAAATAGAAGTACCAGAAATCAGGACAGATGTTTAATTTTCTCAGTCCCAAATGAAACATTGTTATCTGCATATATATAATACAATGCAGCTAAAATCACCATAAACAAACAAATAATAACTAATTTAAAAAATCAAAAAATCATGCATATCCTTGTATTCTGTAAGACTACTTTTTCTTTTAGCAGTGCAGTGTTATCAAACATAAGAAAGACTTCATGCTTGACTTTTTCTTACCACATATTCCATTCTAACGTATTTAGGATGCATTCTAAATGCAGTTATTAGAGAGTAGGTCTCACTGAGCATAATATGACTTAGATCTCAGTAAGCATGCATAGGATTGTGCTGTTACCCAATAATTACATTTCATCTTTCATCATTGTCTTTCAAATGTAAGATGGAGATCTGGGGTTCGTCCAACTATATGTCTGATGGATCAAGTATTTCTATACTAATTTCAGGGGTCTGACAAATATTCTGAGTGGTCAAAGAGAGCACAGACTTTTCATTTAGTAATCACATTAGAATACCATTGGAAAGCAGTGATTTTTGTAATCATCATGAAACGGGAGCATTTACTGTCATTTGCTAGTATTGATGTACAACTGGTATATTTGATATGCCTGGGGGAAATCACATTAACCAGAAGCAGTTTTTAAGAATGAAAAGGCCACCTTCTTTTCTTTTTCTCAGCAATCTAGTAAATGATCTTTCTTGCTTTCTGAGTAAAAGGAACCTGGTCTGATGTATAATAGAATATAGGGCCAGGAACCTGCCTTTCTGTTTATATGCACCACACAAAAAAGGAAGCCCTCGTTTTGAGAACCTTTTAGCAAGCACTGAACTGGGTTTAAAATGTTTATGTCCTTTGAAGTGGGAATCTGCTGTGTGTCCAAGAGAGGAGTGAAAACATGCTGCAAGAGAGGGAGAGGGATAATCTTATGGATTTCCTCCTTTAAAGGAGGTAAGTCACAGCATGATTTGCAGCATGGCACCTCACCTTTATGTAGCAGAATGCATGCTAAAGGAGTCATGGGGAAGATTATTTTTTTAAAAATTGCATATTTAAAGGATGCTATATTCATCATTTTGCCGCCCCCATACCCCCAGGGCAGCAGTAAGAGGCCTTTTTCCCCCTAGGAAAGCGCTTCAAAGAAAAATGTCTTGCACTCTCTCCCCAAAACCACCATTTGCTGCAACAACAACAACAGCAGAATGCTACAAAATAAATGCACTGCCTTCATGATGTAACAGTGGGTGAGCAATGCCCCCATCCTTGAACAATTGTAGCTCTGGAGACGCTTTTTAAAAAACAAACAAAAAAACCCATCTAGATGAAAATGCAACATCTGGCTCTGCCTGATCATATTTCTGATGGAGCAAGTATTCCAAACAAAACTTCCAGTTGCATGTGAAAACAGCACACCTTAAGAAGCTCTTCAGTGCCTGAAAGCCTTGGCAGAATTGCCCCCATGGCCTCTAGAAGGTGTTACAAATCTTTTTCAGTAAAATAAATAGGATAAATAGAATGGGGTGGGTTGGGGTACACTAGGGGCTCTAGGGGGAGCCCTATGGCCTGCAGAGTGGACTTTACCCACCATACTGTAACAGATTAGTAAAGAAAAGTATTCCCAGTTGGGATTTGGCCAGAACCAAATGTAAAAGCATGCCATTTTTATCACTTCCTTGTCGTCTTCTTACTCACCTTGCAGTCTGCTGGGGAAGAAAGAGACTGGTCTTATAAAGATGACCTGAACTGATTACTTTCAGGGAGCTTTGGAAATTAGGTTGAAATAACCTAATAACCTCATATAATGAAATAACCTCATATAATGCTGCAGGCCATAGGTTGCCCGTCCCTTTGTTAAAAATATAGTGTTTTCCTTAGCTTTTTTTGATAATACCTCTCTGTGATATTTTCAAAGAGACCACAAACCAGTATTCATTCAGTTAACGAAAAGCAAATTTAGCCACACAGGGACAGAGTTACATAAGATCACAAAAGACACCATAAGCCAATGAAACGCAGGAGAAATTAGAGAGGTCAGGAACCATCTCAAACTTTCAGAGGTCGTGGATATGTAAGAACAGAGGTTTTACTCAGGGAGCTTTCTAACGTGGGGAGGCTCAAGATTGGGAGACAGATTGTAATGACTGTTTGGTTATGTATTTTTATATAACAGTAAAAACACAGAATACATTCATTACAATTGATGATTGATGATGATGATGATGATGATGATGATATGATGGTGATGATGATGATACAATGGAAGGTAATGAAACATTGATTAAAGCAAAAATCAATATATCAAGCAGAGGAGAAAACGTGTAAGACTCTACTATGTGAATTCATGGACAGCTATATATACACTCTCACCTCCAGTGAGCTACTTTAATAACGAGTTGTGGGGAAATATGTGAACACATACAGGATAGAAAACAGAACTTCCAGCTTTCCAATATCACCTTTTTACCATTGCTAGGGCCTCAGCATTAATATCAGAAATATATATTTTAGATAGCTGGATGGATAGATGGATGGATAGATATCAGAAGTAGATTCCTGGACACTTCAGATACTTCAGATTTTTTTTTACTTTGTTTTTGACAGTCTAGTTTTTGGGGTCAGAAAATTGTCCCAGAAGTAGCCCATACTCCTTACATCAAAGCCTTCTTCATTTTCTTTGCTGGAAGTTCAAATCCATGCCCTGCAAGTCTAAAGGAAAAGAATGAGCCCCCCTGGACCTGGAAGGAAGGTCTGAAGGAAAAAAAAAAAAGGAGGCTACTCGTAACCCCAGTACTGTACACAAGGTTAGGGATGAGTGGTGAAGTCATCACATTTGTTTATGTCACTACATGATTGAAGGTGGAGAGAACAACAAAGATTATGAAGAGCTCCAAAGGATCTCTTCAGCCTAGAGAAATGGGCATTAAAAAGACAAATGGAAATTTGTTCTACACAAAATGTAAAGTGATGTGTATTGGGGCAACAACAACAACAACAAAAACAACAACAGTAGTAGTAGTAGTTATTATTATTTCCAGTTTCACATATACGCTGATGGAATGTGAGCTGGTGGTGATTGTTCCAGACAGTGATCTTAAGTGTAGGTAAATGGCATGATGAAAATGTCAGCCTAGTCTGCAGCAGATGTAGGAAAAGGGCAAAAATGTATAGCAGTGTGAAGGAAAATCTACGTATGACTGAATTATCATAATTACAATAATTTGGAAAAGTAGCAGATATAGATATGTGAAGGCTCAAAAAACACTGGAAAAAAATTTTGGGGAAAAATCTCTCTCACTTTTTTTCCCTGAAGACCTTTTGTCCAGAAAAATTGGACTATGGACTCTAGTTTTTTGGAATGATGGATAAAGCATCATTTAAGACAAGGTATCCAACTATTTACTGCCCCAAAATGATTTCTAAAGACTATATAAGAGGAAGACTCACATAAGACTATGCAGAGTATCAGATCATTACAATTCCTTATCCTAGTTTCCTTATTTCAGTTATTTTTATGAAAATGAATGTGTTATATCAGCTTTATACTATTGAGAACATAGTGTGGAGACAAAATAATTTTCTTTATTTTAATAATGTTGATTGTTTCTAGTTCTTATTTGGATTTTTTTCTCTTCTTCAAATTGGCAAAACCAAAGAAATGTATAGTTCAGGTGTTCCTGACAGTTTGGGATGTTGTAGTTCAATTGCATGATTAGGGGTGACAGCTACTTTGAGAGAGCAGAAGGACAGCAGGATTGGAAGAGAAAAAAGCCACAAGCTTTATTGGGTGCATATACTGAATGGGTTGGCTTATGCATGGTCTGGATCCAGGCATCAGTCAATCCACCTAAGGATGGGATGAATCCAAAATTTTCCAAATCTGGATCTGAATTCCTGGAATGTTCTGGGAATCCACAAATCTCACGAATCTTGAATCTTTCGGATCCTTTTTTAAAAAAGGGTTTTAAAAGGAAGGGAAAGAAAGTACTTCTACTGAAAAATGTTTTTGAAGCAGAATTTGACATCTTTGTTTAATGAAAACAAATTAAATAATAGTTTTCAGTTCAGGAAAACATACCCATACTTCTTATTAAGATACAAATGCAATTGACATGTTCATCTACTGCATAAAGTATATAACTCTCAAGTCAAAAGAATAGAGATTATTACCTTGCAGAGAGCGGCAGCTGCAGGGACAGGCCGCCCAAGTGGACACAAGCCCAAATGAACATAGGCAGCAGTCCCGGGTACAGGCAGCCTCCCGTGTGTGGCTTTATGCTACAATTTTTGTGTGCCCAGGGGCCCGCCAGCCAATCAGGCCTTTGGCGGGCCCTGGAGGTGCCAATTTTTAAAAACCCCACCACTTTCTCACGCTTGCCCCAGGCAGGATCAGGCTGGCGGTGGACAGGAGAAGAGCAGGGAGCACAGGATCGTGCTCCCCACTACTTTCTGCTGCCCGCCTCAGGCAGGATAAGGCCTGTGGCAGGCAGGAAAAGAGTGGGAAGTGCGAGATCGTGCTCTCCACCACCTTTTGCCACCCACCCCGGGCAGGATCAGGTCAGCAGTGGGTGGGAGGAGAGCGGGGAGCACGAGATCTCACTCCCTGCCACCTTCTCCCACCAGTCGTGGGCAGGATTCGAAAGATTCAGTTCACCTATTTTGGTGGGGGGATTCGGATCCCTGCATCTCGAATCCTTGCCTGGGATTCGAGGATTCAAGAATTCAGTTGGCCCATCCCTAAATCCACCTGTTGTCCAATGAGACCAAGTATCTGGTCCATAGATGGAACCGTAAGAATGGCAGGAGTGGGGTCCACCCAATGTGGTCTCCCTGCCACCAGGGTGTGCAGAAACGAGTGCCCTCCTGAGCTGACTAGAGCTGTCACCCCCTGCCACCCCAGGTCCTCTAAGGGGATCCCCCCATCCAACAAGTGCCCCAATGGCCACTGATACCTACTGTCCTTGACCCAGGACCCATGCCAACCACCTCATCCAGTTGTGATATAAATGCACAGCAAGCATAACCTACAAAATCCCCAAACAATGGTGTTGAATAATACCCTACATTACAGGGAGGGCAGGCAGGGAGCTGCTCCAAGGAACTGGCTATCAGCCCAAATAAATACTCAAAAACTCAACCCGAGTAAATACTTCATGCAGATCACACCAGCTGGGTTTTGGCAGCCAGTGAATTCAAAGCAGATGTTTGAATTCATTGTTTGCCCCATGTAGCCAATCCCAGTGCTGCATGGAGCCACACAGCCCTCTGGGAAGAAAAAGCCGCTGTTAGGGAAGCAAGAAGATGCCATCAGCCTGTTCCTCATGCCTGCAGTGGTGCCTCATGCTAAGTCGTGCAGCACACAGGAACAAACAAAAAATAATAACTTTAAAAGTAAGTTCAATATGTAATTATATTCTGAAAAAAGAATACTTTTAATTTATCAAACTTGATAAGTTTATGCCAGACCAACTTACATGTAATGTATCTTATGTGACTTTCAATCAGTCAAACGTGCTAATACTGCATTTTTCAATTTTTTGAAAATTTCCATTTTTGAGGGGAAAAAAACAGGACGAAAACATTTTCCATGGCTTCAAAATTTCCAGAAATTTTACATCTCTAATCAGAAATAAAACTGCAGATATAATAATGCCATTTTACAAATACATGGTGTGACTACATATGGACTACTTGGGCAGAGTTCTGGCCACTGCACATAAAAATTAGATGTTATATTGATGGAAAAGGTATAGAAAACCAAAACATTCAAAGGTCTGGAGCCTGTGAAAACAACTTGAAATGTTTGGGGCTGCTAAAAAGTGAGTAAAAGGGAGACATGATATACTAAATGTGCTAAAAGAATTCTCAAAAGAATATAGTATTTGGGAAATATGTGGAACAAAGAAATATACAGCTTACACAGAAGCACAGTTCTGAGGAAAGGGAGAACTTCTTCCTTGTCTAGATAAAAAGCAGCAAAAGATGAACTTTCCTCACCTTTCTTTGGGAACTTCCATCTATCCTAACTAAAAAACAAAACAAAAGCTCAAAAGAGAAAGAAAAAAATGCACCCTTAATCTGAACTGCTATACCATTCTAACTTTCCCTGCAATCCTTCTAGTCCTTTCTTACAGTGTTGTTAGGAATTTATCTGAGTCAGGGACTGCTGCTGTGCTGACTGATAATGCTATTATTATGATTACAGAACAAGAGCGAATTTTAAATTTGGAGGTTATGCATAATATACTGATTTACAAGTGTTTTTTTCTTCTGCCTATATCATGTGCAGTAAAATCACTCGAATCTGATTTATCTGTGTCCCAAAGCTATGCTTTCACTCACACTTTTGTCTTTGTAAGAATTGTCTTTCCAGAAATAAAGATCTGAAGGTTTTCTTCAAAATTCCCTTAAATAATCATTTGGAAAACTGGATTAATTTTCATTTCTTTGCATAACTATTCATGAACTCACAGCTCATGTATTAATATATATTTTAGTTATCATACTGTCCAAGATGGCAAGACTAATACTCATATTAAGTAAAGGAGACATTCTGATCTGGTTCAAAGGTGAAAGTAGGTGAGAATAATGTATGCTAGACCCTTAATGTCTTCTCATTTCCTATTTTATCCTGTCTCTGGGCTCATAGCACAACCCCAAGGGTTTTTAATACTGCTGTAATTGGGGCCATGTTATTCTTTAATGCTTAACAGTATTTGGTGTTTTCTGCTGAACTGTGCACAATATTCTGTAACGTCTAAAAAGCTGAATATTGTCTTTCTCTGAGGCCCATGAGATGCAGATTTTCCACGTAGAGATCAGATTTTAAGTAGCATTCATACTTTCTCTTCTTGTTCTTCAAGTATTTCCTCATTTTCACAAAGTGATGCCTAGGCACTTTTTCACTGCTTTAAGCGTTCTGTGCTAAGATTCTTAATTGCAGATGATTTCTGAGAGTAATTGTGATTAAGGTGCACTGATGATGCCAAATACTTTAAAGACAGTCTGCCTCTTTTGGTTCATCAAAAACTCAGATGACTCACTTGTGGCTCCTGCCTTTGGAGTTTGTCTATTGTTCCTTTGTCAGCAAATAATTGGATCTAGAAAAAATGATGTAATTGCATGACTGCATAATGACTTTTGATGAGTACTGTTCTGGGATGGCAAAGGACTATATGATAGGTTCTTCTTGTAGATTTATAGAAGAGGCTTTTCTGAGGGTCAGGGCTGATTGTTTGGCAGCAATATTTGGAGCTTTGTGTGGGTGTTTTTATTTGTTTAGGGGCTGTGTGCGCTCACTGAGTGCATGGTCCTAGGGAGCAGGGCTTCTGCAGAGTCATTAACTTACTTGGAAGCAGAGCCAGCAGTCACTAGCTTTATATAGGTGCTGGCTCAGTCTCTGCAGCTTGAGAAACAGGAAGAGAAAAACAGGCCTGGGGGTGCATTTACAGGGAATTTTGAGAGGAAATCCTGTACAGCTCTGCCATTATGTATGTAGATGATGGACATGGATAGTGACAGAGTTGTTCCAGTGACCTGCAACATCTATGCCATGTTTATTTTCTTGCCACCGGTTCTGCAGGACTTTACCTGCAGCAAGTGCTAGCTGATTGCCCTATTGGAAGAGAAGGTGCAGCAGCTTGAGGTGTGTGTATCTAGATGTCACCTTAACAGGGAAAATGAAGCCTTTAAGGAAGGAGTAGAGCAGACTTTCCTGGAAGGGCAAGACACAAGAGGATACCTCTAGGAAGAGGGATAATTCCCAAATACAGAATACTGGTGACACAAAGAAGCAGAAGTGTCTGGAACCATGTTGTGAGTTTGGAGCTTCACAAGTGATTCCAAATTTTCCCTTAATCAGCAATTATGAGACACAGCAACATCAGCCTCTCTCCTCAGAGATTCTATGGATGAAAGGGATTCTGTCCATTCCCAGAGGAAGCAGAAATGTGTGGTGCTAATAGTGGTTCCCTGTTGAAATGAACAAAAGTTGTGTTTTGGTATAATGCCTCAAGAGGTGTGTGGTCTTACAGGGACAAAGATCCATGATATAAAGCAGAGGCTGACCAGATTCATTAAATGCACTGACCATTACTCCTTCCTATTGATCCATATTGGAACCAATGATACTGCAAGATATAGCCTTCAACATATGATGAGAGACTATGAAGCTCTAGGGAGAAAACTAAAGGACTTTATGTCACAGACTGTTATTTTGTTGCTTCTTTCTGTTGAAGAAATGGCCCAGTAAGAGGGAGAAGAATACTATGAGTGAAAAACTGGTTCCACAGATGGTGCTATAAGGAGAGATTTAGTTTCTCGGACCATGTTCTGTACTTGCATGCAGAAAGACTTCTGGCAAGAGATGGGTTGCATCTCACTGCATTTGATACTTGCTAAGAGTGTTGCTAAGAGTCTCACAAACCTGATCAGAAGACCTTAAAACCAAGTTACATTGAAGAAGGAGACAGTATTTCAGAGGGCAGGGGGACACCAAATACTGGGCAGAATAGCCTTAATGATACAGGAATAATAGGGCCAATAGTACAGGAACCCAACGGTGGGCAGAAGAAAACAACAATGAATCAACTGAAGAGAATGACTCATGGTCTCAGATGTCTCTACTAATGTACAGAGTAGGGGAAATAAACAAAATGCACTTGAATTCTTAACACAGACATGGAATAAAATATAACAGACACCAATGAAATTTAGAAGATGAGTCTTGTGATTGGAATGTAGTAACAGAGGGGCATAACCTATTCCAAAGACAAAACAGGAAAGAAGAAGGAGTAACATTATATACGAAGGATGTATACATCTTTGAGGAGATCCATAAATTATAGCATGGAAATCAAGTTGAGAGTAATGGGTAAAAATCAATGGGGAGAGAAACAGTGACTTCATTTTGGGAGTCTTCTGTAACAAGCCAGACTGAAGATTTGGATGATACCTTTCTAAAATAAATGATTAAATTTCAAAAAAAGGAAGTATAGCAGTAATGGGAGACCAATCATCCTGATATTTTTTTGGAGTTAAAAACTCTCCCAGGAGTGTAAAATCTAACAGATTCCTCATGTAGCTTCAAGACAATTGCATTCTACAAAAGGTGGAGGAGGCAACAAGGGGATTTTGAATTTGATCCTAATCAACAGAGATGAACTGGTCAATGAGGTAGAGGTAGTAGGATTCTTCAATGGGAGTGACCATGTCCTCTTGGAATTTGCTGTACAAGGAAAAGGGAAGCAAGTCATAGTCATAAACGTACTCCAAGAAAGGTGATTTCTGCAGGTTTAGAGAGATCCTGGGTGGGATCTCATGGTCAGAAATGCTAAAAGGAAAGGAAGTTCATGATGCATGAGAGTTTCTTAAAGGTGAGATATTAAAAATACAATTGCCAACAATTCCAGTGAAGAGGAGAACTGAGAGGTATCTAAAGAAACCAGGATAGATGTACAAAGAACTTTCAGATGATTTGAGATTTAAGAAACATGTATAAGTATGGAAGAAGGGCAAAATCACCAAAGAGGAATACAAATGAATAGGCAGTACTTGTAAGGGGAGAGTCAAGAAAGCTAAAACTCAGAATCAGTTCAAGCTTGCTTGAGAACTTAAAAATATTAAATGACATTTTTTTTTAGTTTGTTGTTGTGTTGTACCTCCAAGTCATTTCTGAGTTGTGGCAATGCTAATATCGACCTATCACACGGTTTTCTTGGTAAGATTTGTTCAGAGAGGATTTGCCCTTGCCTGCATCTGAGACTAAGAGAATATGACTTGCATAAGGTCAACCAGTGGGTTTCCATAACTGAGTGGGGATTTGAACCCTGGTCTCCAGAGGCATAGTCCAACACTCAAACTACTACACCATGTTGGCTGTTGATTTTTTGGTTACATTCCAAGAAAGGAGAAGAACAAGGAAAAGGTAGTGCTACTGCATGTTGAAATATTAAAAAAGAGAAGATCAAGCAGTTCAATATCTTCTTTGCCCCAGTCTTCTCCCAGAAGTAAAATGTTACCCCGATGACAGATCCCATCCCCAGGGAATATAAATTTGATATCAAATATGCCCGCCATGCCAGAGAGGTTGCACAGGTGGGTACGTAGACAAAGAGACCGAAAGACCGAAATTAGGTCAGGCCAGGAAAATCCCTAGTCATGTTTCCCCTAGGAGATCTCAGGCTAAACATGTCCACATGGACAAAGGGTCCCCAGCCAGAACAGCCAGCTTGAGGGGATTATTGGGTTTTCCCCACGTTGAGCAATTCCAACTTTAGAAATTCCTACACGGTGAGGTCCATCTGCATGGATCAATCATGCAAACTTCCAAGTTGCTGTTGTGCGGCATTTCTCCCTCTATTTTGGCCATTGTTCTTCCCAGGAGAGGGCCTGCCCTTGAGGTACGTTCTGCCCTATAAGTAGTCCCAGTTTTTGAGGGTCTCTTCAGAGAACTCCCGGCCACGCTAGCAGACCGGCACTCTGTTAGCTGAGTGATCCCCTCAGCCACCTCTCTTTGCTGAGCTCTGTCCTTCTCTCCGCTTCCTGGACTGAAGACTTCAGGATAGGTGCAATATCACTGCCTTTACCCCCTCTCCGCTGAATCCCCCTATCAATTTTCTCCTCTTTCTCTTCTTGATAGGCCTTGTGTGCATGAGTGAGTGCATTGGTGCATGAGAACACATTTATTAATAAAATTCAGTTATTGGTATGATTACCTGGCTTTTTGGTTGGTCTGACCCCATAAAAATTGGGTACAAGATCCTGGCTGGGTTACCCTGCTCCTTGTTTTTCTACAGCCAGTGCTCCGCTAATTTCCCCAATCTTTGCACTTTTGGAGTGAATCAAGGTGTCCTCCAAGGGACCCCCAGAAGTCAGGGTAACAAAAACACTTCTTTTTAACTGGTATAAATGGAAGAAACGATGCAGTAAGAGGACTGTAGGCCAGAATAGGTAAAGAGATAGGAAAGGAATACCTACCTGTTGTTATTATGTGCCTTCAAGTTGTTTCTAACTTATGGGGATCAAGTCTATCACAGGGTTTTCTGGCACTGAGAGTGTGTGATGCACCCAAAGTCACTCATACATTTCCATGGCTAAGCAGGGAATCAAACACTCGTCTCCAGAGTTGTAGTCGAACAATCAAACCACTACACCATGCTGGCTATCATAATACGTAGCTACTCTAAATGAAACCATATCTCCAGGGATGGATGGATTGTGTCTAAGGCTACTAAAATAACTTACATATGGAATCTCAGAGACACTGTCAATAATATTTGAGAACTCCTGAAGAACAAGAGAGGTCCCAGCATATTCTTTGCTGACATTTTCATATAATTGTTCTTCTTTTCTATTGTTTCTATTCTGCTGTTGCTTTCTGGTCATGAGTTCTCCAGTTCACCCTCTGAGAGTAGGTTGATGGCAGCTCAGCAAGTTGTAGAAGTGGTGTGTTTTCTTTTTAGTTATGTATTCATCCATACTAACTATTTGCAATACCAATTTGCTTCTTCTCCACCTTTCCTGAAAGTTGAAATGGTCAAACTAATCAGAGGAAGTGTGCTAAGTCAGAACTCAGAGTCAGTTTGCTGCTCTTCTAACAACAGAAGCCAACTTCAGATCCTGGCTTATCAGAGGAGTGATAAGCTAGGAGCTTTTCTGCCTTTCTAAGTTCCCAGTAGTCTAGCCAAAGAGGCCTTCTCGCGAAGAAGGCCATTTGCAAGCTATTAGCAAGCCAGTCGAATTCATCTAGAGAATTAAAGGTTGAGAACTGCTGCTACAGATGGCCATATCTCCTTTCTTGTGACACCATTGTCAGGCAGTTCCCAGCTTTTGTTCATATTTTCCCCTTTCTAATGCCTCTATACAATAGTATTTTGCAATATTTCTACATTTGGCTGGAATGTAATCTTATCCTACCACCTGCAAGGTAGGTGGTCTCTGTGCTGTGCTTCCATCAGCCGTACAGAAATAGTTATTCCATGAGTTTACTCTAGCCCCACATTTAGTTTCTAACAGACAAAACATTAACTAATAGCTTTCATAATCCATGAGTAATAAGTGTTTGTTTGCTTTGTTGACAATATTAGCAGCTTTCTTCTTAAACAAACAAAAAACCCTTATCTTACAGTATTAACAAACACTTTTAACAGAACAGAAAGTTGCCTTCTTGATCGTTTTATTTTTGAAGGTTTGAAGAAATTAGCGATTCAAAAGCTCTGAAAGTGAAGTGCCTTAAAGAGTTTTTCTTTTAAAATCTGAGAGAGTTTTACTCACCTTTTATTCCTCTTACCAAGTCCCGCCCCCCACTTTAAATTGCCCCTTGACTTCACAGAGTATTTTTAAAACACTTCAGGTAAATTCTCCTGTTAGTACACTTGTTTAATAGTTCCAGTTAATGAAATGCAGTTTTTGTAAAGGTTTTACATTTTAAACCGTTTGTGTTCTGATAAAATCTGGCCAGCACTTCAGGTCATGAAAATATGTCCCAATTTCATATGCAAGTAGCAAAACTTGCTAGATAGTAATGAAACAGTTTAGTAAAGTTTAGTAAAGCATGTTCATTTATTTACCTCTAGTAGACAAAATAAATCTGGAGAAAAAGTGGTAAAATCTCATCAGTAAATGGTTGACAAATATATGATTTTGTATAATTATTTTGTGTAATATCTACAGCTATCCATTTATCTAGCCACAGGGGTGAAGACAGATAATAACAGTGCAGAGTGCTTTAATGTGCGTGCACAACTTGTGTAATTCTATGTGGAAAGCTTCAGTTTTAAAATAATATTTGTGCATTTCAAAGTGAAAAAAATGCACCTTAACTCATAGCAAAAGTGTTGATAACAATACGAAAAGTGAATGGAGCAGTCCAGCCTCTTTGAAAACCCATTTTTAGGGACTTCATTTGCACACAGAGCATAGGTTCCTTGGTTCTTTGAAGAGCTCAGGGCATGATTCAAGGTAGATGACTAGAGTGGCAATGGATAAGACTCTGGATGAATACAATCATGTATGAGTTAGGACTTATTCCAAAGCCCATTGAGCTGCAATGACAGCAGCAGATAAATGATTTTTCATTGCCTCTGTTACCTCCTCAGTCTTGTTCATCATAGTAGGTTCATGTAGTAAAGGGACTATTACATTCTAGATTTCAGATTGCTGAGGAGAAGTCCTCAGAAATGTACTGCGATGAATTTGCCAAATACTTCTGCAGATGTAATTGCTCAGATTTATTCTGACCTTAATGCCACATTGAAGGTAGACTCTGGAGAGGAAATTGAAATTCATGCATGCCCAATTTTAATGGATGAGTTACATTTTGTTCAACGTTATATAAGGACAAGTTGCTTGGAGAAGTGAGGCCAGCCACTTGGGTATTAAACCCATGTCCATCCTGGCTGATTAGAACTGCCAGAGAAAGGCTGGCCAATTGGGTGATGGAGATTGTAAATGCTTCTTTGAAAGCTGGCTGCATTCTGATCCCTCTAAAAAGAAGCAATGTTGAGACCGGTGTTGAGGAGACCTTCACTGGACCCTACCACCCTAGATAATTATAAGTCTTTTTAAAGTCAGGTCTTAGAGCAAGTGGTGAGAGCACAGCACCTGGCTATCTTGGGTGAAATGGTTTACCCAAATCCATTTCAAGTTGGGTTCAGTCCTGATTATGGGACAGAAACAACCTTGGTCATCATGATGGATGACCTACACTAGAAACTGAACAGGAGCAATGGATCTCTGTTGGTTTTACTCACAGCTGCATTCAGCATCATAGTATCTTTTTGGACTGTTCGGCGAATATGAGGACTTGGAGCACTGTTCTGCAATGGTTTCACCCAGTTTGACTGAATGTTCTCTGAAGGTAATACTGGGAGAGCTGTTGTTCAGTCTTCTGGCCATTAACCTGTGAGGTTGCATGGCGTCAATACTATCCCCTATGCTTTTCAAGATCTACATGAAGCTTCTAGAGGAAGTCATCCAAAGTTTTCTGGTTGAGTGTGATTGATTGAGTGTCAGCAGCATGCTGAACATACCCAGTGTTATGTCTCTATTTACAACTGATGCCAAGAAGGCTATCAAAGTCCTGAATCATTGTCTGGATGCAGTAAAGCATTGGAACAGTCCAGACAAAATAGAAGCTTTGTTGGTTTCCAGGAAAACTAAAACTGTTTTGGATGTGGTTGCACTCCCTGTAAAATAACAGGCTCATAGCTTGAGATTGCTCTTGGGTCCAGCTTTGCTCCTAGAAGGCTGCTCTGGTAAGGAGTACTTTTGTCCAGCTTTGGTTGTTGTACCAGTATGCCTTTTTCTCCTGAATAGACTACTGTAATGCACTCTATGAGAGGCAGCCCTTTGAAAAGTGTTAGGAAGCTACAGCTAGAGCAAAATGAAATAGCCAGACTGTTATCGAGTGTGAATTTTAGACACTGTATAACCTGTCTGAGAACTACAATGGCGTCCAGTTTGCTTCTAAGTTCAATTCAAGGTGCTTGTCTTGACCTATGAAGCCTTGAACACTTGGGTCCAGTGTATCTGCAAGACTCTTTCTTCCCATATGAGTCTGCCTGAAATCTAAAATCCTCAGCAGTCACCCTGTTGCATGTCTCTCCACCCAGAAGGCTAGGCTGCTGAGTACATGTGACTAGGTTTTCTTGGTAGCCACACTACAATTGTGGAATTTTCTCCTGAGGCCTTTCACAAGGCCCCTGGGTCTTAAAATTAGGGTTGGCTGCGCTGACTTTATAAGTTGTTCTTTAAGTTTTTTAAAAACTTCTGTTTTAGAGTTATATTTTAAAGGAGGGGTTTTTGTTTTTAATTGTTTTTGTAATTATTTTAATGTTTTAAATATTTGTACATATTGTATATCACCTTGAGGACCTTGGCAAGTTGAAAAGTGATAAATAAATGCCAGAAGGAAGGAAGGGAAATAAAATGCTGAAATACTTGGGTATGTTTCTGTGGAATAACCACAGCATCGAGATAATGGGAACTGAGTAGGATGGTAATTTTTTCAGAGATATGATACTGCTGAAAACAAATGTTAATTTTTGCTTTCAAGGCAGAAAAAGTGACTGTATGAATATGAGGCCTTTCCTATTCTTAAATGCCAAATATTTGTTCCATAATTTACGTCAAAATTACCAATATAAGAAGATGATAGTATACAGGGCACAGATTCGGTTTATATTCCCTGCAGTATTAATTCAAATAAATTTACTCTGATATTATATTCTTTTGGTGAGAGAAGAATTGTGAACTGTAAAGGAGATCAATTTTACCATGGTATTCCTGGGTTCATTTCCATTAAAAGATTTGTGAAGTACATTTAAATCATCACTAATATGCAGTAGTGATGTTGTAACTTTCACATTTTCTGAAAATGAGTGTGACCATAGGAATTAGATATAGTCATACTTAGAGTATTCCAGCTGAAATCATTGTGTCTTAAGTTAGTTCTGTTGGATTCAGCAGAGATGTATTTAAGTCTTTTACTCCAAGTCTCAAGTCCCTACCTTCAAGTCTCAAGTCAAGTTTCAAGTCCTGTCACCAGCATAACATTCCCTCACTGCTGATTGGGGAAAGGCTGGAGGGGGAGGGGGGCAGCAAGTCAATCACTAAAAAAAAGATGAGTCTTGAGTTGAGTTGAGTCTGTCAGTCATTTATTGACAAGTCAAGTGCAAGTCAAGTCATTAAAGAGACTTAAGTCCGAGTTGAGTCTGAGTTGATGGACTCAAGTCTACATCACTGGGATTTAGTGGGTCATTTTTAAGAATGACATTTGGTTCATCAGATACTTTCATTAAGCAAAGTACTAATGTGATATCTTTACATTTTAAAAACTTTTTAAAGCATCTGTCAAAAAGTTCTGCTTCTTATTTTAGGGAAGCAATGTTATGGAGGATCAAGATCTTTTGGAAATTGGAATACTTAATTCCGGACACAGACAAAGAATTCTACAGGCAATTCAGCTGCTTCCAAAGGTACCCTGTTCTTGTTTTTGTTATCTAAAATCCATTGTTTTAAGACAAGATCTTTCTCTCCCCCTTTCTCTCCTCTCTCTTTCTCTCTGTATATACACACACATACACACACAAACACACTCTTAAGTAAAAAATGTTTTTTCTTCTGGGCATTACTACTTGCCAACGTGGTTTTTAGCCCCTTTTAAATATGGAATATATAGTTCATACCAGTCTTCTTTTCTAGCAACATTCCACATAAATGGGGAAACAGCAGCAAAATACAAAACTCTTAGGGGGAACTATGGAAGAGAATTTTTGATGCTGTTTTCAGACTCTTCAGATAGTTGTTACATTTTTTAAGCCATCAAATTATGTTCTTAAGATGCTCAAGTTCTTCTTATGCACTTCAGAGTATGATAAAATTGTTTATTTATATTGGTATAACCCACATAATCTCTCAGTTTGGAAATCTCAATTGTTTATCAACACAGGCTTTACTCCCCAATGAGAGGTTTTTTGTTTTTGTTTTTTTAACAGCAATTCTATTTAAAAATTAACACTGTACTAAAAGCTAGTGTAATCAATGCTTATTTGATCAAATGACATCAAATGAAACTAGGGGGGCGGGGGGAAAGGCAGTGTAGCAGTTATCATGAACAGGAATTTCTACATCACCAACAAATTACATAACTTTATGAGTGTATTCAACAAAGAAGTTCATAGGCTATCTGAAACAGTGGAGTACCTCTATGTTATAATGGATTACAGAGTGTGATGGAAAAGTCCTTAATAAGATATAAATTTACTACACTGGACATATATTACCCACAGTTACCTTTATGAGTTTACTGATGATCATGAAATGTCCTGCTGTTTTATTGCTTTATTACTGCGTTGTTCCTTGATTTTATTGTGGTATTTGTTTTTTATGTTGCATTGTTGTAAATTGATTCAGATTTTTTAAAAATGAGAAGTGGTGTACACTGTCTTAATAAATAAATGGATACATTTAGAAAAATTATAATTTGTTATCAACAAAGGCTGAAGAGTTGTATATTTTGCTAGGGCTCCAAGGGGGAGAACGTGGGGCCCTCACAGAGCAAGAGCTTCTTCTCAGTTCCTTGTACACTAATGATTTCTGCCCCAAACCTGCCATTCTCCTCACCTGAGTCCCCCACATGCAGAGATCTTTGTAAAGAACCATGAAATGTCCGCCAAAATCATGTCTGTAAACCTTCGTAGTGGCCCTGTATGTAGCACTTACTGGTATAATGGAAGACTCTAGGAAAGGTCTTTGGATATGTTGTTGTGTGCCTTCTAGTCATTTCCAACTTATGGCAACCCTAAGGCAAACCTGTCACGAGGTTTTCTGGAAGATGAAAGAATGTGATGCACCCAAAGCCATCCAGTGGGTTACCATGACCAAGTAGGAAATCAAACCTTGGTCTCCAGGGTTGTAGTCCCACATTCAAACCACTGCATCACACTGGCCCTCCTAAGATACATAGATTTCAGGATATTTACCAACTATCCTTTCATCAGAAGTTTTGTTGTTTGAATTTTCATGAGAGGAATATGTCAAATGTAAATAAATGTCTACTGCTGAACAGCTGCTTGTCTTATTTTTGAAGTACTAACCTGTTCCGCTGATGAGTTCTAAAAGAAATTAACTGCAGGAAGGGAGTCCTGTTTATAATTACACACCTGTGGATTCTATTAACGCTAACTGTTAGCTGTCATATAATGCTGAGTCAGCTTTTCTCAAACGTGAATCCCAAAAACTTATTTTCTACTATCATCCCTTTAAAAAACCTCTTTTCCCCCTTTCCCTACTCAACTCCTGTTTATTGCTGGTCATATATTTTCTCTCATTTTTCTATTTTACCAATAAAAATACTGCCTTTATCTAAAAATCTTCTAGATTGGCGTAATAATGCACATTCAGAACCACCCAATGCAAACTCAAAACAATTTCTTGATTCAGTGAAGTGTTCTGATATAAGAAATGTGGGTACAAGAACTGGAAGGACACCATGTCCAGAGAGATTGAAGAGTTCACTTTCTTGCCTCAGGAGCATACAGTACTCACTTCAACAAGCTCAACTTTAAAGCCTATAATTAAATACTTGGTAGATGAGGCTGGTAGTAGCTGAAACGACACTGATATTTAGCCAAGAGAGACAAGAAGACCTTGTATAAAATTGAACTTGGAAGCTCTATAGTGCGGTCATTCCCTACCTTTCATATTTTAAGTCCCACCTGTCACTCTGTCAGATAGCTTGGGTTCCATCATGACTGAAACGAAAAAAACAATGTTTCCAAAAAAAGAGATTTATTTGTTTACAGATGTATTGTATTTATCATTATCTAATGATAAAATCAGATAAAATATTAACAATAAGTTATAAGGAGATGAAAAACTGTAGTAGTTTTGTTAGGAGTAAATATAACCAAACAAAAAAGTAATTGCACAATTGTAATAATGCTGCTGAGCATAAATTTTACCTCTATGAAAATTGTAAAATGCTAAGAATATAAATGTATAAAATTGCAATAGTATTAGTGTGATTTTTCAACATGTATTTATTTATTTATGCTGTGCCTAGAATACCTGTGTCCCACCTAGAATATTTCTATGGCACACTGACCTTAAACAGAATTTTGCAAAGGCTAGTTGGTTTGAGCCGAATTTGACTTTCAAAAAATGTGTGGACAAAGTAGTTGTAAAGCATCAATGTGTCAATACGTGTGAAAACAACTTTCTTTTCATATCAAGATATTTTCCTTTTTTAGAGAAGTACTTGAGTAAGGAAAGAGAATTCTACACTAAGAAGAAGTGGAGTCACTGCAGGGATATCTTGAGGGATAACTTCAGCCTGGATTTTGAGTGGAAACAGTAGGGAATATGAAGCTAAGATGGGCAGATGAAAATAAATGCTGCCAACTGAGTTATAAACTGAGTAGGAAGAAAAGGACTAGCAGCTTGAGGTCTGCCTGGAAGAGGCGGGAGTTTGAGAACTAGGAGGAACAGAGTAATCATGGGTGCTGAGCAAACATCTTGGAATTGCTTTAATTGAAAGCAGAGAAGACTCAGGAGGAACACAAAGCCATCATACCCAGCATGGTTCATCTTCTCCCAGGATATCGAAGGAATGACAGGATTTAAATTTGAAGGAAACAGCACGTACTGATTTCTAGAACCTTGATGAGGAGCATTTAGTTTGGGTTCAGATTTGTGGGGAAATAATGTAATGATATGGACAGTTAAAACTTGAGGAAGTCAAAGTTTATTAACACTTGGACCTAGGAAGAGGTTTAAGACCAAGGAGTACTACAGATTGGTATTTACGCCTAATTTTGAACCGTGGAATGGAGGTACCAGAAGTTCCAATCCAAGAGGCTGTGCTTGGCATCACGAAACTGGAAGACCTTTATGCTGGTTTCCTAAAAGATTACAAGAGTTCATGATATAAGAACTGAACATAGGAGATCACATTGCCACTGTTTGGGAATATTATCTCTTCCAAAAAATATAGCCATTGATTTTGTGTGATCATTTTCTTGATCCATTCACAACTGGGGGGGGAAACACATCAAGAGTTGCCTCTGCATTTTTGCCTGCTAAATTTCCCTGGATTTTCAGGTTTAAAATTCACAAATCTTTTTACTAAAGACTTTTACTAGAACTTTTACTAGAACCTGTCTGCTTTTATTTCTGACTTTTTTTTTTCAATTTCAAAATGAATTTTGCACAATTAATCAACATCAAAAAGCCAATGAGTCTTTTTAAAAAGACAAATCCATAACACTTGTCTTCTCAGAAATTTACAGGTACCATGCCTCAGGACTCCGGGTGCAAGTGTTCACCAGGAACATGAATTTCCCTGCAGGAAGGACAGAATCTGCTCAGGTAAGCAGGCAAGAGAGGGATTCATTAGGGAAGAGAAAAAGCATATATCCAAGTCTGAAACCTAAACTTCCTCTTTCCTTCTAATCCAAAGCACTCAAATACCATCGGTTGCAGAATGTCTCCCATTCACTACTGTATTATTTTACTTGTTTCACAACTCTCCCTTTCTGCTGCCATCCATAGATCATTGAGTAAGTATTCCTTGTGCAGAAAGGAGGGACAACAGTGCCTCAAATTCAGGCAAAACTCCACAGTGTGCATATGGAAACAAGCTTTTTTGGTGAACTTTAGATATTCTATTCTAATATTTGCTTCTGGTGACCAAAGACTCATAACTCATTTCTCTTCCTTGCAGAATATAGGTGGACAAGGACAAAGAAGAAGTGGAGACACAGATCCCAGTTCAACTTTCTTGAATGTATGGACAAGCATTGTTCCAGTAATTGCACATGTAATGGAAGAGTACCTACAGTGTTTTATTCACTCAGGAACTCCTAACTATGGATTATTATTTTGATCACATCAGCTGTGTGCTCCAGCAGAGTTCTGCAGTCAGAGTTGACCTCTTTAGTCTACTGGTTTACCTCCACCATGGAATGCAACTCCACCGTTTCTCCTAGACCTTACAGTATCACTATCTGTGGTGGTCTTCTGAGGTGACTGAAAGGTATGGAGTTATGGGTTACTCTTATTTCAGTGGTTCTACTCTTTAGGACAATTTCAAAAAGTGATAGTGTCATTTCTACTTAATGGCATGACACAAACCCACTCCTTTGAACCTTCAACTCTTCCAGTCATTCAGGATAGCTCCCCTTTCAGACATCCACGCATACACACAGCACCAAAACACAAGATCTACTCATTTCTCTCTGAATTACTTGTCCCCAATAAATACAGTGCCTACCTATCATCTCTGGAGACTTCCCCAATCCCTCCAGCTGGTCCTCAGTACTCCCAAGTGTAGCTTTTGTTTTTGTTTCTATGCTCCCTTGGAGGAGTGTGGCAGATAGCTGGGAAGCAATAGACCTCTGATATCCAGAATCCTTGCCATTCCTTTCTCTGTTGAAGAATGCTCTTGGTCCATATGGAGCACATAGCCATGTTTGTGAGGGACAGGTGGGGAAGAAGCCACAGAATTTGTAAAACTTAGGTTGAGCAGGGGCCCTCAGTGAGCACCAAAAGAAATATCCATTGATACTGTACTGTCTTGATGACCAGGTTACATAAATCCACTGTATGAGGTTTCACCCAGAGGTATGGGCTGATGCATGTCATCAGTGTGTAGATGGCATTTTGCTCATCCTCTCAGTTCTTCACAGTAGTGGCTATTTCTGGCACTGGCTTTCCATCCATCCTGTTTATTTACCAGGATGGATACTGCCCTGCTATCTTTATGGGGCAGTCTTTAAATGTAGAGACCGTAAATTTAAAAATGATTCAAAATGTGGCCAAATAATTATCTGGAGCACAGAGTGTACTGCTCCAAACCAATTTCAACTGAATTGACTGTTTCTAGACACAATTTAAAATATTTCTTTTAGCCTTTAAAGCCATAAACAGTTTGAGGGAGGTCCGAGGGGGTATCTTCTCTGGCATTCCAGTTCAGGTGAACATCTAAGCAGCTATCCTTATGATCTTGATTCTTGTCTTTATATGAGACAAAATGGGTAGATATCTGTGACAGAGCCTTTTCAGTGAAAACGGTGGTTTTCTGAAGATTTGTTGTGCATCTTCTCTTGTAGCATTCAGATCTTGTTGAAGTTTAATAAGTCTTTGGTATTACTGAAGACAAATATAACAATCCACACCTGACAAAGTGGGTTGTACACATGAAAGCTTGTTCTTTAATAAATCTGTTAGTTTTAAAAGTGTCACATGGCTCTTTATTGTTTTATCGAAGACTTGTTTCATTTCTGCATGATTTTGGTTTTCTGTTATCACACTGCACTTGGCTTTTGATTTTTTTCTTCTCACTTGCTGTTTCCACTTGCTTTTCCCCCCCTTTATTTGATTGTTTTTCATTTCTGCTTTTTCTTTTAAGGCAGCCCTAACAAGCAGTCTTACAATAGAAATGTTAAAAGCAGTACAATAATAGAATACTTAGTGTGCAGTAAGAACAGTACCAGGTGAACTTATATTTAGCCAGCTGGCATTAAAATCAGAGAGAAGCTTAGTAGGATGAAGAACTTTAGGCCACAAGAGAACTTTAAAAGGCCATAAAGACCACAAAAGTGGGGACCAAGTGGAAATGGTTGTTGTGTGTCTTCAAGTCATTTCTGACTTATGGGGACCCTAAGGCAAAACTATCACAGGGTTTTTGTGGCAAGATTTGTTCAGAGGGAGATTTGCCTTTGCCTCTCATTGTGGATGTGAGAGTGTGACTTGCCCAAGGAAACCCAGTAGGTTTCCATGTCTGAGTGGGGATCCCTGGTCCCCAAAGTGGTAATTCAGCACTCAAACCACTACACCACACTGGCTCTCTCAAGTGAAATTGAGGGAGCAGATATTTCAAGACTGGGCTACTATTCAAACTGCCCTGTCTTAGATACCTATTAACCTAATCACTTTAGCAGCAGGCCAGAAAGCATGGTCTGTGAGACTGTTCTCTAAGACCCAGGATGGGTTGTACCTGTATAAGCTATCCTTCAAATAATCTGTTCCCATACCATTCAGACCTTTAAAGGTGAGTCCCATCACTTTATGTTGAGCATTGAAAGAATGATTAAACACTGCAACTGATACCAAATTAGTGTAATGAGACCAAACCACATAGCCCCTGCAAGCATTCCGCTGCACTACTGAATCACTGATTTTGTTCTGTGATGATTGGATATCTTTTCTATTTCAGTTGTTCTGTTGCACTTCAAATTTTTAAAGCTCCATTACCATTTTGCCTAACTTAGAAAACAGGATGAAATAGCAAATACAAACTAACCTAATGATTACCTGCCACTAGATCTGTCTGCTGCAACTGTTACCCGTTATTCGTCAACATCTAATATTCCTCTTATGTCTCCACAGGGAAGCAGGCAGCCTTTCCATGTGCTTAGCCAGTGCCATGAAGACCACAAAAGAAGCCTACAGCTATAGTTACATGAGAAACCAACTTCACTTCCATGGGACTGCCTTCTACCTTCATATTCTCTTGCCTCTTGTGACATTCCAGATCATGTGACTGATAATAATATAATGGGTCCAATTCTGCCCAGTATGCAACTGGTACTCTACCCAACTCTAGTCAGTATGGAACTGTCATGACTGAAGAAGACTGTACTCATTACTGTTTGGCATTTAGCTTTCAAAGCCACAGGATCTTACAAGATCAAAGTCAATGGCAACCACATTTTTTCTGTGATGCTAATAGAACTCCTTCTACAATTCATTAAAGCTATGGCTGTTTCTAGAGTGTCTCTGTTTTCATGAAGGCAAATGAGATGTCACTATAATGGGGTGTATGTTTTGAAGGGGTGTGAGCTATAGGTTCTCTATGACTGCACACCACAATGATCAAGGGTGTTCATCTTGCTTGTGGCTCTGCTACAGCAGTATGAGCAAGGTTGAAGAAACAGACCCAGGAGTTAAATGTTTTCCTGGTCTCCCGCCCCTTACTCCCTGAGTGCTGCTACTGTGTTTAATTACAACAAACATTGTCTGGGAACACTGACAGTTATCAAAATGAACATCCATGGTGTGATTGGAAGGGATGAATGGAACTTGCCAAAACTATAAAGGTATTGTGGACCATGACTGTAGCAAGCCTAGGTCTGTTGGTCCATATGCTGTTCACTCGGATTGATTCTCACACTTAACTTCTGAGTGCCTATATGGTGAATCTCTTAAAACATTTTTCCTTAGAGTTCACAGCCAACTATCATATCTGGGATTTTCTGTTTGCTGTGTTTTCCCAAGGAGCTAACTTCCTTCTTCAGGGATGAGTAACTACCTGAGCTCTGTTGGGCTCACATGTATCCCCATTTCTCAGAGGACAACACCTCCCGCACACCATTGCTCTTCATATTTCTAAAAATTTATTTTATTTTTCACTCAGAATGCCCCCCCCGTACTCTCTAGGGGTCATGGTAGGCAATGTTGCCTTGTTTTTGCACCGTCCAGGACAGGACTTTTGTCAAATTAGGAAGTAAACTGCAAATTACTTCCACTTTTAGCCTTCCCCTCCCAAGCCTAAAGCACCCTGGGGAACGTCACCCTAATTGAGATTATGGGGGCTTTGGGGGAAAAGTATGTGTGGTTGAGGAGATCAGAATAGCCTTTGGAGCCACATTTGCCCCACTCTGGCTCCCAGAAAGATATGTCTAGGTATGTCAACATTTTGGTTCTTACAAGATTTACTGGTGTTCCTTCTGTAATGAGAAGAGTTTTGCTTTGCATGAAATGGGAAGCTTGCATCATAACCTTGATGCCTCCCTCACATTCCATATGGTATTATTGTTGCCAGGAGGGCCACTAGTCTTTTTCTTGCCAACCTCCAGTCTCTCCCGCACCATCTGCTACGAGATGGTGCTATGTCTTGTTGTGCTTTCCATGTAAAATGCAGTATCATGAAGTTGTGTAGCCATCTATGTATGTGGATTGCCTTTCTAATATTTCCGTTCATGTAAGCCACCATGGAATTTTCTATTGAAATATGACATAGGAATCTTTACAGTGATAATAATAACAATGTCAATACACAGTGTTGGACTTAGTGGATGGCAGTATTGTTTTCAGAAATTCTGAAATTCTGTCCAGAAATTCTGTCCAAGAGTCTGATGAAGTTTTTCACAGAGGAAGGGACCGCTGTATTGTGCTGGTGACTATATTGCAGGTTGAAAATAGGACTGCAGCTGGTGTTTTAACACCAGTATCCACTGTGATCTAATGAGGTTTAGGGACTCTACCATTGCCCTGTAAGACACTTGCAGGAAGATATCTATAAATTAGATCTCTTTTCTAAAATGACTCAGCAATGCAAAAGAACAACATACCACAGAACATGGAGGTAATCACAGAGACAAGACCCTGTTATAACTTCAAATGCTGACTCTCTGTCTCCAGAACTGTTCTGGCAAAACTGTTGCAGGACTTAGCAATTTTGCTTAAAATATCAGGAATTCATTCATTTGCATATTTTCTAATGTGATATACACCATTCTCTCTCAGTAGCATCTCTTTGCATTCTACGTTACAGGACAGTCTCTTCTCAAAAGAATCAACAGACAAAAATCGAACATCAGAAATGGCAATGCTGAATAATAACAGCTTAAATACTGTTATCTATTGATGGAAGTATAAAATATATAAAAGCCCAGAAACATCTATGTTATTTATGGATAAATCTCTTTGGGTGAATGCAAACACTAGGTAAATGCTTTTCTCCCCCAACTGAGAACTGAAGTCTGACCTGGCTTTGCTAGCTCTGTACCACCCCTGAAAGGAATGATTTAGCAACAGCCTTAGAAGAACAGTCTTCACTGCAGCTTTAGTCTCCTGTTTCCCTCACCCAGTCAGAGAAGAGGAGCAGTAACAAGTCATGGTATTGATTCCACAAACTTCTTGGTCTTGCCAACAACTTCCTTTCTCTTCTGAGGGAAAGAAGCTTTGCCTGTGGTCCCAGAGCCTAAATAAGTCAATCCAGTAACCTCAGAGTTGGCCTTCAAGCTGCTGATTCCCTATCTGTGCTGTATTTGTAGATTACAGTCTTGTGAGCTTTCTACCTTTTGCAGCTAAAAGAATTCTCATGATAACTTGTAACAGCAAAGGCTCCAGCATCTTTAAAAGTCTAAATGCTTGACTTATAGAAAGGGTGAATACATACTGTGTGTGCATGCTAATCCTAATTTTTTCCCCTGTTCAAGATACTGTAATATGTCAGGAACATATACGTACCCTCCAGCTGTCTTGATTAGGCTGTCCTGGTTAATCCTCTGTTGTTCCAATTTTTCATATGCTTTTAAAATGTCCCAGTTTCTTTCTTTCCCTTTCCCTTTTTGTCCTCAGCTTACTTACATTGGTGCAACCCGAGTTCAAAGTGCAAAAGTAGTTTGCACTCAACTCAGCAGAGGAAAGAGGAGAGCAAGAGGTGGAATTTTGCCTTCCCAGTAGGCTCAGGCAAAACCAAACTCTTGCTCCCTCAAATAGCTTGTGTATTCTTTCTCATTAATAACTTTTGTCATCTTGACCACATTCTGATGTTGCTTGGTTCCATGAGTCCAAGTTTATATCTGTGAAATGTTGGAAGGTATGTACAGTGCAAGTCTCTTTGTCCCACTGATATTCAGCTCCCCTCAATATTCCATAACTCTTGCAAGTGGCAATTATGCTTAGTGCCTGTCAGGCCATTTAGGAGGTATGTCTCTCTTAGCTTGCAACCTAATATTTTACAGCATACCTGGGGAGCATGCTAAGTATGCCACCCCATTTTCTGGGCTTACCATTAATATGTATGTCAGGTAAAAGTATTCATCTCTCCTGAAATGCTCTTCTACCTTAGATTTAGACTGTGGACAGGCTGTCAAGCCGCTTAATTATTGCACATCTTCCTCTCTGGCAATGTCATTTATGTCACTGCTGACCTCCTTTAGTGAAGACTGAAGCAGATATCACTCAGCCTGTTCTGTATCTTTTGTAAGTTTGTGCAATATTCTGAAGGACCATGAGGCAGAAAGTATGCTAAAGAAAACCAGATCTGACTCTGTACAGTGTCTTTGTGCAAGACAAACTGGGAAGATGAAGTGGACCACCTTGTGTCCCATTATGACAGGCCATAAATCATTCTCCCATTCGCTCGCTCTCTCTTTCCCTGATGTGGTTAGTGACTTTGTTTATGCCACTATAATTGTGCCATCTCTGCAGTAGAGGGAGGGTATCCACAGAGTCAGGTCTGCAGAAGTATGAAATGCTTTTGCTGGAAAAAATAGAGTAGCATGAGGAACCAAGAACAGTTTGACTGAAAACTTGAGGCATGCTGGCTAAACAATGGGAGAAGGAGATGGAAAACTGAGTGAAGATGAGAATGGAATAGAGTATTCTATTATTTTTTTATTATAGCTTATAACAGTACAATAAAAGATATATGAAGTAAAGAAAGGGGAAAAAAAGAAAGAATAAAGAAAAAGAAAAGAGTAAAAACATTGACTTCTGATCTTCTTAGCAGTTATATAAACAAACACATTATTTATACCTTACTCACTAATATTAAGATCACTTCCCTTCTTCCCATAATCAGACCTTACTAATCATCAAACCTCAAAATTAATATTTCATTTTCTTTTCTTTCCCTTGAAAAGTCAATAAGGGGTTCCCATTATTTAAGAAAAGTCACTAATGACCTTTCTCTGATCAAGTAAGTCAATTTATCCATTTCCACCAGATCCATCAGTTTCAACAACCATGCTTCCATAGTAGGTAATTCTGAATTCTTCCATACTTGTACATATAACAAGCTTACTGCTATGGCCATATATTGAAATAATCTTTCCTAGGTCTTCTCCAGTTCTACATCCAACAGTCTCTGACAGCAAACCAAAATCCTTAAATTCTCCCATCAACTGTTCTATATGTTCCAGTGGGTTTTCTAAAACTATCACTAAAGCATCCGAAATGCCTTTAAGTTATATGCCTCTTTTAAAATCTTTATTCCTGTAGTTCTCTTCTCTTCTCTTCTCTCTCTATTTACTAATTCTAAAACCAAAATAAACAAAGATGGAGACAGCAGACATCCTTGTTTTGTGCCTTTCTGGATCTCACAACACCTTGTTATTTCTCTGTTAATGATTGTTGTGTAAAGTATAAATCAGTTTAATCCAGTCAATAAAGTTATTTTCAAAGTTCATATCCTCTAAAATTCTAAACAAAAAAGTCCAATTTAAATTGTCAAAACGCTGACCTCCATCTAAAATGATTGATGCAGCTTGTTTCTCATTATCCTATTATAAATACAAGATGTCTAACACATTTCTAACATTATCTCTTAGTTTTCTTTTAGGTAAAAATCCTCATTGTTCCCCATGAATAAATTCCTGTAAAATTTTCTTCAGCCTTTCCACTAAGAAAATTATAAACAACTTATGATCATTATGCAATAATGATATTGGGTATAATTTTTTGGTAATGTCAAGTCTTGATCTTCTTTAGGTATTACTGCTATATTAGCCTTTGTCCAACTGAATACTTCCAAATGGCACATTCTAAAAGAAGGTGCAGACTTATGGTGTGTGTATATGTGCCATCAAGTGGCCTGTTGACCTATGGCAACACCATGAATTTCATAGGGTTTTCTAAGGCAAGAATACACAGAGGTGGTCTTTTTCTGAAGTATAGTCTATATAACTTGATATTCCTCAGTGGTTCCCCCTTGAAATAGTAAGCAGCTTTGACTCTGTTTAGCTTTCAAGATCCAATGGGATCTCGTGACTTCAAGGTATGAATTTAACAAAAGTATTTGCTGTAACATTGCTTGCTAATTTTATTCTTCTGTTTTGTTTATTTTCATGATTAAGTGATAGTCTTGATAAAACAATATATTCTCCTACTCATGCTACTTTCTTAATACTTTCTTAGTAGTGTCTTCATAGTTGTATATGGTTATATTTTGACTTCCAAAATCTTTACTACTCTTGATTTGACAGATATCAGCATACCTGCCTGCAAAAGACATGAAAACACAACGTATAGACATATAAAATATTTACACTTGATACTGGCCCTTCTGGCAAACAAGCAAACATAAAAACCTGAGCCTCTCTTTTAAAATGAAAGATTTCAGCTCCAAATAACTTTCTAGCATATCATTTAAGTGTTATATACAAAACTATTCCTGTCTTTATTCAGAAAAGAAGAAAAATCAGATTAAGATAAAGATAATCCAGTTATCTTCCAGAAATTTGATGACAGCATGGTATATTTTGAAGGACATTTCTGTCTCTTGCAGAAACAAATGTAAAGACTCTTCCTATTGCACTGACCTTCATTTAATTATAAACTTTAAAATTATTAAACTGGTTAGGCTTTCAGTTCAGCATTTCTTACTTTCAAAATTACACTGTCAGTAGTTTCAAACAAATGTTATCCTTCTGTCCCTTTTTCATCTTATATAGCTATCAAAAATAGGAAATAGACAAATGCATAATGCAGTGAATTTTGTGGAAATTATATACCCATTTTTTGCTACCTCAGTAGAGTAGCGTTTGGCATTAACATATGATTTCTCAGTATTCCTGTACAATAAAGTGATGATAATCAGTAAATAGCTTTTGGCAAATCTTCTCAAGTGAGTTTCAAGTTTGTTGGCATACATAATATTCTGATTGAAGATGAGGAAACACCTTGTGAAGACAAACCTAGTACCTTCTAAGTTAACTTTAGAAAGAAATCAATTTACATTTGTTGTTTCTTCTCATTACTTTTTATACTAAAACTGTGGGCTACCGCAATACAACAGAATGTCTCATGCACAAAATGTAAGTGTAAGAATGTTACCTGTAAAATAAGCTGATACAGTCCTAAGCTTAAAATAGTCAGAGAAATCACTGCTGGAATTATTTGTGTCTTTGGGTTACACTTCCCAGTTAGACTACTGCAATGGACTCCATAAGTGGCTGCCCTTGAAGATGACCCAGAAGCTACAGCTAGTACAAAATGCAACAGCTAGATTGCTGACAAGAACACCACACAGAAACCTTATAACATTGGTTTTAAAGGAATTGCACTGTCTACCAATACGCTTCTGGTCTGGATTCAAGGTGTTGGCAATGACATGCAAAGCCCTAAACAGTCTAGGACTTTGATATCTGAAGGGGTGCCTCTCCACATATATGCCTGCCTGAGGTTTGGGATCTGCTGGAGGGGCCTTTCTCTGTGTCCCTTATGTCAAAGTAATACACTGTGGGGAGATGTGAGAGGGGATCTTTTCTGTTGTGGCATCCCAGTTGCGGAATACTCTTCCCTTAGAGGTCAAGTTGGCACCAACCCTGTTTTGATCCTGGTGACAAGCAGAAATATGTTGATTTACTAAAGATTTCAGAGTATGACTGATTTCATCCCAGAGTGCCTTTAAACTATTTTAACTGTTTTCAAACACTAAATGGTTTAATCTGTTTTTAGGCATTACATTATTCTTACTGTTTTACATTGTTTTAAACTGTTCCAATTCATGAAATAAAATTCATTTTACTGTAAAGCTGCCCTGAGATCCTCAGGTATAAGTGGGTTATATAAATAATAAAAACAAATAAATGAATCTTGTTATGTTAAATTTTTAAGTATATTTATTCTCTCTCTCTTTTTTTTTTTAATGAATATGCTTTTTGAGGGAGCTTACGTTAAAGTCACTAGAGAAATCCAGGAAGAATAATCAACATGGGATACATCAAATGTGGCTGGATAGATTATCAATATATTTCTGCCCTAAAACATGTTTCTGGTCCTTCCAACATATATGGACAGTTCCATGACAAAGGACAATATATTCCATCCCCCCTCCCTGCCTCTGCCGTACAAACCTGCTGAGCGTGAGATCTTCAGAAGAAGCCCCTGTCTCAGTCCTGCCACTCTCACAACCACAGCTGGGGGAACACAAGAGGTGGCCTTCTCAGTGGCTGCTTCCAGACTCTGAATCTTTTTTACCATCATTGTTATCCTGCAGCGAGCATGTGAAGAGTTGTTGCTGTTGATGCTGTTGTTGTCAGGCTTTGAAGAGCTGGTTCTTTAAATAAAAAAGGGCTTTTAATAGTGTTCTGTATCATTTTTATATCTTGTTTTTTTAATGGAAGCATTTTAAATGGTTTTCAATTCTGTGAGAGTTTTAATTACATTTTAACAATAATTTTTAATGTGTTATTATCTCTATTCTAATTTTTGTGAGTTCTGAAGAAAAGGAGGGATATCAGATCAGATGCATTTATACTAGAAACCTGTACCAGTTTCCTTAGGAATAAAGATGCTTTGAATTCAATGAGCTTTACCTGTGAGATTAGTAATATTTTGTTGTTCCTCCTCCTCCTGCTGCTGCTGCTGCTGCTGTTAACAATGACAACAACTTATTACTAATCTCAGAAGTAAATCTCAAGGAAAATGATATAGGGTTAAAGCCTAAATGCATATGAGCTGAGGGGGAAAAATGAACAAAACACAGCAAGAAATGGTGGTTTATCACAGGAGTGGGAATCCTGGAGCTCCCTGAATGTTGGATTGAAGTTCCTAGCATTCTTCACCACTGGCTATGCTGGCCAGGATTCATGGGACTTGCAGTCTGGTAACATCTGCGGGACCATAGTTTCTAATTGTTTACTTTACGGTTATTTATCTTTTTTTGGCAGTACTAAGGGAAGGATACTGTCTGTAATCCTTCTATACTTGTCTACTCACAAGAAAATTCTATCAAGTTTAATGGATATTATTCCCAGATGAAAATGTATAAAATTCTAATCCACACAGTTGGGCATCTGTGCATTGAACGCAATAAGAATTACTTCTGAATATATAAGATTGTGCTCTTAGCCATATCAAAAGTCTAGAATTACTAAACTTCCGGTGGGGGGAGGTATGTTCCTTGATACAATTCTGCAGAACACAGAAGTTTAAAGAAAACCAGTAATCCATTTATCATGGCTCTGTTGACATTTCAGAAAAACTACAGTGCTAAATTGAGTCCAAATATCTTGTTAGCTTCAGTTCAATATTGTTGAACGGCACATTAGTCTGGACAATCCATATGTTTAAGAGCAACGGGAAAAATGTAGTCCAGCTTGGAAATACAAACCACTAATGCTACAATCCTAGATGACAAAATGGAGCTTTTCTTCAAGTTAACATGAATAATATTTCATGCAACATTGCAAAAACATGTGTTCTGGAATGGACAGACAGTGTCATATGAAAATGAAAACATATGATGTGCAAGTTCTTGGAGTTTTTTTTTTTTTTTTACAGTATTTACTGTGGCATAAATGAAATATTTTCAAAAATTTAGCACTCATGGAGCAGCAAATTTAAATTGGGGGAGGAAGGTTTACCCCTCCTTTTTTTAGTTGCAGAGTTTTTTTAGGAAAATGAAGAAACTTTCAACTGCCAGGTATCCATTAAAACTAATGTGTAGCTTAACCCAAGTTCTCTTGACTACTTAATTGTAGGTCCCCAACTTTGATTTAGTTGGGACGGGGTAGCAGACACAATAGAATTCTGCATTCTCAGTTTGCTGTAAATAGTGTCCTATTTAGTTGCAGTTTTAATTAACTAATATACTGGAACAACATTTAGTGGAAAGTAGTATTGTGGAAAGTGATAAAACTCTTTCCATGGAAAAACATGGAAATGTTATATCCTATCAGATGTTAACAAAGAAATTTAAAACCACAAATTGAAAAAGAATTGCATCCTGATTCCTGTTGTATTTCCATGACTCAACCTTTATTCTGTGGAAAGGTCTCTGGCAGTTCTCATATTTCTTCTTGTCCTAATAGTATGCTAATTCCAAACTAATTTCTAAGTAACAAATGAGTTGGCATTTTTCTCTTTCAGATGAAACAGATTGGCAACGATGGGTACAATCCCACATCTGTCGCAGAGTGGCTGGATTCTCTGGAACTGGGAGACTATATCAAACCTTTTCTGATAAATGGCTATACATCGATGGACCTTGTGAAAAAAATCTGGGATATTGAATTAATTAATGTAAGTCAGTCCATTTTGCCTTTTAATAATCTCTCAGTTTTAATACTAACATATGTTAAATGAAGGTGTTTATATGTATTTCATATGTATATTTGGAAGGAGATTGATGCTCAGACCTGCTATTTCTACTTAAGCAGAACTGCTGGGACTCTTATAGTAATATAGTGGTATCAATCACTTATCTTTGACCTGCCACATATAAATCAGTTTAGAGAAATGTTGCAATATTGGCCATTTCTGCACTAGACTGTTGTAATGCTATTATTCCATTTACAACATCCTGTGGAATCCTGGGGTTTGCAGTTTAGGGACAGGCCCTTGTGGCCCCTTTGTGGCCTTTCCTTAAACTGCAAACACATCCCTAGGATGTTGAAAGCGTAATAATAGCACTATGACAGTCTAGTGTAGAAGTGGTTGTTGTCACCTGAGAGCATCTTGCTGCCAAATTTAAAAAAAAAATAAAAGTAAACAAAGTGTAAGCCAGATTTTCTGCATATATGAAAATCTGAATACATAATGCTGAACACAGTGTAATTTTTTGTTTTTGTTTTTTTATGCCATGGGGACAGTTCAGAACATTCTTAATGTGTAGCTATTAGCACACTGATTGTATTTCTCTTTATTTTTTTAATAAATTATTAAGTAGTTAATTTCACAATTATACAGGCATAATTTACTTTAACAAACCTGAAGAACTAAACAAAAATTAAGCAGTTTGATTTGCGTATGTCATGTTTTCCCTCAGACCTAGACAAGAAATCTGAAAAAGTATCTTCTAGAAAAATAACTGTAGTTACTACTTAAGCTGAAGACTTGGTAAAATGTTTAATAAAAGCCTTACTTTTGTCTTTGATCCGTACAAAATATTTAGAATGGTTTATAACATTTACTTTTAAACCAAAGGTGTTTTTTCCCCAAATGGTTAAAAAAAAAGAAAAAAGAAGGTTCGCCTATGAGCCTAAAGACTGGATTCTGAAAATGGTCTCACTGGCAGAAGTGTAGTTATCATTAAATTAAACAAAAAAGAAAAAAGATCTTAAAACCAAAGAAAAATCTGGACAGATCTGCATTGTGTCTCGTTACTGATGAGCCATCTATTCTAGCAATGAGCCTTGTTGGCTTTGGAGTGGAATGCGAAAACCTTACTCTCCTCCGTTTAAACTCTAGTGACATAATATTTGCTTCTTTTCTGGAGATTCAGAAGTTCTTTCTTTTGTCTGATATGAGTAATATTGTGTGCTATGGCATGAGCAATCTGACAATGTTTTTTAAATAAATAAATTCATTAATTTTAAACAAATACAGTCACAAAAAGAGCATATATGAATACAATAAGGTAAGTGGGGCTACCACTGTTGAGGATAATCATAAGAACTGGGGAAATTCATTAAGTTAGCAAGTGTTTCCAGAGATTACTGTGACTTGTAGACAGGACAGGAGGAATGCAATTGATTGAGGCAATAAAGGGGAATCCTTTTTCATAGAAGTTATCAGTGTCATATATGTGTTTCTCAAGAAACGGATTAGAAGGTCAATTTCACCTTAAGAGCTATATACTACCTCTTAATGTAGCAAATTGCTATCAATTTAATTCCTGTCCCTTTACTCAAACTGCTGACTATTCCATTTTATGGCATAAGGTCCAAAGACTAGGACAATAAAGCTCTTCAAACCAGAGAACTAGAAGAAAGCAATTTGTTCTTTACAGAATAGCTCTTCTGTTGCAATGAGAGAAAGATAGGTACCTGAAAAAAAGATAAAAGCAGGAGATTTCAGCTGTTATTGTTCCCTTAATCACTTTAACTTAGTACTTAAAGAGCTAAGAATTAGTCCCTTTTCAATTACTTCAGGTATAAAATCATGCAGAGTGGTGTTGGGAGTGATTCCCACAGATAGATGTATACTTCTAAAAATATTTAATTAGAATTAGTCATTCACATTTTAGTCATCCACATAATTTATTCCACAAGGATCTGCGGTCAGTTCTGTTCATAGGATCTTCTGAGAAAAAGCTGTGCATGAATCATTGTGCTAAGAGCCTTATAGCTACAATCCGCTACCTAGTGAAGATGTAGGTGGTACAAACAAGGCCAGCCCTGACAATATAGATTGCAGAGTTTTGCCGATACTGTAGTGCCTTATAATATTTGAAACTTTTTCTTTCTGAACTTAGACCACTTAATGCATATTGTATTAAAGTGATGCCAGGCTTTTAATTCCTTCAGGGTGAAAGAGATTCCAGAAATCTCCCAGTATCTGTGGTAGATGGCTGCAGAAGGCTAAGGTGAGGATCCAGCAGTGTAGTTTCAGGGAAGGAAGCAGTTCCATAAACGGATCTGGGTGGAGATGATCCCTTTCCCACATACATCTTCAAAATTTGGTCCAGAAAGCTGGAGGAACCTCATGAAAATCTTTTTGGGCAGCCCAGAAGGAAGAAAAAATCCCACTGAAGGTGCACCAGGACTGGCTGTGCACCGGGTGTGCAGGGATAGGGCACCAGGTGTTCCATCAGCAGAACACCACCACTGGATCTTGCCTTATATTAATAGAAAGGGAAAACATGGGGTAGATGGTACATGAGAAGATACACAATAACATGTTTCTACCTAATATTAGATGTTCAATATTATGTTGCAGTCTTAATAATAACTATTGGGTTTTTTTCTCCTCCATGCTCTGGTCCACCTTTTAGCATATTGTAGGCTTTTCTGTTTTGCACGTTCAACCATACAGTATTAACATTAGAATACAATATCACTGATATCGATGAGCTTTGCATTTATGAGATAAGCATTAATGTGTACAATATTTGAGTTGATTCTCTATGTAAACCAGATCTGATCTGGTGTACAGAGTCACTTATTTATTATTATTGGGACTTTATTGTTTTGAAACAGGACAATTTTCATCACAGCTGAATCTTAGGTGAAATCAAAATAGGAAGTTTATCAGCTGAACTTCCTGCTTCTAAACTAAACAGTGCCGGGCATGATCCTGGTGTTTGGGGGGAACAGAATGCATATACAATCCTTTATTCAAAAGTTGTGGGACTCCTAGCCTAGATAGTAAGCACACTTCCATGAAGAGGAAGCTTTGAGGCTAAATTGTACATTATGTTTAAGAATGTTTTTACAAATAGGTTTCTCTTGAGCTTCTTACCCAAGCACTCTTCTAGAAAAGAGAGGGAGAGAGCAATAGATTGAAAGAGAAAACACTTGTGTGGGAAACACTTGTAAGAATTTCAATTTTAGAGGCAGAAAGAAAGGTCTTACCCTGTGGGATGTGCTCTGGGATATACTAAAAAGCTCCTTAATTCTTACTGGCATTTTTTCATGCATACACAAAGAGAACCCTGCCCCCATTGGCTTGTAATAGTAAAACCCACAGACAGACTGAATTTGGATATAGTGTTAAACTATGATTTATCATTACATGAATGAGCTTCAGGCTTGTGTGTCATAGAATCATAGAATCATAGAAATGTAGAGTTGGAAGAGACCCCAGGGGCCATCCAGTCCAACCCCCTGCCATGCAGGAACACCCTCAAAGCAATCCCGACAGATGGCCATCAAGCCTCTGCTTAAAAACCTCCAAGGAAGGAGACTCCACTACACTCTGAGGCAGCATATTCCACTGCCGGACAGCCCTGACTGTCAGGAAGTTCTTCCTGAGGTTCAGGAGGAATCTCCTTTCCTGTAGCTTGAATCCATTGCTCCTTGTCCTGTTCTCTGGAGCAGCAGAAAACAAGCCCTCTCCCCCCTCTACATGGCATCCCTTCAAATATTTAAACATGGCTATCATGTCTCCTCTTAACCTTCTCTTCTGTAGACTAAACATACCCAGCTCTCTAAGTCTATCTTCATAGGGCATGGCTTCCAGCCCTCTCACCATTTTGGTCGCCCTCCTCTGGACTTGCTCCAGTTTGTCAATATCCTTCTTGAATTGGGGTGCCCAGAACTGGACACAGTATTCAAGATGGGGTCTAACCAAAGCAGAGTAGAGTGGTACCAGTACCTCTCTAGATCTAGACACCATACTCCTATTGATGCAACCGAGAATTGCATTGGCTTTCTTGGCTGCCGCATCACACTGCTGACTCATGTTCAGCTTGTGATCTATGAAGACTCCTAGATCCCTTTCACATGTACTGCTATCCAGCCACGTGTCCCCCATCCTATATTTCTGTATTCCATTTTTTCTACCTAAGTGTAGGACCTTACACTTCTCTCTGTTGTGTCCTCCCATCTCCTCTAACATAGCCATGGTAACAGGAATCTTTTCCTTTCATCTTCAGTTTATTACATCTCAGCATTATGTTCAAACTCTAAATGTTGTCTAATGTTAACTTTTAAAAAATAGGCAGTTGATTAACCTAAGATTTTAGTTTAGCTTGTTTCAGTAAATCTTACTGAAAATGTAGCATATTTTGTCCAGTTCTGCATTGAAGTCATTATAAGTTGAAAGTGAGAACTTGATTTCTTTCTCGTGGCCATACACACACAAAAAAGAGAAAGAAAAAAAATGAAGCAGCAAAGATGAGTTCATGTTCTTTCTAATTCAGGTCTTAATATCATGTGATAAATGTGGTTGTCTTCTTTATTAAACATTTAACTGGAGCACAAGGCTTCTTTAAACAATTTACTGGATTTATGCTGTGAGGGGGTAATTGAAACAGATTGACCTTTGCTACAACCTGTGGAGTAATATATAGGAAATACATATTTGGCTGGTAGTATGAACCAGCCTTAGCCTTACCTCTCACCTCCAACATTAACAATAGATTGCATTGCAAGGCTATCATAAACCATACTCTCACGAACCAGCAGTATGGGGATAATGATCTGTATTAGTGTTATCAAGTTCATTTTGGAAACATCTCAACACTTTTTTTGGGGGGGAGGGACACTTACCCCACACAATAGAAGGCTACAGTTAGGTCACAAATTTTGTTTCTACTTTTTTTTATGGGTGGACATGCTGCTGAACAATGACAGCTATGAAAAAGAAAACTCTGAATAGCGCTTACCTGGCACCGTAGTAGAGAGAGAGAAAAAAAAAAGTAGCTTCAAAACACGCTAGGAATTTCCAGCTCTGGATGATTGAATTGTCACCATAGTCTTTTCCTTCCTTTATGGACTCAAGAGTGTATGGAAGCCAGGTGGCAGCACAAGGTATTTCACAACAGTCAGTGGCACTGAGATTCCAAACGGTAATAGCGTGCCTTTAAAATGATGTGTAGGCCACAATAGGTAAAGAAATAGAATCTTATATTTATGTGCGTATGTGTTTATTTTGTATACCACCATTTTCCACTATGGTTAGAAAGCTAGCTTGAAAACGTAATACAGGCAAAATAGTTTTTTAGTACAAAAGTTTTTAAATTTTAAATAAACAATCTCATTTTTAAAAACCATTAATTTAAAACCATTTTAAAATGTTTAAAACATACCAATGAAGATAAAAGATACAGCACCTCTATTAAAAGATTCTTCCACAATAGCCTGTCAACAGCCAAAGGACGATCTAAGTGAAATGCCTATTGGTGAAAATAGAGCAAAGAGGGGGCCAACTTAGTGTTCCGTGAAGGGAATTCCATAGTCTGGGAACAGCCATCCGGAAGGCCATCTTCCAAACCCTCACCAGTGATGCCTTTGGCTGTGGTGGGACTAACAGAAAGTTCTTTCCTAAGAATATTAAAACTTGAGCACATTCGTATAGGGAGATAATAGTATTTCAGATGGCCTGGACCTGCCATTGTATCTCAGGATTAGGCAGGAGTTTAAAAATGGCCTGTTACTCGTTTATACTCAATATATGTGTTTATCACTCTGTCCTAATTGGCAATAAGTGCAAATCAGACACCTGGAATCATATCAGCCATTAAGTATAGCAGCAAGTACTCCAACATGTGTGTGTGTGTGTGTGCCAGAGCCTGCACTCATTTATTTAACAGAATTTAGGCTTGAGACAGGAGTGGGTTTTTTCCTTCCACGTAAGAAAGTTTTTCATACTTTCATATACTGTAGAAATAATTAAATCAAAGTCACAATGCTATTATATTTAAACACATTATATGTTTTCTTCTCCTTGCTCACTAATCCCTTTTAAAACATAAAAGACTCCCCAAAGGATAAGCTCTTAATTATTGTTTCCCCTTTTATGGGAAGTATACATAGATTTATTTTCCTTCAGTCAGTACTTCTGTGTTGGTTCTTCAGAGTCTTATAATGGTTTAATAATGTAAGGAACAGCTATTGAATTGCCTTTAAAGATATCCATACCTTTAACAAGAGGGTGATATTTTATGTCTCTTCCATTTGCAAACTTGTCGGCCTTGCTCTCCTCTCCTTGATCAAGTTTAAGCCAACTGTTACTCTCCCTCAAAGATCTTAATTTTAAAGACAGATAATTGTAAGAAGATACAGTTCATGTACAGAGCATTTGAACAGCAAAAGACTGTAATATTCAAGATGTCAAAAGATAATTAACTGGTTACAGTTCACTCCCTGGCAGCTGATGGCTTCCATGTCAGTGTGGAATCAGTTCTGGGTTTTAGCCTGAACTAGGAATTATCCATTGTGCTGAGCCCTGCCAAAATAGGGGCTTAGCATCTTGCATAGCTCCTTTAAAGTTCAGGCCCCAGCATGTGTGTATATATCTTATGGCAATCCCAGGAATTTCATAGGGTTTCTTTAGCAACTGGTTTTGCCAGTTCCTTCCTCTGAAATATAGCTTGCAGCACCTGGTATTTGTTGGTAGTCTCCCATCAAAGTACCAACCAGGGCTGACCTTATTTAGCTTGGGATCTGGTGCCTTTAGGATATTTAGGCCTCAGACCGCAGCAGCCACCACTAAATTTATTTATACATAGTTTCAACCAAAGTATACAGATTTTTTTAATTACATTGTTGCCATTTGTATACAATAGGAAGAGAAACACAAACTATTCAATTGACTGTTGTGGATGACAGAGGGCAGAGTGATTGTTCACATACCCACCCAACTTGAAAGTACATTTTCATTATGTTGCTAAGGAACTAAGTATCTGTGTTATCTTGACTTTCGTTTCTTGATGACACTGAGTTGCAAATATATGGATTTGGTTTTACAGCTTCTAGGACAGATAATATTGTTGCACTGTATGAAATTAATTTCAAGAAAACTGTTGTAGAGCTGTTTGAAAAGACAAATCCCAGAGGTCTAATTTTGCTTTGCTTCCTGAGCACATCGCCAGCTGATAGAAACTGAATGCAGTATTGAATAGCATTATGCAATTTCCTCTATCTTTTTCTTCATTTCCATAATGCATATGGGGTTGTGTGTTGTATTAATCTACAAGGAATGAAAGAACTGGTAATTGATTTCATAAAGGTCATTTTTTTCCTATGTTGTCTTTCTTTTCATTGTGAAGATGAATTTCTCCTCCTCCTATTTTCTCCCCACAGTTTCAGCAAAGACCTTATCATAAATTAATTCTTGAATCTTCATAGTTGATGTATAGTTAGCTATGTATAGCGAGTTATTATTGGTGTTATCTTCTGGATGAATGTGAAAAACTAATCATACTTGCTGTTCCAAGAATGTGACAAGTAATGCAATGAAGACATTCACTGCATTTTTTTATTATAATGTTAGATAATACTTGAGTCTTAAGCTTGCAGCACATATTATAGAGCTGCAGTCTCAGTACTGTGTTAAGGATAAGTCAGATAAATCATGCTGTACCATTATAACCAGAAATCTGGCAGAGATGGGAACTTCATGTCCTGGGCTGAATTTAGTCTTCCTGGGATTTCAACCTTGCCATTCTGTCTTCTTTATATGGCCATGCTCCTTTCACTATGACACCATGGTGGTTTTCCAGCTTTTGTCCACCTTATCTTTCTTTTCCACTTCTAAAAGGAAGAGATGGAAAGAATGTTAAAAATATTTGTAAAATGATGGGGGGCAGGAATCAGTTTCTTGAGCGTCAGAAGACTGACAGGAAGACTCGTAGATGAGTATGAATCTTCATAGTTCAGGTTTTATTCATTGCAAAAAATGCACAGCATTTTCTGCACAAAAAGATCTGTTATTGCACAGAATATGTCCAGAAGTATGAACAGTCTTCAAAAAACTGCACAGTTTTCCATGACTTTCTCAAAACAATTGTTAACATTATTTATAAAATTATTATTTATAATGAATAAATATAAATACATACATCCCTATTGTACATCAAGCCGTCCTGACAGGGAAAATTACAGGGGACATTCTCCCTTTAATTCCATCCTAAAAGAGGTTCCAAGTTGATTCCAAAATTGCTGAAGGAGGTCTGGATTAGGCCACATTTGGCAGTTATTTGTACAACCAGTTTGTCTTTATGATGTAAATTCAAGACTGGAAATGAACAAAAGGTTTTTAATTGCTAATACCTATAAAAGATGATAATAATGATAGAAGAAATATAAACTGTTGTTGTTGTAGTAGTGTGTCTTTAAGTTTTTTCTGACTTATGGCTACCCTAAGGTGAACCTATCACGGGTTTTTCTGGTGCTGAAAGTGTGTGATGCACCCAGTTTCACCCAATGAGTCTCTATGAGTGAGCAGGGAATCGAACCCTGCTCTCCAAGGTCATAGTCCCATGCTCAAACCACTATACCATGTTGGCTTTGAAAGTATAAATAAGGGTTCAGATTCCATTTTCTGAAAAGTGGGAAGTTGAATCTGTTATTGTGTTCCCTGTTTGTGCTGTTTTGTTTTTGTTATGACTTTGTTATACTTGAAGTTAGGAGTAGTTGTGTAGTTTAGTTTTTTTTTTGTATGTGTAGTAGTTTAGTTAGTTTAGCTAACTACGGGATTATTCCCTTATATGTAGTTTTATATTTTTTAAAAAATGTGTTAATAAAAATAATTATTAAAAAAGAATGGGAAATTAGATTTACCAACTGATAGTGACAGCTGCATCCTTTTGACTGAAAAATGAAATGGGAGGGACTACCGTATAAATTTCCTAAAAACAGTATTGATTTTCTGAAAGTAAATCTTGGTAGTATATAATGAACTCAGATGCAGATCTAGGGTGGGGCAACTGGGGCTCATGCCCCAGGCACTAATGGCAGGGGGCAAAAAAGATGAACCCCCCACTTGTCCCCCTCCCCCACTCCCCTCCCTCCCCTGCCTGCCCACTGCTCGCCCCCACCACCACCACTCACTCCTCCCCTGCCCACCCACCTGCTGCTTGCCCCGCCCCATCCACTGCTGCTTGCCCCGCCCCCTTGCCCTGGGTGCAGTTGAGTCTCAATATGCCACTGAATGAAATACCTCAAAGAATATACAATATCCATGGTAAAACATTTGTTTTAAGTATTATCAACCTAACCTAAGTACTTAATTTGAGTGTTATCCATCTATACAGATCTAGAGATATTTTATCAGTCCAGGAAAATTCTGTTCAGTCATTTGAGAAATATCCCAAGGAAACAATATGATCAAATATATAAAGTTTGAGAGCATCAGCTGAAGTCTCAGGGAATGGCTGTTTGTTTCTGCCACAGGGGAGATAAACCTCGAGTCTGCTGGTGCTGGAGAAAGAAAAAGTTTGATTTTTGTGTATGAGGAGGCTTTAAAGCTTGGGCACCCATTTCCATTCAATTCATAGCTGGCATGACGCAGCACAATATTTTCCTTTCTTAATTGTTTTGTGTTTGTGCATGCATCAGTATGGCAAACCGCCAAGAGGGAGAAGGAGGAACTGAGGAGGGAGATGATTGTTGTTGATGATCCTCCTCCTCCTCCTCCTCCTCCTCCTCCCCATTCTTCTTCTTTGTATTTAAAACATAGGCCATTTCCGCACTAGACTGTTGTGCTATTATTCCACTTTCAACATCCTATGGAACCTTTGAGGCCCCTCCCTAAACTGCAAACCCCAGGATTCCATAGGATGATGAAAGTGGAACAATAGTGCTACAACAGTCTAGTGTGGAAAGTTAAATAGACAGCTAAACAATTTATGTTCTACAAAAGTTAAAAATATAATTGAATCATCAATAAAATTAAACAAAGTTAAAAGTTAAAAAAAATTAAACCCATTAAAAAGAATAACAAATATAAACAACAGAGCACATGAAAGGCCATTTCCCCTATGCTCACAAAAGCTTACCAAAATGAAAAAGTCTTCACCTGCCCGCTAGGAGAACACATCTTAAGAAGGGAGTTCCACAACCTGGGAGTGACCATGAAGAATGAAGGCCTTCTCCCATGTTCCTACCAGATGTCCCTGTGAAGGTCTTGGGACAGAGAGAAGGGCCTCCCCAAAAGATCTCAAGACATTTGCAGACTTATATAGGAAGATGTAGTCCTTTTGATAACCTTGACCTGAGCCATATAGGGCTTTTAGGTTCTAACCGGCATTTTGAGTTGTGCCTGGAAGCAGACCAGCAGCCAGTGGAGCTGTTGCAATGGGGAACTGTGGGCTCCTTGAAATCAGCCCTCATTGACAATTGTCTGCAGCTGTTTGGACCAGCTGAAGTTACCAAAACATGCTTCAAAGGCAGCTCTGCATACAGCATGTTACAGTAATGCAAACAAGATTTAGCTAAAGCAAGTGTCGCTGTGGCCAGATCCAGCATCTCAGTGAATGGACACTGCTGGTGCACAAACCTTAACTATATGAATGCATTGCTGGACTCTGCTGAAACCTGGGCTTCCAGGCTCAGGGTTGAGACCAGAAAAACACCCAAATTGTGAACCTGCATTTTCTGGGGAAGTATAATCCCATTCAGCATAGGAGGAATCATATTCCCTGATCAGCCTTTTGACTGACCATGAGCACCTCCATTCTCCCTGGGTTAAGCTTCAATTTGTTCACTTTCATCCAGTCTTTTACTGATGACAGGCAATGGTTTAGAACTAAGACAGCTTATTTATGTCTTAATTTATGTAAAACAATTTAACATTTAAAATGATATTAAATAATTTTGGCAAACCAAAACATATTAAATAATTGAGCAAGTTAAAACAGTTTAAAAGAGTGGTATATGAACTTGGGCCCATTGTACTATTAGAAATACAACAGAGGACCAGCATAAGCAGTAATAGTGATGGCCTGGAAAGTGCCCTATGGCCTAACACTGACACTGTGTAGGTCCTGGGGAAATCCCCCATGTATAGTGCATGTTGCAAAACCATAAACATAACTATAGACATTAAAAGGTCTAATCATGCTCCCCCACCCCCTCCCCACTCTGGGTTGCTGTATTATCTGGTTAGCCAGATTCTCCACATGCCCATTTGCATGATCTACCAGCCCAGAAGCAGTTCCTGCCCCCTTTCTAACCCTTGTCTCTGTGACATCACAGGGACTCATCCCTGTAACATGATAGGGATTTTGGCCATTGAGTGGGAATGGGATGCTGTTGACCTGGCACTGACTGTGAATTTGCTACCAGGTTCTGAGTCTTGATGATGACAAATAAAACTGAGCAATTTGGGAGGAAGTTGTCTGATGGATAGAGCTACTAATTCAGAACTATGCCAGTCCCTGAGATTTCAGGACAAAAATTTGAGACCTAGGGACCTTGTTATGTGACATGGATCTACAGGGCATTAGAAGGGTGATGTTACAAGATCTGATGATATCTTTAAGCATAATACATTATTCTTCAACCACAGTTACACAGAATATGCATTAAAATAGAAAACAAATTGTCTGGCAAATGAGAAAAATATATGGACATACACATACACAAAACAGTGGTCTTGCCCTGAGATTCCTCCCTTTTGCCCTGATGACAGAGAAGAGGGTCCGGGCCCTGAGTTCTGACTACACTATAGATGATTCATCTTTTCTGATACAGATATGAACTGATATCAACTGTGAATTCATTATGATAATTAGAGGACTCTTCTGGTTGTTCTCTGACCTGCAGATTGCCATCTGCTATGCAAAAATGAGCCAACTGCCCCCCAGTTCAGGAGGACCACTTAGGCTTCATCACTGTATTCTGTAGGCTGAGAATTGTCTTCTGGATTCTTTTATAAACCCATGTGGTCTTCCGCCAACCCAATCCTAGCCATTTAGTTAAATAAGTCCCACTTTTTTCACTGATGCATCCCAGACTGCATGCCTGTGCAGATACGTGGGAACAAACTTTAGTGGTGATTTCCCGGTTTTACCTCTATAAAAAGGAATAAGCTGCATTAAAAACACACACAAAACCTTTTCCATCTGCCTCTTGCTCATATATAAATAGTTGTAGACGTAAAAAGGACTAATCAGCAGCTAGCTCTCCAGACTCTTAAGTGACCAAGCCTCAGGGTTTGTAGGAGGAAATAAATAGAAGAGAAGGGAAATATGAAGAACTAAATTTTCACAGATAATTAAGCTGACTTACACAATTATGGATATCCATTAGTTATGACAGAATACAAAGGTAAGCCGTTGCAGTACTGTTTTACACTAAAGAAGGATCCTTCAGGTACAGGAGTCTGAAAGAACAGTTATTCAAATGTTCATTATTCAGTGCTGAAAAGAGCATGTGCACAAGAGGGTTTCTTTTCCTTTTCTTAAAGATCAAACATCTTGAAGAGGAAGTACAAAAAAAGATGCTATGAATCAGCTCTGGATTGGCAGTCAGCCCAAATAACTCTGCAAATAGCAATCTGCAACCCTGTGTTGTTGTTGCTGTTGTTATGTGCCTTCAAGTCATTTCTGACTTATGGAGGGCCTAAGGCAAACCTATCATAAGGTTTTCTGGTTCTGAGAGTGTGTGATGCACCCAAGGTCACCCAGTGGGCTTCCATGATTGAGCAAGGAATTGAACCCTGGGCTCCAGGATCGTAGTTCAGTGCTCAAACCACTACACCAAAAGGGTGGTGTTTAAAGCGATGGTGTCCACTCTCAGTCTGGGCAGTCAGCCAAAGGATTAGAAGCATACAGCAGCAGCTCTTTCAGCAACGTGATTCCTTATTTTACTCTAGAAATGAAACAGACTCAAAGCAAATATGAAGCAGACAACAAGTCCCAGCAATATGTATAAATCAAGACTAGGGATGGGCCAACTGAATCCTCGAATCCTGGGCAAGGATTCGAGATTCAGGAATCTGAATCCTGGCGCCAAGACAGCGAATCAAATCTTTCAAATCCACCAACCAAGTTTGTTTTTTACTTTTTAAAATTGGCACCTCTGATTGGCCAGTGGGCCCCTGGGTGGGCAAAAATCATGGCATAAAGCCATGTGCGCATGCTGGAGGCTGCCTGTGCTTGCTGGCTCATGCCACCTGTGTCTGCTGGGGCTGCCTGCCTGTGTCCGCTCGTGCTGCCTGTGCCTGTGGCTGACTCCCTCTGCAAGGTAATATAATTATTCTACAGTTCTCCCCAGCAGCTATGGCGTGGCCGAGATGGCTGGTGTCCCTCAGGAGCAGCCATGACTGGCCATCGCCCACAGAGAGGAAGGCTGGCAGCTCTCTCTATCACATGGCTGGACCTGCTCTGCCCCCGTGTGCTTTCCTGAGATCTCTGGCAGCCCTCCAAGGTGGCAATCACAGAGCGGATTAGCTCCGTCCCTGCAATTGCTGCCCGGAAGGGATGCCACCGATCTCAGCAAAGTGTCCAAGGCCAGAGTGACCTGGGCCAGGTGATTGCTGCCCATTCAACCTTGCTCACTTTACTCAGATCATGGGCGTCCCTTCCAGGTGGCGATCACAACAACAGAGTTATCCCACCCCACAATCGCCCACCGAGGGGGATCCATGATCTGAGGAAAACAGCAAGGCTGGAATGGTTGGGGAAAGCCTGGCTGAGGTCACTCCAGCCCTGTCCACTTTGCTCAAATCACGGGTGTTCCTTCTGAGCGATAATCACAGGGTAGGTAGACTCTTTCCCACAATCGCTGCCTGAAAGGGAGGCTGGCAATCTGAGCAAAGTGCACGAGGCCTGAGGTGCCACACCTGCTTTGCTCGGATTGTGGGTGTCCCTTCTTGGCAGTGGTCGCGGGGTTGGTTAGACTCTTTCCCATGATCACCGCCTGGAAGGGAGGCTGGCGATCTGTGGAAAGCAGGTGAGGACTGAGCTGCCTTGCCCGCTTTGCTCAAATCACAGCTGTCCCTTCTGGGCAGTGGTTGCCAGGCTGGTTAGACCCTTTCCCATGACCAGCACCTGGAAGGGAGGCTGGCAATCTGAGGAAATCAAGCAAGGACTGAGCTGCTTTGCCTGCTTTGCTTGGATCATGACCGTCCCTTCCAGGCAACGGTCACAGGGTTGGTTAGGCACTTTCCTGAGATCACCATCTGGAAGGGAGGCCAGTGATCTGAGCAAAGTAGTTGAGGTCTGAGCTGCCTCGCCCACTTTGCTCAGATCACAGGTGTCCCTTCTTGGCGGCAGTCTTGGGGTTGGTTAGGTGCTTTCCCGAGATCACCGCCTGGAAGGAAGGCTGGCTATCTGAGCAGGGCTGCCTATATCCACTGGGGCTGCCTGCCTATGTCTGCTCCTGCTGCCTGTCCCCATGGCTGCCTCCTTCTGCAAGGTAATAATCTCTATTCTTTTAACTTAAGAGTTATGTACTTCATGTAGTAGATGAACATGTCAATTGCATTTGTATCTTCTTAATAAAAAGTATGATTATGTTTTCCTGAACTGAAAATGATTGTTTAATTTGTTTTTAATTAAACAAAGATGTCAAATTCTGCTTCAAAAACACTTTTCAGTAGAAGTGCTGTCTTTCCCTTGCTTTTTAAACCTTTTTTTTTTTAAAGGATTCAAAATATTTGAGATTCATGGATTCCCAGAACCTTCCAGGGATTCATAGTTGGAAAATTCTGGATTCATCCCATCCCTAATCATGACAGTCAATACAACCCTAAGTCAGTGGCATGACAGGAGAAACAGGCAGAGACACAGCAGGAGAAATGGTCAGTTAATCACTGACAAGTTCTGGAGGAGAATGGCTCAGCTTTTATAGGTTCAGAGATCAGTGCAGCTGGCACTTGATTAACTGCTGTTTGTTATAAATTTGCTGATACCTGCACAGGTGCTTCCTTTGGTGCCTATGCTGGGTGAAGGTGGATATCAGTAAGTTATCTTCTATGTCAGAAGGAGCAGGGCTCTCTGCTGAGGTTGGCACTGCCCCCTGTTCTCTCTCTGGATGTCAAGGTCAGAGACCCAGGCGGCAAGCCAGCCCAGAGAAGGGAGTGGGAGAACTAGCAGAGTCCTGCCAGGAGGAGTCAAGGAAGCACTTACTCAATGGGGGTCCTTCTACCTAAGCCAGAGCGACAAGCAGAAACCGTAGTCAGAGTTCCAAAAGCCAGGGGTCAGGAGCCAAGAAATCAATCCAAGGTATCAGGAGCCGGGTGCTGGAAGCAAGGAACAGGCAAGGGAAGGACTTGTAAGAGGTTTGCCACAAGCAAACAAAGGCTTCCAGACTGGCAGTTATATCGCTCAGGCACAGGTGTGGCCAGTCACCGCTTCTTGAACTTAATCAAGAAAGGCTCCCTTTGCTCATCTCTCTTGAGTCTCCACCTTGTTTGTGGGCTGATTGGCACAGGCTCTAAGGCATCTTCAGAATCAGATCCCTGTTGCCCTAAAGGAGCAGGAAGAGGAATGTCTGAGCTTGCTTGATCCATGGCAGCAGGGGTAGCTCTTGAGCTGCAGGGCCCAACAGCTGGTGCTCGTCATCAGCAGCTCTGACAGGGGTTTCAGCTATCACACTGGGGTGGGTGGTACTGTCTCCTCCTGTTCAGCAGGTTCTGCTGTTTCAGTCTCTGAGTCAGAGTCTATGTCTAGGTCTTGGAAGCAGGGCATGACAGGTGGTGTGAAAAGATCTTGAAAGCCCAACATCAGGCCTTAGCAATCGTTATGGATATAGCATCTCCGTATTTCTCATACCAGGGGAAATGAGTCCTTGTCAGTCCCATTAACTATAAACTGTCCTTTGGTTTCTCTCAGTCTTCCTCTGAAGCATCTACTGGCAGCTTGGAAAATGACTACTGAAACTAAATTGGCTAAGAACATACTCATCTTGACATGGTAGCCTTTCTTTTGATGCATGCGTGTGCGCACGTGTGCGTGTATTAAAAAATGCATCCAACTGCTGAGCCTGCTGATTGAAAATACTTTAAGCTTTAACAATCAAAGCTGAGTGTATTGGGATACCTATTCTGTTCTACGTGAAGAGTGATATCCTTCTATTCCACTGTAGCTATGGTAATAGCAATTATGCTAGGAAAGTGTCTTGTTACAGAAACGTTCCCAATTATGCCCAAACAGATAACATTGTCCTGGAAACATCATAAAGGAATGTTTCATTTTTTGACAACAAATTAACCTGTCATAATGCCTAATGCATTATCACAAATCTCACTGCTGGGAGAGCTGACTTGCCTTCAAGAGTTCACCACAGGGTGCTCCTCTGCAGACTAAGGACAAATGCAGAGTTTTCCCTGCCTCTAAACAAGCTAGCAAACAGCCTCCTTCTACAGCCCACAATCCATCATACACTAAACTGATAAAATAAATAGTCTCTAAATGGTTTGTTGCCCTTGGCAACCACTTGTACTGCCTACAGTAGAGCTGAGCAGCTCTGAATATCCGAACTTTATATTTTAACCCTTTAGTATTAAGATACAATATGGATATAATAAGGTGAGAATTGCTATTCAGACCTAAGTAACCATCTACTTTGAATTTTAATACACATATTAATACGTGGATCAACATGACCAAGGAGAAGAGATATATTTCATATTCTGGGGTTTTTTTAATGAATATAGCAGAAATTAAAAGACGTTTATTTTGCCTTCAAAAAGTCGTCCTTAGGCTGGATGAGGGGGGAATCTATTACACAGTGCACACATCCCCACTTCATGAGAAGATTGGCTCCTCTTAAGGTCTCCAGACAGCCAAGAACAGAAGCCTTGTACTAGGATTTGGATCTCTTGCCAAAAAAAAAAAAAAGAGGGGGGAAAAGGGAAAAAAGGACACATTCTTCCCCTCAACGTAAGACTATAAGAAGGGTCATGTTGAATCCAAAATCCTATTTAGTTCAATGTTCCTGTTACATGATGGCTAGTCCATTGCCAATGGGAAGCCCAGCGGCAAGATGTGTGTGCAGCTGCATCTCCATCTCACACTCCCCAGCAACTGCCATACAAAGCACAAACTGCACTCTCTGGTCTAGAGGTGATATACAGCTGTTCTGATTAATAGCCATTAGTGGCCTGTCTTCCATTAATTTAACCAGTCCCCTTTTAAAGCCATTCAAGTTGGCAGCCATAACTTCATCTTGTGGCAATGAATTCCACAATATATGTGCTTTGTGAAGAAGTGTTTCTTTTTATCTGATTCGATATTCTGCCACTTAACTTTTGAAGAAAACCGTAGGTATTGTGGGTACTATCTATTTTCCCACACCATATATGATTTTGTATCACTCTGTCATGTCTCCCCTATCCTTGCTGTAATGTTTCTGAGTTCCCTTTTAGCTATATTGGGGGTAGCCAGGTGCATAGTTATTGAAACAGTGTCCTTGTTACTTTCCTCTCTTTCTGAAACACCCTGAATAGAAGATCGGTTCTATAAATAAAAGATCTCTCTTTTTAAATCTTGTGGCCCCAACTCTATTCACCCTCTCCATGACACTTAACAGAAACTGCCAGGATCCTGAGCAGTCAGTTTCATCTCTGCCCCTTCCACTCTTAACATTCTGTTTCTCACTCTGAATTGATCTCTGCTATAGGCTTAACTGAGGCAGTATGCTGTAGTGAGTTGAGTGTTGGACAAGGACATGGAGAGACCAGAGTTCAGATCTCTACTTAGCCAGGGAAACCCCCTGAATGACCATGGGCAAATCACACTCTCTTAGACTTGAAGGAAGGCACTGATAACCTTCCTCTGAATAAACCTTGCCAAAAGAACCCTAATCAACACAAATCAGACTCAGATTGAAGGCCTGAGCACCAGCATAAGCTTAATTGACAGACTCTGCCTGCCTGACTTCTTGTTTCTTTATTCTGTGGTAGAAAACTTGTAGGGCTCTAGATGTTGTTGACTACAGTTCTCATATTCCCTGGCCATCTTAGCTAGTGGTGAGCAGTGATGAAAACTGAAATTCAGTAACAGCTAAAGAGACAGGTTGCCGAACCCTGCTTCAGACTCTCCCTCCTCTTTTCTCTATAGAAATAGCATCTTTTCTCTATAGAAAAAAAAACTGCCACCAGCAGTCACTACCTCTTAAAATCTCACAAGTTGCTCTTGGGAAATTCAGGTCTGTTGTTTATTTTTATTCTTGTGTTTATTTTTATTCTTCTAATTCACAAACATATAATGCTTCTGGATATCAAACAAATTCCCATCATATGTAGAAATCCCTACCATGGTCCAGCAGCTCTGGTTTCTTTCTGACACCTGAGATCACTTTTAGAAGGACCATGTGGCTGCCACTACAAGCTCATGTAGTGTATTGAAGAGCTTAGAATTAATTTGTTAAAAAAATGAATTTATATCCATAATTGGTTATGATTAAAAATAATAATGTCATTGATTAAAATATTGATTTTAATTATTATAAAGTCATCAGATTTAAAAGTGTAACAATTAATAGTTCACAAAATTTTGATTCATTACTTTGGGGGGTTAATTGTGAGCTGACCATTTGGGGCTATTTTTAGTCATTGTCATTGATTTTAAAAACTGTAAAGTAGTGTGACACGAATACACAACCAACAATTAGTGTAGTGTTAGACGTTTAACTCCTTCTAAGAACCCATGATTCCCTGTCCTAGGGAACATATAAACAAAAATGCAGCTATGGTTTTTACTCCCTTCCATGCCAATTACTCAGTAGAAAGGCTGCCTCACCCTATGCAGGGATGAGAAGCAGCATTGTTAGAAGTGGATCCAACTAGTATGAATAAAGTATACAAGGAATACACTAGTATAAAAGATTCTTGGTGACAGTTATAAGCATATCTCTTGCCTACACACATATAATGCCATTCACTCCGCCTCCACCCCAAGCTGTCAGATTTCCCTTCTCTTTCCTTTTGCAATTAGCTGGCTCAGGAACTGAACACAGCAAAACTGATCTGTGCTGTCACTCTCCTGGGGAACCTTTCCACCCAAAGTGCATCCAGTCTAAAAGGAACCTTACTTTATATGAACAGATACTTTTCAGCAGGATTTGAGGTTAAACTTTAGAAAGAAAGGTTTTCCATTTCAGTCCAGTTTCAGCTGGAGAGACCCTTGAGGAAGACTGTGGTGTGCACCAAAAAAAATGTTCTTGCTCTTTTTTCAGTACATAATTTATCTTCACAGAATGTTTTCTAGAGATTTACAGCCTGTCATCACACCTGTTGCTTCCCAGTGCTTGAAGAAGGCACTGACTAGCCACATTGATTTGTAAATTAATTTGCCTTTCCATACAGAAGTACAGCTGTGCTGTATTAGGTTTGTAACTTAAAGAGTAATAATCTCTTTCTTTTTGCAATAATTATAACTTTCTATTATTTTTATAGTTGTGGGGTGCAGGTTTAGGTGTTGGGTCACATTGTGTCTTGTGCTAGCATCTTCTGCTCTCTGAGGCAGATTGAGAAAATTTGGACTAACTGAGATGTGTAGAAGTCCTCCCAATAGCATTATGTTCTTGTCAGGGTCATTTAATGGTACCAAGTAAAATAAGGGACAGGGCTCCTGTGCCTTTAATGGTTCTATAGAACCAGTACAAGTGTAGGAACTGTGTTGGGACAGTGCAGGTACATACTATTTTGATCCCCTCTTCCTGCACACTTTAAGGGTAAATACAGTTTGTTCTGACTCACTTTTATTCTCCAGCTTCAGAAACTTTTATCCACTGTCTTAGACAACTGTGATGAAATGAATACTTATTGGTTTTTTCTGATATCCGTGCTATAAAATCTTCATTTGGTTCAGAGTAGGCAGTGGAATATCTCTGTCTCAAAGAAAACTAACTTTTCTGTATTTCTCTAGAGTTGTTTTTTAAACAATAAAGTTACCATTCTAAGCCAATTTTAAGTATGCTGCAGCTCGAGGGACAAACTAAATGTAATATGAGGGACCTGCAATCAGGCTCTCCCATTTCTTAAAAATTGTTAATAATATCCAAACCAGTGTTTTATCATGCACAGTGGAGGAAGTTTACCCCTTCTCCCTCTGCTACTTCCCAGATTTAATTTTTCTCCTCCTATACCTCATGTTTGCGCCATGGTGAAGAACATGCAGAGCAGATACAGTGTTATACTTATATATTAACTCCCTTTGAGATAAATAACTTCAACAAGGAAGGTCCATTTTGAGTAGGAAAATTGTATAGGAAAATGAGTTAAATCTCTCTTCCACCAGGACACCTGGATCACTCCTGTTCATATGCATACTGATACCTATGTGATTTCATCCTCTGCCTCAACATCAGCCTTAACAGAGCATATTTCCAGTATAGCATTACTTTTCTCTATCTGCTCATTTTGAACTTTCTGGTTTGTTTGGCTTAGTTTGCCCTATGCCCAGTTTGATGGACAAGGTACAATTAGGACTAGTGTGTTTCCCTTGTCCTTCTTACAGGGACTGTATGCAGGAATTTTTTCTTTCCATTTAAGACTCAGAGGTGCCTAACAGTAACACAGGAATACCTGTATGTGACATCTGTTTGGAGTAGGAACCAGGATTGGGGCCAGAGATGCTCCAGGCCTCCCTAAACAATTTATCTGATACCAAGACTGGTATAAACCACAACATAAAACACTTTATGATTATTGACGAATCCAGCAAGAGCTTCATAGCAGAGAAAGGCTATATGCCCTTTCACTGATAGGAAGCCAGAATCCTCTTGCGGTACCAGGGCAACACTTAAGTACCAGACGGAAAAGAAAAAGGCAATATATTTAGGCTGCATATGCAGTCTCGCTAGAATGAGATCAAAAAGAAGCAGTAAGCAGAAGTCTTAAGAAAAACAAAGGTCTAACAAAGGAATCTTTCATGCACAAGCATAGTCTACATCTCTCTTCACTTCCAGAAGCATGGTAGACAGAAAATTCTACAAAGCTAATGCAAAATACTCCTATGTATCTCTCTAAGTTAGGTGGCATATTCTCACAGTACTTTGCTCATTTGCATGTCCATTTAGAATGCTGTGACAAAGACTAACAATGAGTCACAACTCCAACATGTACCAAATAACCCCTTCTGTGGCACAGTACAGCTGTATCTCAGCAGTCTGTGATGCTGGGTGGAATTCTAGAAACTTTCCCCTTAACAGTGTGCCTTTCCTAATGTCTCTGGGATGTGCATTTTCCGCTGAGACCCCTTGGCCTCTGTGGCTATCTTATTCTACTGTATGTTTGTCACAGCCTATTTCTATTCCTTTCTCATTTCAGGTAGCAAAAACAATTTCACACTCATCCCCTAGGGATGACTGAACTTTAATAAGAAGTTACCAGGCTAATATCAGTTTTCTCTCTATTTTTAGTTTTAAAAGACTGCTCTGCCACCTTTGTGAGGTTAAATGTCAACACTTTGATTTTGTTCTGGTTCAAAAGAAGCCCATTGGTTTTATAGCAATCTACCTTACCCCCAAATGGTCCTTAGCATCTACAAAATCTAAATAGCTCCTTTTACTACCACTCATTCTTTCATGATTTGAAACCCCACCCTTTACTTGTCCAGTAAACTGCTGTTTGGGGGCTGTTTTATGTCTCTTCCGGAGTAAAAAAAAAAAAAAAGCTTTTTCTTTTCTTTTCTTTTTTTGTAAAACATTTTCCTCCCAAATGCCCTATGGGATAGTGATGGCTTCTTTGCTGCATTTGTGCCCCTTGGACCAATTTAGGCCCAGAAGAGGCCTTTCTGTTCTCTTTTGCTCATTTTTCATTGTCAAGAAAAGACCTCTGCTGGACTTAAAATGAACCAGGGAGCCTGAAACCATGGCAAAAATGCCTCCATGCCCCCAGAGGACATTTGAGGGAAAAATTGATTTTTTTAGGGAAAAACTGATTGATTTCCAAGGTCTAGGGGACGGCGGGGTGGTGGTAATGCAGTCCCCTAGCCTTTCACAGTAGTCCACCTCTGCTCTACTGAGAAAATCAACCGCTACAACAAGCTTCTCATCTTGTGGAAGTGTATTTTCAGTTCAAGAGGATATCTTCTAAGGGATCATTTCTTTCTTCCTTGGAGTGACACCCTTTTTCCACCAAACCCTCCTTTCTCCATGACAGCAAAGGAGCTGCATTCACATCCCCAAGCAGTTCACAAATATTTGTGTCACTCTCAGGTTCTTCAGGTCAGTGACCTTGGATTCAAGTGAGCAAACTCATTCTCTGTGTACCATCATGCCAAGCACATACCCACAACATCTGTCTTGCAGGCACATAGCCGTATGTGTGTTATTCAGAGTATACTGCTACATCTGTTAATGTCTGAAAAATTTAGCATGGAAAATGGGGAAGACATCAGTCGTTTGACCTGTTGCTAAACTGGCATTGTGTTTAAGTTGCAAGTGTTCTTCTGTTTAGCTTGATGCTTTGCCACTGAGACTTCAGCTGTTGTATCACTGGGTTTTCCTCGTCATGTGTATAAAGCTTGTCTCACTGAAAAAAACTGTCCTATTTTTATAGCTGTTTTGCTTTTCCCAGCTGCTGCTGCACCCATGAGATTCAAAGACATTGATTAAAAAGCAAGGGTTGTATGACTCAAATGTTGAAGAAATCTAGGTCTGTTGGCTCCTATCCCAGTGATATCAGGGGAGTGGGCAAGGGATGGAAGTAGTGAGTGAAGGAGAGGATGCAGTTAGAATTCCTTTAGGAATACTGGGTGCTGCAACATTATGAGCCTGGTCATTGTACATTCTTGAGACTTTTGAAAATTGACCTAAAAAGCAGAACTCTTAAATCTGACCTGAGGTCTGTAACAAAGCATTAGCAGACTTAAAGACCTAAAAAAGAGTCTACATAGAACCCAAACGATACCTGCACTGTCTGTGTTAAAAAGCACATTTTCCTGCTATCTGGATTTGTACCATGCCCCCTGTCAGTATAGAATTCTATCTTACCTTTCTAGCCACTTCCCAAGAATGTGGAGTGTGGTTAAGGATTTCTGAAACCACTTGGTCTTAGAGCAGGGGTGCAAGAACAGCTAGTTTCTGCAGGATTTTCTCTCCTTAGATTTAGCTTCTGAATTGAACATTTCTGAAGAATGGTCCTCCTGAGATTTAGTTGTCTTTGCTATGTCCCTGTTTTGGCTTCAGCTGCTAGCTAAAAATTACACTTATGTTCTCCTTACACAGGGGCTTCATTTGCACACGTGGTTAATTAATTTTTATCTTGATGCTTTGTCCCTGGGTTCTTCCTCACCATCCTATTTTTCATCAGTTAAGGCAGGATGCTTAATTCACTTCCCAGATGCTTTTCCTAGTTTAAAAAGTTCCTCCTTCTAGGAAACTTCTGATATTGTTTATCCACCCATCCTCAATCCTGTAATTTATTCTCATTAATTCTAGTTTATATCTCATTCTTCAGTAGTCTTAAATAATGTATGTTTACTCCTTTCAAGCTTTGCAAGTGTTTGGAAGGTTCTCTCCCCTTGGCAGTAACATTGATAAACTATGCTTTCATTCAGCTCTTTGATCTTACTTTTCTTTCTTGCCTCTAGGTTTCTTGTTCTAGGCCTTATATAAATTACCGAGAAGTACAGTATTTTTCTAATGTAAAAGAGGAATTGAAGTATCCCTTAAAGTTTCATACTGAACGAATTGTGGTTCTTTACTAAACTGGTTGTCCATTTAGGGAATCTCTATAGCTTGAAAACTTGCACATGTACTTCTTTTAATGAATATAGGTATGCCTCAGTTAATGATGTAGGTGTGTTCCTGGATATACTTCTTTAACAGAAAACTTGGTACCAAAGCAGAAATAAGATGAAAACAATAGGGATAAACCACACATACACAGAAAGAGAAAGAGGGAGGGGGGAGAGCAGTTTAACATGTTTCAGCAAACTTTTTGTCCAAACCTAATACTATGCACATGTAAAATGGAATAACCAGGTCTGGCAAGTAAACAGAAAACATTTTGAAACTTCTAGAAACCATGGGAAAGCTTCTTCCAAAATTTATCCCAGGCTGATTTCTTTTTTCTTTCACAAGTATCCACTTTTCTTATGATTTCTGTTTTAGCAGCCAGACTTAATAGAACTATGTTCTTTAACATGCTGGGGGTAGTGGGCAAGGCAGGCTTATCTGCTTTCACCTTTTCTCTCTGTTTTGATGTGCGTGCTGTTTATCTTACATGTTATAAGGCAGGCACACATAGCTACAGTAGAGTTGGCTACAAGAGAATCTCATTCTTTCCCACCTCAAGATTTTGTTGCATTGTTTGCTGAAAACACACTCCTGCTGCCTGACATCAAAAGTCTGTAGTTCTTCAGCCCTCATTCAACATCTTCTCAGTGCTGATGCTGGTAACAAATTTTCACCAGACACTGGAAGAAGCAGAAAATGGGGACTGGCAGATTGTAAGCCTGAGGGCAGGGAACTGTTTTGTTGTTCTTTTACTTGTAAAGTACCATCTACAGTGATGATGGTATATAACGATGATGATGATGATGGGAAAAGACTGTAAATGGGGCTTCCTTATCAGAGTTTCAGTTAACAGATATGCCTGTACTGCAAACACAATTACAATTTAAGGCCAAGGCTTTTTAAACAACAACAATAACAACACAAATTATCTACTAAACATATCCAGTGTCCCAAAGCTCCACTGAGGTGCCAGTGCAGCACTTGAATATGGAACTCTTCTGCTTATGCTGCTCAGCAGTCTTGCAACCTTGGATGCAAACCTTAAAGCCCTTGATGAAACATACAAAATGCAAATACATAATAGGACTGTACCTTGTCACCCATCCTAAATACGTAACTGAAAATGCTGTTAACTTATTCAAGGTGAAAATGGCCTAATCTGTACCCCTGATACCTGCAGCTGCTCTCATCTCCAGCAGTCCCTCTCTTTCTGAACTAGTAAGAACAGCCTCTTCTTTAGAGTTTCCCACCCACTGGGCTAGAGCATTTCCTAGGGCCTATGCATAGGCAGTAGCTGATCTCAACAATTTATACTAGGTGGCCTGTAGAATCACTCAAATTACTAATTAAAAGAGTATTGGATGAAAGGAGCAATTATGAGCTCTTTAGGTAAGAGGCTAAAGAACTGCTGAATTCAGTGGACATTCATCTCCACAGGAAGCCCTGTGACTGTGGTTTTCCTGGCAGCAGTGAAACCATACTAGAACTGACACAGGCTCTGTAGTATCTTACAGTTCCTCCTTCTCCAGATAAGTCCCCAGAACAGGCTGTCAAATGTACAAGCCCTTGAGATGACAGAACAGATGCATTGCTCCAGTGGCATTGGATCCACCAGCTGTCACTGCCTAGGAACCAGGCCCCTTTGAAAACAGAAATTTGCTTCTGAGTAAACAGACGTAGCTTCTGCTGCCAGGTTGCAACCTAATGCATTTTTCCATAGGTCACACTAAAGTCACTGGGAATTATATCTGAATAAATATAGGCAGAATTTATTCACCTAAATACATTTATGCTTGCCTTTCATTGCTCAAAGCTCTCCTAAGGCAGTTTACAGTAAAAATCATTTTTAGAAAATCCAGCACATAACATCACAGAAATACTAGTAATCCAATATAATGCCATGCATAAAAGCAGTTAAAAGCAGCAGTTAAAATTACAGACCAAAAAACTACATTAGAAACAGAACAAAACATCAAAGTCTTAAGATTTCTTTAGAGCCAACCAAAGTGGTAGCCGGCCACATGTTTTGCAAGAAGAGTTCCTCAGATGGGTTCCTGGTTCTAGTGCTTGCCAGATCTTAATGGCAGGGATGTGGGCAGGGCCTCCATAGCCAATCTGAGTTTTTGGGAAGATTTATATAGCTAAAACCAGCTCTTAAAATATTGTGTAACAAATATTATTAGCAAACAAGGGCAAATATTCTGTTGGTTACTCTGAACTAGAGTAGGCACATTCAATCAATTGCTGAATGGTGAGCAAACACATAAGTAAATCCTATTTACTCAGTGGGTATACTCTATTGGGGACTAACAATGGTAGTTAGACTAATATGAATAATTGTAGAATAGGTAGAAAGATATATTTGCAAGTATATATAACTGCATAATCATTAGACAGAGAACAGAATGTGTTAATGGCCCGTTATTAATCTATCATTCAGACAGAAGCACACACACCTAATTGATCTTTTTATTATATAGATCCAATATTCTGGATATATATCCCTTTCATGTCATAGGATTTCTTTATGGTCAAGATGCTACGGTTTTAAAGCAGCAGTTGAAAATGCAATGTAAATTTCAAGTACACCTACTACTGAATTGCCTCCCATCTGATCTACTACCCAACTGAAAGAATATATTGTCTCCTGAATCCCCGTGATATATCTTTATTGGATTAAACTGAGGTCAGAATGTTATTAAATAGCTGATTTATTACCTGAGAGCTTATTTAGCTGTCCTCTTTCCTCGTCCTGCAGTGAATAAATGGACACTTAGGTTAGGCTTTGTAAACTACTTTCATATCAGTCTTCCTGATTCAGGACAGTTTTCTGTTGCTCAGAGCTGATGGAAACTGCTATGTACTCTCTTCACTTTAAATGGATGCTGTAGTACAGGTTCCACAATATCTGGCTTCTCAGTCAGAAATCCTGGGGCTTCATGAGAGTCTGTGGCCCCATGGAACTTGCCATTCCTAAGTCTGACCCTCAGATCTTCCTAGCTACTGAATCTTAAAAGAGTAACTTGGGTAAGCATCCCTGCACCACTTTGATGCTTTGGGAGGGAAGTATCAGTCCCTTCCTACTTTTCCCTCACTCAACCAGAGTCCAAAAATGGGAGAGGGACACTTTCTCAGGGTTCACAGATCCAATTCCCCCTCTGGCCAAGAATGGAACCTCATGACCTGGGGGGAGGGGCTGAGAGGTCAGGAATGAGAATTGTGCTGCCCTTCAGATACTTTATTGAATCACAGCCAATGGCATGAAGTGCTGAGTGCTGTGTTTCAGTACCCTGGAGGGCTGTACAATATCTACCCCTGCTGTAGATCAAATTTGAGGATATTGCTGGAACCTACCTGTATCTATATACTTATAGTTCAAATCTTGTAAAGGTCTAGAGCCAGTCAGAACCTGAATTAGAAGAGAACAAGCAATATTCAGGCCCAAGTGCTTATCTAGACCAAAAAAAAAGTGTCCTTGGGCAGTTGAGCTAGGACTTTCTCTTTAAAAAACAGATTTGTGTTTCCTTATGTGACATGATTGGAACAGAATGGACACTTACATAATAACAAAAGAGAAGAACTGGCATCAAAAGCCAGGACACAAGAGGATCAGATTTGCATAAAAATTGCAATGCTAATTTGTCTGTATGCATACAGATATTGAAGTATACTTATTCAGCAACCAGTTCCCAGCCAAACAATAAGTGCCCTCACTGGGTGAGTGGAACAAGAATCATTTACTTACCATAATGTGACTGGTTGTAATCTATGATGTCGTTGGGTGAGTGACTGGATAAGCTCTGAAACTTTGAACAACCAGCAAAATAATGTCAATAGATGAATCATACAGGTCATTCAAAACAGACTATAGCTCTTAGCCTTTGTAGGCACTATCTGGGAACAAGGTTTATTGACACCACTTTAGATGGGAGACCTAATTTCACCACATCGTTCTCTAACATGTGACACAATTGTAGGGCTATCGGAAATGCGAAGAACAAACATCAGAAATGTCCCCAAACTTTCCAGATCTACCTAAAGAGGTGGAATTATGCAGATGTGCCACTCAGGGAGCCAGTAATATCTTTTTTGTTTAAGTTAACAAGAAAAAAAGTTCACTTAAATACTACTAAGTGACAAAATCAAAATGTTACTAGGCAACATTTATTATATTTTTGTCCCACCTTTCCACCAAATGAAAGATTTCAAAGTGTATAACAAACATTATTTAAACCCTTCCTGAAAGATGTGGTAGCAGTAATTGATTACAGCTCTTGGAGGATGGAATGTCAAAAACATAACCTGTCTATGCTGTAAATTAAAATTTATTTTTATCAAATGCATTAGGAAAAATGATAGTTTGGGTTACTTAGTGCAGACTCACTAAACAGATGGAGGGATTTTTTTTATTTATTTACATACACATCTGCTAGTAACCAAATCCCAACACAAATATTAGCACTCAAGCATATAAAAGAGAATATAGGGCAGTTCCCAGCTGACTTAACAATATTAAAGTAATATTTAGTTTAGTTTGGAACACAGTTTGCTTCTTTCCTTAGGATAGCTGTCTTTAAAGTAAAATTTATTTCCCCTCAAAATGCAAATAAGCCTGTTCTATATATTTATTATTCATTTAGAATATTTTATGTCCTTTTGAGGCAAAACATCCCTAAGGCAGTTTACACAACAAAATTATAAAACAATAAAATATAGAATACAATTCATTAAAACAGCTTCCCAAAACAGCTCTTAAAATAATAGCAGCGATAATTTCAAGTTATAAAATAAAAATCAGCAAATATTCAGTTAAAAATATCCCCATCTTTAAGGTCTGTAAAAAATCAGTCAGGGACAGAATCAGGCATGTCTCCTTTGGTGGAATATTCCTCATGATGTAGCCACCCTACAAAAGGCCTTAGCTCAAGAGATTTTGCAGTCAGACCAGTGAGAGGGAAAAGATACTACCCCACCATTTTCAAGCCTTTCTGGGCAGCCTTACTTTTTTTTAAAAAAGGATTGTTTTAAATATTTACATGTGGACCAATATAAATAGTAAAATCAAAGATAAAGATAAAAATCAAGGACTCAGTGACTTATAGACAAGGAAAAAGTTCATAGTCTAGTTCCTAAATGTTACAATAACAGCTATGCAGACTTTCATTTTCAAGAGTATTTCACAGATGTGAGGCCTCTTTTGAGAAGTCTCTTGTTCTCACCCTGTGGAGAACACTCTCTTTAAAAAAATCACAATGATTATCAGCATTCCTTCAGGTAAACTGGTCCTAAGTCATTTAACATCAGTATTTTGAACTAAGCCTGGAAACTGACTGGTAACAACTGGTTGCAGTAAACTCAGCAGATTATTCTTTTGTAACACACTGCCCCATAACTGCATATCTTCCAACATTTTGCAAATGAAAACCGTGACGTGTAGCCAAACAAGATCAGTGTATGGTCAGGATGACAGAAGTTATTAATAAGGAAGAATGCAAAGCTAGGAGAGGTTGCAGCAGTTTACTTTTGCCTGAGCCTACTGGGAAATGCAAGATTCTACCCCGTGTCATCTCCTTCCTGTTGAATTATCTGAGTGCAAACTACTTTTGCACTTTGAACTTATTTTGCAGCATCTGAACTTATCTGAGGCCCTTTCCACACAAGGCTCGTGAATTGGTTCATGCCGTTTCTTACTGGATTTTCTGGGCTCGAAACAAGGCAGATTTTCCCTCATTTCCTTCTGCACAGCTACTGCGTATGTTCCATTCTGATTTGGAGGAGTGTGAGTTAATGAATCCACACTGCCTCCGCCATGGCCACTCCCGCTACTCCCCTCACCCCGCCCCGTTGGCTGTGATTGACCCCTTTTTTTTATTTTTGCATGGTTTAGTATGTCATTGCATACATGCGTACATGTGTAAGTCCATACTACCCCCTGGCCCCTCCCATGAGCCCTCCCCTGACCACCAATTCACACTGGTGCGAATGTTCATGTCTGCACTATTGTGAAAGTACGAATCGGATTGATCTGGAAAACTGGAAAACCAATTTCTTCTGGTTGTCAAATAGCGCGCTTTACCACCACATGGGGGCTCATTTAGTCGGACTTACATGCGGAACGAAGGTAAATAAACCAAACCTAGTCTGCTCCAACGTGCAGAAGCCGTCCATGGCAAGACACATTAGCCCGCCTTAATAACCGCGTGCGGAAAGGGCCTGAGTACAAAAGGAAGAAGGGGGAAGAAGAGGGACTGGAACATTCTAAAAACACTTGGGATGACAGAGGTTTAACCAGGACTGTTCCTACCAATTCTGGACAGTAGAAAGGTATCAATCTGTTCAACAGCCCTTGGCAATATATTCCTGTGAGATGCAATTTTGATTTTATTGTCTTTTAAATAGGTAAATTTCTGGTGTTTTCTCCTTCTCCTCCCACAGTTGATATTCCAATGAGATGCAAAGGAACATTAATAAATTTATTAAATACATTTCTATCCTTGTCCTTCTTCCAAGGAGCTTGAGGCCATGCAAATAATTATTTCCTATTGTCCCCAGTTTTATTCTCACAGCAACCCTATGTGATAGACTTAGTATAAATGAGTTTATGCAAAAATAGGAATTTAAACTTGGGTCTACCTGCCTAGTCTGACACTATATCTACAATTTCACACTAGCTGTCATTATATATGTCCTCTCCTTCCAGTAAGTACGCCTACTGTATGTGTCGGGGAGTCTTTCTCTCTCCTTTCCTTTTAGGCTTCCTTCATAGATTTTACTAGCACTCCCAGAGTATGTGGAGTAATCAGGAAAGTAAGCTGATTTGTTCTTTAGGGAGTGGAAAAATGTGGAGAAGAGATAGACACTGGCCATTGTAAAGTCACCTATTGCACAATGTGATGGGAGTGGAGGGGAGAAATCAAAAGGTAAGAGACTACAGTAGTACACTTGCATAAAACAAAAATCATGAACTGTTGGGTCCCATTATAATCTATGGGTGCAAGTGCGTGCACCTGCAGTAGTGGGAAAAGAGGGATTATGTGTGGTATTCGTGCGCGCAGAGGTCACGTGAGAGGATGGCCCACTGTATTGGGTAGGACTGATGTATTTGTTAAGCTTAGGAAAGCCATGGGTCAGTATAAAAGGGCAGTGGGCAAATGTGGGGGGAGGTCATGGGCCAATTTCTTCTTCCAGTCCCCCATGGTCTGCCACTAGCAGCTCAAATGCTTATGTTTCTCAAAATGATGACAAGAAGTGACATCACTTCACTCCTTGTTGCCATTTTGAGAGGGACTGCTGAAGAAAACTGAGGTAATTGAAGGTAGAACTGGGTTCTGGTGTAGTTGTGGGGGTGGAATGAGAGTGTTTCCATGTGTTGTCATGCATTTGGGTGTCCTTTTGTGTGATTTATGGGCCAACATTTCTTGAAAGTCATTCTAACTTTTTAAAAGGGGGTTGGGGGCTTTAGGGGACTGGTCAGGTGTTTCAAGGGCCACAAGCTGTACAACCTCTGGTATAGAAGATGGATGCCTGCCTCTGTTCCTGTCACTGAGATTTGGCAACATAGTTTCTCTTCACCAACTGTCAAAGGACACAGCTGTCTGCCTTCCAAATGAAATGTATGTGTGCATATGTGTGTGTGTGTGTGTGCATGTGTGTGAAGCTCAATGTGAATGAAGAAAAATGGAACATTTTCTTTTGGGATTAGTCAATGCAGATTGATTTTAATTTTACATTTATATAATCCAGAATAAATATAAATGAGAAGCAAAGTAGGAATAGCTTGTTCAGCCGTGGAGTGTGGGCAGATTTGTCTCCACCTCTTCTGCCAGTGCCCCCACCCCTGCAGCTGGATCAGTACAGGACCATGGCCATTTCTGCACGAGACTGCTATAGCGCTATGATTCCACTTTCAACATCCTATGGAATCCTGGGGTTTGCAGTTGAGGGAGGGACTGGTTGGCCCCTCCCGAAACTGCAAACCCCAGGATTCCATAGGATGTTGACAGTGGAATCATAGCGCTATAACAGTCTCGTGCAGAATGGCCCAAGTCTCTTCATCACATCACCAACCCACAGGCAATTGGTTGCTTCTAAACAAGATGTGGAACTTTCCTGAAAGAACTTTGGCAGCTCTTGGCACAAGCCAAACAGGATTTCCTCTCTTTTTTAGAAATGCTCCATGGAGGCTTGATGAGGAAGAACCAAATTACCAGTCGAAATGGTAATCACGACTAGAAATTACCAGTAGAAGTGCTAGCTGAAAATGTTGTAGCCAATAGTTTTACTGTAATTTTAATTCAATATAGTACCAAACATCAGAACCAAAGTTCTGGTATTAAGTCCATTTGGAGTTAAGTTGTTGATTTTTTTAAAAAGAAACTTTTCCCCCTAATGTCACTCAATATGAATTTGTGGCATTTTTGTGGAAATAGCATTTTCACTGCAGCATTGTTCCTTCTTCTCTGTCATGCTGCTCAACTGTCCTCCTCAGAATTTTTTACCCTGTGGTATGTGGCAGCGGCAGTGGTGGCTGCAGTGGGAGCAAAGCAGCAAGTAGCAACAAGAAAAATGCAGGAGAGGGAGGAGCAGGAAGAGAAAGTCTGTGGCACTACTGGCATGCTGCCTCATAGTGCAGAGATCAGTGGAGGAAAATAAGGTTGTGGCTTATACAGAGGAAGAGTGGACACAACAGACAAGAGGAGACAAGGAGGAATGGAGAAAAACACACAGAGCAAGAGAAAGGAGCAAGAATAAGAAGACGGAGGATGCTAAGTCATGGAAAGAGTATGAGGGAGTGACGAGAGTGACGAGAGGGGTGGACACAGAGAAATGAAAGAGAATCTTAATAGAAGGGAATTGCAGAGCTGGATGGATGAGATAAAAGGTGGAAGAGAGGACATGGCAACAAGGAGAATGCACATGGAAAATGAAAGTATTAGTGGAGATGAGGGAAGAAACTGAAAGGTTAGAGGATATGTGTGTGTGAGAGAGAGAAAGAGAGAGAATGCAGTGGGAATAGAATTATGTATAGTACAGATTTTCAATATTTTGCTTTGTGTATTTTACTGTTGGACTGTATTTTTTTTCCCTGAGGGTTATTCTATTTGGATATTGTTGATTAGGGTGGGATGAGCTTGTACTTTGGTTTAAGGAGGACTTTGGTTTAAGAAGAAACAAAAGCTAAGTTCCCTTCTCACAATCAATCATAGAAGGCTGGGTGCAGAAGGCAGGACATTGTTTACTCAGTGTTATGATAATTGCCTATTTGATACTACCTAAGTGTCTTGAGGATTTGCTCAGCAACAGAGCTGAGAAAACATTTAAAGTTTGGGAAAAGGTTAGTAATGAAACCTTTAAATTGTTCTTTTCTTCCTTTGAGAGTTTATTGTTCTACAATATGTGGGTGTCACAGTCAGGTTATCCCAGTACAAATAAAGTTGTGCTTTCAGCACTCAGTCATTGAGAGCTATGACTAATGTACAGATAAATTGCTTCATATTTTTCTTTCTTTGGAAAAAAAAAAGCATTAAAAAACTTTCCATGTCCTGAGACAGACAGAAATCTAGATAAGGATGAAGTTGGGCATGCAAAGAAAACTATTGGTAGGAATGACAAGTTTTTTGGTTTAGTTTTAGTTTTTGTTTTTTGTGATGGAGTTGCAAACAAAAGCAATTACTGTAAGCCTGAGGAGCAAGGTTTTTTTCAACCGTGTTTTTCAGACTGCATACTGTCCAACAGAATGCAGGGACAATCCTGATCACTGGTAGAGCTGGGAGTGTGTGGAGGGGGGGCTACCGTGTGTGGGGGCATGGCCATGGTGAATGGGACCACGCAGGGCCATGGCTATGAACCAGGATGCCCCAAAAACATTGCTGCCTGCGGCAAAGCACCTCCCTGTCCCCCTGTTCCTATTAAACAGGTCCTGATTGATCTTCTGTCACCCTAGTTTTTCAACTGCTTTAAAAATGTCTCAGTTTCATTGCTTCCTCCTTCCTTTGACCTCAGCTTACTTCCATTGGTGCAAACTGAGTTCAAAGTGCAAAAGTGGTTTACACTCAGTGAACTCATCAGTGGGGAAAGAGAGGAGGGAGCCTCTTCTTCCTTATTCGTAACTTTTGACATCTTGACTTACGTTGCTTGGCCATATATGTCCCAGTTTTCATCTGTGAAATGTTGAAGGGTATGGACTGTGGAGAGGCTTGAGTGGGGGACAGAAGCAGTCTAGAAAAATACTAAGAAGCTGGATTTATTCACAACAACAAACTGTGGTTAAAGCAAGTAAGGATTAGTAACCAACTTCATAATGAGATTTGTTGTTAAAATAGATCACAGTTTGTTATACGACATGCATTCAGATATTCAAAATAACCCAACACATTCTGATTTACTGTGTGTCAGTTACAACTGTATTGCAGTTGTGGCAGCAATTCAGTAAAAAAAGTTATTATTTTTTCCTAACTGCAACAGTACTGGAGAATGCCTGTTTTTTCAAAGTACTGCATTTGCTAGTGAATTGAGAATTCATGTCTCTTTTAGGAAGTGAGAATTAGTCTTTTGTTTTATAGCGAATATTATTGATTTGATGCTTGTGTACTTTTTCAAAACATACCTGCATGTCTTATACTCCTGATCTTAATGCATATCTGTCCCTCTTGCTTCTTCTCTCCCATCTTGAGACATAATAGAATGTGGATTTGTTTGATCTAATCCATTAAGAATTCCTTAAGCCATCTAATTACCCTACATAACTGATTAGATTACAGCTTGCCTATGAGATATCATACAATCATATAGTACAATGACAAATACTGCTGTTTGAAACTCCCTTCTGTTGATAGCTGATGTTTACAAACTGACATAAAATCAGTGTAGTAAATGAAAATTCCACTAGGTGGACCTGGTGTTCTTCTAACAAGTATCTTAGAAATTGGTATCATGTAACAAGTGACATTTTATTTTGCCCTTGTGCATCTAAGTATGACTAGGATACATACTATACTATCTATATGAGTATTTACTGAGCTGTTCAGTTCTTAAATGCTATTAGCAAGTTAAAGAGAGTGTTCATCGCACTGAATGATGGCATTCTACCTAACTTTCACCTGAGCTATCTTGAGTGGATATTGAGAGGAGGGGGGAATAGTATTTACATCACTGGATGTTATTCTTTAATTATTGGAAGCAAAATTTTGAATAAAAGGCATACAAATTTCTACAGTTGAATTAATTTCTTTTCTTTCAACTATTATGTAGTTTCTTCTTTTTTACACAGCTAGGACCAAAATACTGCAATCTATTCAACTTGGTTCTACTATAAATTTAAAACCCATTTTAAATTATTGGGTATTATTTTAAAAGAGACTGCATTTTAATTGCAGTTGTTTTTGTATATATTCTGGGAAATTAAATTATTCATTTGAATGTAAACAAGAAAAGAGAATTTTTAAACAGATTAGGGAATGTTTCTAGAGCACTGAAATTACTTCTAACAACTGATCTCAATAGTTAATGTCCATGCATTGAGACATCAACCAAGTTGGCAAAGTGTTTCCAGTGACAGTAAAACAATCTGTGATTTTGCTTCTGTTCTTCTTTAACCCCTTTTCAGCATGGGTGCAATTTGAGTTGAACTACCATTTAAATTTAAACACTTAGTGATGGTGGGTGGCAATAGTAATTCTTGTACAAGTGGTGCTTTGGAGGAGAACTTCTCCATAAACAAATAATCCAGCATCATCACTGTTGTGAAATGACGTTACTGGCAAAGATTTATGCAGTGAATGTACGAAATAAGTGTTATTGGTAAAATTGCTGCTACTCAATTTTGTATTTCCTGAGGAAATGTGGAAACAGTAATTGAGTAAAGGATATGTTCGAGACATTCCCATTTTGCAACCCCATCTTCTATCTTTCCTGAGATCTTTTATTTATAAGCTTCTTCTATTTATAAGCTTCACCTTCAAGAGCAATCCTTTTGTTTCTTATTACATGTTGCACATCTTGCTGCAGATGACTGCAAGATTATCTATATAAGAACAATTAAAACAAGTTTTAGTAGATTTTTCAGTGGAGGGTATTTATGTTCAAAGATGTAGTTACATAGAAAAAGGATGGCAGCAAAGAGATAACACATATGACCTAAAGCTGGAGGACAGCAGTAGAAGGAGGTTTTTTACCTTTAAAACAACACATGTGTATACACATGCACATGCACACACGCATCTTTGTCCACAAGATTATGGGATCGTGCACAAGGAAAAAAAGAGTTGAGAAAGAGTAGAGAACATAATCGAAATGCTCTGTATTGTGCACACACTAAGAAAGTATCCTTGGTTAAAAAGACACATAATTACAGAAAAAAATTGCCTGCCCTGTTTCTGCACCCCAGACTTTTTTTTTCTCGAGGAGTATATTACTCTTTAATTGCTTATTATAATGGCAAGAATATACATAATTAACAGAATATACATAACTCAAAAACTCTTCAGCTTTAATGTACTATTACTAGTTGCATAATTATTAAAGGCATCTTTATATTGTGTTGTATTTTATTAGTTTATTTATATCATGCCTTTTCCCCACAAAACTGGGATTCGAGGAGACTTATAAAAAGAAATGTAAGTAGAAATACATATAGTTAAAAACACACAAAAGGTTATGTTTAAAATGGCATTAAACTATCTATACAATGAATACTATTTAAAACAGGGGTGGGTAACTGCATTAGTCCCCTCCAGTACACCTTGGAGAGCCACGCGTCCTATTGCAAAAAGAAAAAAAAACTTTTTTTTTCTTTTATTTTACCCCCAAATGTCCTGCAGAGGACATGTGGGGCATTTTCACTATGTTTGTGGGCTTTCCTGGGCCTTTTTAAGACAAGGAGAAGCCTTTTTTTTAAAATAGCAGGAAGTGAGTGGAAGTCAATTCCTGTTTCAAAAAATGCCTCTCTTGGACCTAAATTGACCCAGGGTGGCATTTAAAAAAGTGGTGGAAATGCTTACCACATCCCCTATAGGGCATTTTGGGGCAAAAACATTGAAAAAGTTTTCAATTTTATAAAGATGTTTTACAAAATTGCATGTTCTACAAAATAAATTTGACCTCGGTTCCGGTTTTGAAACATGCTTCTGTTGGATCTAAATTGACCCTCAAGGGGCATCCAAATGTGGTGGAAACACCCTCCATACCATGTAGAGGGCATTTTGGAGTAAAAAATATTTTTTGAAAAAAGTTTCCTGGAAAGCCCTTGAGGCTTCAAAAGTGGCCCTAGGGTTGCATACAGGCTATGGTCCACTCTTTGCCCACCTCTGCTGTAAAACACCAACTTAAAAATCAAGAATATAAGTGGTACAGCACACTAAGAAAAGCTCTTTTCCTGTAAAACAGTTCCCCAAATCTTCTTGGGGAAAAATGATCTTCACCTGCCAACAAAAAGATATCAAGGAGACAGTCAATCTGGCTTTGTTAAGAACTTTCCAGAACCTAGGAACAGCTACTAAGAAGACCCTCTGTCACATTCCCACCAATGTGTCTGTGAGAATGGCAGGACTGAGAGAAGTACCTCACCCAATGGTCTTAGAGTTCAGCTAGGCTCAGACAGGAAGATATGACTCTTCAGATAGCCTAGATCCAGCTAGCCACAGCAAATGTACATCAGCAGTGTGAAATAATACAGTATGTACATACCTTCAAATGACCTGTTGACTTTTGGTGACCCATTGATTTTTTTGTAGGTTTTCTAAGACAATGAATAGTGTGAGGTGCTTTTGTTAGATCCCTCCTTTGAAAAATAGCCTACAGCACTTGGTATTCATTGGAAGTCTCCCATCCAAGTACTAGCAAATGCTGATCTGCCTAGCTTCCAAGACTGGACAGGATCTGGTGCCTTTGGAGTATTTGTCCAGACTTAAATGCTCCATAGATAAACACTCAAGTAATGTATGCTTTAAAATACCCTTGAGGATTATGTAGCTTTGAGAAGACTAAAACTATTCAGTCTTCGTCCATTAGACATAACAAGTGCATGAGATCAATATTCAGGATTGTTGAGCTGTAATTATCACTCATCAACCAGCAATGTATACAATGTGTACATTTTTAATTGCAAGAGCGTAGTACTGAATGAAGAAGAGAAAGAATAAGCTTCTTGTTGGAAACTAAAATATTTTTAAAAACAAAGGCTCGTCCTGTCAGTTCTTTGATCTGGCCAATCCTTGGATCTTTTCTTGGAAAGATAACAGATCCAAACAACTGCAGGATGTTTTATATGTGAAGCTCCACTTGCTTGATACCATTTGTCTTATGTGAGATGCCTACTTATAATTAACCCATTATACTAAGCTTCTATCCACTCAAAATGTCATGTAAGACATAGTGTGAGAACTAAGTGAACCCTTCTACATTCTTTTGGTGCAGACTTCTCACAATAGCTTGTCGAGCCAATTCAGGATTGTCCCAGGCCCTAAGTATTCCAGGTCAAAGCCTGGTGCTGGCATCAGGCTTACCAGCCATAGTTGCTCACAATTTGTCATTCAAACACAAATACACACACTCTTACATAAGGGTGGAGAGAAAAAGGACATGTTTTCCTGTTCAGAAGTTAGGAAGGAAATCTTAGCTAAAGAGGCTGTTACAAGATCAAGGGGAAATTAGCAGGTTAAACCTTCTCTTTTACTTAGGGAGATAGGTTAAGAAACATTTAGTCTAGAAAGTGGCTGCAGCACAGAGCAGAGGGTGACCCCTATGGCCACTATGACTGTGAGAGAGGGAGGAAGCTAATTAAGTAAATACACACACTCCCAGAGAATGTTGCAAGTTGCAACAACAAAACAATTAATCTTTAGAAATTGTAGCAAATGAGCTGGCGATTTGCACACAGCCCTTTCCTCTCATCTGGAGCTGAGCCCACCAAAATATGAGGATTTGTACCTTTGTCTCTTGCCTGGAGATGACCCATGGAAATTGGAAATTCAGGGCTAGATCCTGACATCTGACCACCTGAGATCTTGAGATATTAATCCAGAAAGAATGCACAGAATGAAGAATTAAATGACCTTAACCTAGTTTAGGTTCATGTCAGACTTCTATGAAGCCCAAGAGGAGGAAATGAGATATAGATAAGAAATGAGAAGCTACTCTGGCTAAGTGCTCAGTGTAATCAAAGGCCTCAAAGAAGACACCGAAATCTTAGAGAGAGAGAGAGAGAGAGACTTTGTCTGAGACATTGTGTCTTAGATCTTTATCACTTCTGACTGCCATTAAATCGGTCCTTTCATTTCATTCTCAAGACAACTTGGGAAGTATTTGGTATCAGTTTTGAAGTCTCCCACTTGAGAGGTGAGAAACCTGTAGAATCTCATGCTATCAACCAAGATTCACCAGCCTTTTCAACTAACACTTTGGGTGATGATCTCGGGATCTGTCTGTGGAATTTTCTGATCTAAATTGTATGGATTCAACAAGAGCTCTCTGTCCCTCACCAGATGAGCTTCCCTGATCAGGTCACCTACTCAGAGGACTAAGTAATTGATTGGTCACCATGATAATCCTGTTCACTGCATCTATCACATTCACCAAGAAGGCACGGTTCAATAGCACAACTTTTATGGGCAAGGATCATGCCATTCCTGGATCGTCTGCCAAAAGATGACAAAACAGTAACATTGATCTTCCAAGCAGAAGCTTACTAGGTAACAGGGCAACAGATCAAATCTGTAGCCATGCTGTTGATTATAGCACAAAAGCTATATCAAGAGCCTGTTGCCATATCTGCTTGACATTGACTGGTCTCTCTAAAGTTGCCCAGACTGCCACAAAAGAGTTTCCATTTGATGAACAAGGTATTTCAATTAAAAAAAAAAAAGATGAGCTGGACTATAGTAAAAATGAGAACTACCTCAAAATATGGTATCCAGACATACAATTTTTCCCAGAAATAAATCAAAGTCTTCTAGTTACAAGTAACTTCTTCAAAATAGTCTTCAAGATCCACTTTTGGAGGCTGTTCAAAGCCTCTTTAGAGGGCTCAGAGTTATCAAAAAAGTTATCAAATACTCTATTAGTAGATTTTGCTTTTCTCTAGAAAAGTCATCAAATTGACTTTCATCACCATGCTGCCACCAGCTTATAGTCCCCTTTGCTGACAGACTCTATCATTAACTGTTGGCATGCAGTCTGTCACAAGTGCCTGGGTTCTTGACATTGTCAAAACAGTTATGGCACAAGGAATCACAAGAAATATTCCTACCCTTTCTACCCTCCCTTCAGCAGTGCTTTGAGAATAAATCTACATGTCACTTTCCAAAGAAGTTAAAGAACCAATTTCATCATGGCTAAAGATAATCAAGTTCTTCTCAAGATATTTCACTACAAGGAGAGATGGAGGACAAAAACATGGCTTCAGCCCATGAGAGCAACTTTTACTTCAGACTGAAGAAACTTTGAATGATAATACTTGTCATTCCAAGAGAGACAGCATGATGTAGTGTTTTGAGCATTGGACTACAACCCTGGAGACCAGGTTTGATTCCTGCTCAGTGATGAAAACTCAGTGGGCAACCTTGAGCACATCATACATTCTCAGCCCTTGAAAACCCTGTGATAGTTTCACCTTGGGGTCAGCATACATTAGAAGCAACTTTGAAGGCATGCAACAACTACAACTACAACATTCCACCTTATCATGAGGGTGTTTAGCTGACTACTATAGACTTAAAGAATGCATGCTTTCATATGTCCTTCAAGCCATTCTGCACTGATTCCTCTGCTTTCTTCTTGACATCAAAAGTTGTCAAGTATACATAGTGGTGTCATGGTTCCATGTTCATGGTACAGTTGTCTATCCTATTTAGTCAATTGGCTGTTAATAATCCATTCATCAGAGAAGCTCTGTGCCAATTTTAACATCATTGTTTTGCTCTGTTGAGATTTAGGACTCATCCTCAAATAAAAAAAAAACCAACTTACATCTGCAGCCAACATGCTACTTGCAGTTCACTGATATCCAACTAGATATGTATTAAGGAACTGCTGTTCTCTCAAAAGACAAGGCTAAGGTACTCATTTGCTGCACATACACACTGCAAAGAAAATGCCATGTCCATGCAAGGCAGGTCCAGATATTTTTAGGCCTCATGATAGTGACCACAGCCATTCTACTGGCAAGGCTCAGACTTTTTCTATTCAATATTGGTTTGTACATGCCTTCCAGGAGCAGTGCAGAAGTCTCATAGCTGGTGCATTTGCATCAACAGCCTATTAGGAGGTGTTCTGATCTGTCACGCAGTCTGAACTGATACAATCATGACAAGATAGGGAGGACATATGTCAGAGTCCATTATAGCATTATGGATATGATCAACCAACAAAGAGGTGTTTCACAGCATTGTGCTCAAGATGTTAGCAGTGGTGAAGTCTTTTGGGTCTTCAAGCAGGTGATTGTTCACAGAATTTAAAGATTGTTTCCAACAATACACCTAAACAAATATGAAGGTAGTCATTCTTGTACTCTGATGATTCTCATTCTTCCACTGTGGAATTGGTGCATTGCTCAGAACATCATTGAGATTGTGATTCATTTACCAGAGATGAAGAACACTTTAGCAGACTCTTTCACCAGAACACAAATGGAAGCTGAACAGTCATGTCCTCTGGTGTATCTTTCATCAATGGGACACAGGAAAAGTAGATTTCTTCATAAGATGACTCATCGCAAAAGTGTAGATTTCTTCATAACATGACTCGTCACATGTTTCTTTTCAGCTGGAAAGGACCACTAATGTATGCCTTCCTGCTATTCCTGCTAATACAAAAAATATTAACCAAGTTATGACTGCATCTTAATAACACTATGGTGGCCACAGCAATAATGTTTTGTAAGGTACTTCAAGAAAATAAGCAGTATATAAACTGCCCAGGAAAGCACTGTACAAAGTGAATTGGAAAAGATTCTGAACCTTTCTCAAAGAGTTATTCTTGGGTTTGGGATTGGGTAATGGCAATTTCGCTGTTATCAGCTTTCTACCTTTTCTCTGATATATCTTACTGCTCACATAAGTTGCATGACCATATCCTTATGATTCCTGCATGTTCTACATAACAAGTTTTAACACGTTAAAAGCACTTGCATCTGTGATCCCTAGGTCCTACTTGATCCTGGAGCCTTCTCTTGACTCTGTCCTAGCTAATAGGTAAGACTTTCAAATTAATTGCCACTAATGACTTCCATTTCCTTTCATGGAAGGCAATCTTTTTGATTGCAATCACCTTCCCAAGGTGGGTGAGTGCACTCTACACTTTGCAGGCAGACCTACAATATTTACAGTTAACACCTTGATAATGGTGACTTTAGGATATCCTTTTCCTTCCTAAAGTGATGTTCTCCTTCTGTACGGACTACCACATCTCTTTAAGTCTGTATGAGGAGACCCTGCATCTGATATAGAAAGAATCTTTCACTCTTCACAGAGCTATCTCCTTTTATGTTCATCAAACCAAGACTTTCAGGTGGTCGTATCTTTTCCTGCTATGTTGCTGAGGTCTGAAAAAAAGCACATCAGTTTCATCACAGAGACTTTCATGGTGGGTGACTTCTACTATTTCTCTCTGCTACTAACATTCTAAGAAGATTCTTCTGACCACAGTCAGAGGCCACACGACAAAGATTATTTCAGCCTCTGCTGCTTTCCTCAGGTGAGAGTCTCTGCCTGATATTTGTATGGCTGCTGTGTTTAGCCTGTATGGGATGTTATAGACTGGAAGCCCAATTCAGGTCTGATGCGGTTTTTGGCACAGCAGTGCCCATCTCTGTTCTGGCAAGACCTGATGTTCCACTTGCTAGCCTCTCATATGTGTGAGTCAGAGAGACCATGAAAAAGGAACAGTTTGCCTATAACTGTGATTCTTTGGATGATAATCTGTGAACTCATACAACTCATCCACCTCACTCTCAAGTTCATGATTCTCCTCTTTACAGTTCTGCTTTGATGAACTACGAACTGAAGGACTGACTGAAATCACACTGGGCATGACAAAGGGGATGAGTGGGTTATCACCAGAATGATAACTCTGTTCTGAAATATTCAGAAGATGTACTATGTATGTCCTTTCGTGTTGGCAGATGACCATTCAAAGAACCACAGTTGTAGGCAATTGATCTGTTCCTTAGCTGTCTTTTGAATTTGTTTTATTTCCCTTTGAATGCCACCTCAAAACCTGGAAAGGTGGCTATTTTTATTATTTATTTCATAAACAAAATAAAATTTGTGGGATTAGAGTGGCTAATAGAACAGAAGTTCTGAAGTTAACTTTCTTTATGTCTGTCCTTACCCACATTCCATTCTCAATGACTTTGCTGCAGACAGTATCTGTATGCTCTCATATATAGTAACATATGGCATTAACTTATTACTGCTTTACAAAATGCAAAGTAGCTTGTACTTGTTCCCTTTTTTGAGATGTTAGAGAAAGAGGGGAATTGCAGGACAGCTGTAGCTCCAACAAGGAACTAAATGATGACTGGATATCTAAAACCAGCTTGGTATAATAAAACTTAGAATTAAAACTTTTACAACATGATCACTTGTTCTCTGTGCAATGTTTTTGTTGTCGATGTTGTTGCTGATGTTGTATGCCTTCAAGGTTGTTTCTAACTTATGGTGACCCTAAAGTGATCCTGTCACAGAGGTCTTCTTGGCGAGATTTGTTCAGAGGGAGGTTGCTTTTGCCTTCCTCTGAGGGTCAGAGAGTGTGACTAGCACAAGGTCACCCAGTGGGTTTCCATGTCTGAGAGGGGATTCATACCCTGATCTCCCAAGTCATAATCCAGTTATCAAACCATGTATGTTTTAATACATTTCCTCAAACTTTCATTTTTGAACTGAAATGTTTTAGACAAATGTTTGCATCTGTTTGGGGCAGCTGAAGTTTTTCCCTAGCAGAGTATGTAACTGACCTGCAGAAGTTTACATTGCACTCAGGCACTGGGCACAATCCAAAACAGTCAGCTGTGGTTAAGCTAATTTCTTTTTTAATTAATGCTAGAAAGACTACATATTAATTAATACATATGAACTCAATTAATGCATATGAAAGACTGTAAATCCACAAGATCACATTCCCAGAAATACAACCACAAAACAAGTGAATGGAATTTACTCACAATTAAATTTGCATAGGATTCTGTCTTTATAGTGAAAAACATCTTGGAGACTTCTTTGAAAATGTTTGAGAAATTCTGGAGCCAGAAGTTGTGCATGGACTCTGGTGTTATTAAAATATTCAATATCTTCCTATCCTTCAGAGAAACACAGTAAGCAAGCAAATTAAAAACACACACACAATTCTGTTAACAAATTTTTAAAACTTTATATATGAGATAGTTCTCAGTGAGATATCTGCTTGCAGATATGATTATCTCCAAGATCATGGACTGGAGACATCAGCATCAACCAGATAATTGCAAAGAACTTCTTTCTGCATTCATTCCAGGACATTATGGGGATGACATTGAGAGGTTATGCTTATATTTTAAAGAGATATCTAGAGTGCCATATATGATGCCTCTGAAATGACACTATCAGTAATGGCATCTGTCTGCTACAGAGGTAGGTAATTATCACAGGCTGGGGGCTCTGCATTAGCCCCCTAGGGTACTTTCAAGGGCTACAACCATCCCCCATAATTTCATTCATTCATATATATACACACACACCCCTGTATCATCCTAGATAGCATGTATGGGTAGCATTTTTGCTACAGGAAGTGATTGGGAATAAATTTCTGTGCATTCACTGCTGATTTCAGAAAAGGTTTTTCTTGGAACTAAAATGCCACATGGAAACATGGCAAAAATGCCCCCGTGTCCCACAGGGTGACTTTGGAGGCATTTTGGAGCCAAAATAATTGCAAAATTCAATAATTGTAAATTCAATTGGGGGAAATATATTTAAAAATTCTCCAAAGTTGGATCGGTGATTCTCTATACAACACACAAATTATAGGGAGAATATGTTCCTCTAAATTGCTTCATCTGGCAGTCTGGCTGTGTATATGCAAAGATTTACAAACTTCTGTAAACATAGAATTTTCACCTCAGATATTTAGCTGGACATTAAGTATTTTGTACCTACCCAGGACTAAGCTCCTGTACTAGATGGGATTAAACACACCTGATCCCATCATTTTGTTTCAGGAAATGGTTAGTTTTCTGCATGTTATGAAAAACAAAGCAGAACTGTAACTTTAAACTGTCACGATATGTAAAGGGTTAATCTTACTTGATGCTGCGCTGCTTCTTCTGACCTTGCCCTTTAAGCTCAAGGTGTAGACTGAAATAAGGCTACGCAGCTGTATGTTAATTTATATGTTTGGCTGAGGTACATGTAGAGTACCTAATAATGTACAGCTGTGTGGAGTGTATATAAGCTGTTTGGAAAAGCTGCTCTTTCCCTCTCTTTTTTCTTGTCTCCTTGCTGTGCTGGTTTGTATGTTACTCTGCTGTTTTTACTGTTTAACTTTATGATGGGCTTTTGCTAAATGCCTTAATTTGTTACCTGCAATAAACCTTTTATATTTTTCCTTATTGTGGTCTGAAGTGGCTGTTTTTCCTCTAGGCTGTAGTTTATGCCAGAGGTTCTTTGGAGGTCCTTGTTTGCTTAAACAAGTACCCCAGTTTTCAGGCTCGCTAGGCAGGCAGCCGACATAAACATTTATGTTTTATGAAGGCTTGTTCTGCCTTTTTTTCAGGTAGATGGACAACCACATTTAACATAGCACCTCAGCAGAAAATGCTCTAAATAAATTCTTGAAAGTAGTATCACCTGTTGGATCTCTACAGAATATGAGCCCTCTGACACATAGGACTTAATGAGCCATCACTTCTGCTGTGCTTGCTCAAATGAACTGAAGACACATACATCCTCTATTTGCATTTGGGTAAGCTGCTTTATAGCAGATTTATTCAAGAATATTTTCAGCTTACCTGAAGCCTTTTGCAACAACAAAGTGAACTCTGGTCCTTTACAAATCTTACTTGGAAAGAAAAGCAGAATACATATAGGTACATATGCATCCTACATATACAAATACACCTCATTGTACAACAATACTTCAAAAGATAATTTAACTATTAAAATGTGTCGTAGTTTTATTAACAGAAATTTCAGCCTCTTCAAAGTCAGTTTTGGACTTAAAAAGAGGAGGTAATGGAAAAGGAAAAGCCTATGACTATAAACTATAGATATTAAAACATTGATATAAGAACTCTTGAAAATAATCTTGAAAATCTGTTTGATATGTTAAAAAGGCATTCATTTCATAACACTAAAGAAAGGCCCTTTCCACACGTGGGAAAGGAACTGCGCAAAAACAGGACTCACCGGACTTCTTCAGCGTCCGGGCGAGTCCGTCCGGACGAGGAGCAGTGTGAGCTCGTCGCTCCATACTGCTCCGGTGTCCAAAATGGTGGCTTCCAGTTGGTGGAGGCTCTCCACCAACCAGAGAAGCTCGCCAGCCTAAAGCCCGCCCCCGGCAGATCTGCAGGCACGCACTAGTGTGCGCCTGTAAATCTGCACTGGAGTGCGGCAACAGAGCGACACGGGGACATGCGCTCCATGCTTTTTAAAAACTCTTAAAAGAGGTTTTTAAAAAGCACGCTGCGCGACCAGTTCTGGTGCGGAACTGAGGTGTGGAACTACAAAAAATAGTCCGCCCCAGTCCACTCCATGGTGCAGAAGACCTCTGTCGGAGGTCGTTCTGCACCGTTTTAATAGGCCGGTGCAGAAACGGCAATAGTTGTTCTCTTGTAGCAGAAATTAGCTGTCTTATCAAATCTAGTTAAACATCATAGAAATGAAATGTGCATGCGTGTGCACGTACAAGCACACACATAGTTATATTTCTGAATATAATTAATCTGCTTTCCCACCAAAGCAGCAAACAATTAAGATGAAACTGTGAAGCCATAAGTGAAATAAAGGGCAGTAGGTTGAAAGTGACATCACTGAAAGATTCTGGATCAAATTAGATGTTACATTAATTATATTTTAAAATAGCATGCTTGGGACTATCTTAATAGACTGCAACTGTTGTGGGAGGAATATAGATCTGGACTCTGGAATTGGGGAGTGGAGAGGATGAGATTAACCTTTTATCCTGCCCTAGTTTCCTATCAAAAATCACCCATCAAAGTTCTAGTTATGCCTCAGGTGCTCTTGCTGCAGATAGTAATTGGGAAGATTAATTTTCAACAGACAAATCACACAGAGAAAAAGGTTAATCTTCTTACTTAGTGCTTTGGTCCCAATGTAGAGCATTCCTTTGTCAACCATCCCTTTCAGTTTCTTGGAAGTGGAACCATTCAAATGCCAGCAATATGAGATCAGTATGTATTTTATTTGAGAAGAATTCTGAAAACACCCCCTGCAAGAAAACCTGGTGAATAGACTGGTAGCCAAGTCAGTGATCTGCTGTAAGTAGGACCAACAGCTTCTGAACATCTCTACTTATTTTTCATCAATGGCTCTGCAATATCTGTTAGACTGCCATAACTAATTACAGTAGCATCTCAGTTTGTGTGTATTTATATCCACAAGTGTGTGCCCCTGGGACTCTGTGTGTGTCTGTGTTGGCTGTTAATTTCTCTCCACTTCCTTCTGTTTTTGGCAACAAAAGCATGGTGTACAGGGGGGTCAGCAGCTTTCAGAAGGTCCTGTCCCTTGACTTCAGAGAGCTACACCCTGCACCCATCCTGCACCCAATATTTCTACTTGGACACCCCACCCAGAAAAAAATGGTGATATTTTAGGCCCCCCAGTTTGGAGGAAGTGAAGGGCACAAAAAGGATCTGAAAGATCCGACAAAGATAGTTGGGGAGAGAACATGCAGCCTGCTCAATACACAGTGGTGGAGTTTGGAGTGTGTGGAAGGGGGTGGGGCTACGGCATGAGGGGTGTGACCACTGTGCATGGGGGCATGGCTATGGTGCATGGGAGTGTGGCCAGGGCATGTGGGGCCATGGCTACGGGCCAGGACGTCCCAGAAACATTACTGCCTGGGGCGAATCCTCCCCACCCCCACGTCCCTATGCAACTGTCCATATAGTTTGCTCCTCATGGTATGTAATCTCAAAGTAGATTAATACACACCTATGTGCATTTACTTTAGAATACATCCTATTAAACTCCTCAGTAGGGCTTCCTTCTGAGTAAATGTCTATAGGATTTATTATGCTTCACAAAAATCAGTGTTTTATATTCATTTGCAATTACTTCCTTTTTTTTGTTTTAGAAAAATACTCTTAAAGTATTTAAGAAAAAAATACTCTTCATACGTAAGAATAAAAAAAATTACAGAGCAGTTTTGAATCATCTAGGACATCAGCCTTCACATATAACAGTGCAAGTCATGTTACTTGTCTCATTGTCTCATTTGTTCCAGTCTTACACAGGAGAAATCTGGTTAAGAGCTTAGGGAGATAACTCGTTATTCATTTCCTTCAGGCTCTTTATGATAGGTCAGGGGGTTTTATAGATATTTCTGATGATGTCATTAAGAAGATTAGAATGGCAAATTTCTTGGATAACATGAAAGGAGGATTTAAAAAAAAGTTTTACTTTATTCAAAAATCATTCAGGTAACCCACTGATTTCTGTATGCCAGATATTCAGGCTTTTTGGCTACCCTGTCCTTACATGATCAGTAGCTGCCATTATATGATTAGTACATGCTCACTTGGCTACTCTTATCCTTTTGTCAATACTTGTTTTTCTTTCTGTGCTAATCAAAATAAATTATGAGAAGCTCATGCCTACCATTTATTCTTAAATAGCTGAAAATAATATGTTATTATTCCATTATTGTGACTAAATATTCATGTTTGAACATAAGGGACCTTTCAGTCCTTAAAAGTTGTTTTAACATAATTGATTTGACAAAAAATGTCTTTTATAAAGGAAAATGTTCATGAACCTCAAGTAAAGACTACTATCAGATGAATTATACATTTATTATTAGAAACCCAAAACTGAATATCCTAGGTCCTTTTCTCACGGCATTTGTCATGCAAAAGGGCCCCTGGAGCATCACGCAACTGCGAGGAGCGGTCCACATGATGCACTCGCAATCGCACAATGCTCCAGGGGCTGGCAGGTGCCAATCGCGCACTATTTCATTTTCGGCTTTGAGCCACACATCAATCCAGGGCCCCGCACACACTTGCCATGCATGCGGAGCCTCCGGAGTTGTGGCGGTCGTGCTTCCTGCCCCAGTGCAGCCTGGGAAAATCCCAGGCTGTGCTGTGGAAGGAAGAGGCAGTGCTCTCATGCTACCTGCTTGGGAGCAGGCAGCTTGTGCAGAGCTGAAGCAACAGGGATGTAAGAGTCTCTCATAAGAGGCTGCTCACGCGATCCCCACACCCCAACTCTGCAAAAAGGTGAGTTGCAGAAAGGGCCCTAGGCTTCCTAGGGCAGAGTTTTGGATTTTTGAGTAGATTGTTTTGTATTTTTTAAAAAAACAGGTAATAATTGGGTTGTGTTTTTTTTTTTTTTTTTTTAGGTTTGAATACATCACCTTTGACATAGATTAGTGGGATCTTGTAGCACTGCCTATATCTTTACATCTAGCTATCTGCCTAGCCGTGCTGTGCTGAAAACATACTGTCTAAAGCAGGACAGGGAAAGTGCAGCTCATGTACTGTATGTGGCCCCCAGGGTCCATAGTTTGAAAGCATCTTTTGGGAAAAAAATTGTCCCACAGTACCCTGTAGGTGACATATGGGGGAATTTTTCCAAGTTTCACGGGATTTTTTGGTTGTTCAGGACCATTTTCTGACAGAAAATGAACTGGAAGTTAACTTAAGAGTCACTTCCTATTGTAACAAAAGTCTGCAGCCAAAAATTTTCTGAGGGAAAGCAAGGCAGAATTGCCCCCATGGCCTCTAGAAGGCATTTTGGGGGCAAACAATTTAATTTATTGCGGCAGTTTGGGGAGCCTACAGTCTTACTGCTAGTAGAGAAAGCCCCCCAACCCCTTTCTTTTTGGAACTGCCTGAGGAAGTATTTATGTACAAGAAATATTGATACCTGTGGGCTGCTATTCTCAGCTCACATCTACTTTTATCTATTTGTATTTGTACTCTAGCAGGTAAAATACAGTTTACTTAGGGTCAAATTGGAGGTGAAATCACTTGCATGAATGTACCTGAATTGTGATATTGTTGTTTTTGTTGTGTAAACAGAAGCAACAGAGAAGTCTGAGAAGCCTCAGGGCCTTGGACTTGTGAATGGTAATTTTAACTTTCTCCCTGATAGAGCCCCAACAAAACATTCTTTCTGAAGCTCGTAGAAACTTCCCTTAAATTCAAAAAGAAACTCAAGAAACCCCAGAGAAATTGGAGCAGTCATTTCAGTTCTTCCTCAGTTATAGTCCATCTTTATGGATACATTCTTGCACATACTGAACCAAGTTGTTGCCACTCCACTAATCAGAGTATGAAAGCTACCAGATTTCAACTAGATTAGTTACATTTTAGTCCCTTTCAAGTCAACAGGACTTCAGTTAGTCATGATTAACTTGCCCAATTGCTCACAATGGGCCTAAAGCATGATTAGCTTAGTCTGGACCCAACCTTACTTTTTTGGGGGGAGGGGTGTCCAATCATGTGGTTATCCTTTAGAGAGAAAAATAATTTATAAAAACATAAATCACATCAGAACTGAGAAATTTAAAATACAATCTGAATATGTTTTGATATTTTAAGTGAATGTTTTTTTTAAAAAATGCTATTATCTTGACCAAGCTGGCTCTTATCACTCATATCTTGGGCTCCTATACTAACACTCATCTTGCCCTTCTAACCTTAAAAGTCCTTCCTGGCCATGATTCTCAGACCCTTTTACCCCAAAAGATTGCAGGGGTACATTTGCAATGCCAGTATTTCCGTTCAGAGGTGGGGAATTATTAGCTCAGATTAGAAGGACTGTATGGGGAGAGTAACTTAATGAGATCTTCCACCAATGTTTATGGGGTTTCCACAGGAAAAAAACAGCCAGATTCCAAAATAAGGGGAAATGATTTTTATTTAAAAGTTCAGTCACATACGCAATGGATCCAAGCACTCATGCACTCACACAAGAGCTAACCAACGGATAAAGTGAAGAAGGTTGTTGATAGTGAAGTTTTAGGGAATGGGTGATAATTACCGAGAGAGCACTGAAGAGAGCAGCGATGTAGCTCAGACATGCACCTAAGGACAGTACTTGTTTGGGAATCAGAGCGACAGTGTGGGATTCAGCAAGCAAGATATGGAGGAGGTTTATACTCAAAATCTGTCTGGAGGGCAAGGGTGTAAATGGCTCTCTGGCCAAGGAAACAATGGAGGTTACCACTTGTATAATGGGGTCTGGACAGTGTTAATCATCTTAGTGTTAGGTGACAAAGACTTACTGATTGTTGTAATATCTCTGTAACAGTGGACAGGTAAAGGAACAATGAGGGGAAATGTCCAGGTGCTAGGAAGAAGGGCTGAAACAATCAGTGATTTGGTGGGAACTTCCCATTGCTATTGTATGGCAGCAGAGAAGTTGCAGCTTCAGCTTAAACCTATTATCTCTGGTGTTACCTGGTGATTGTCTCGATAATAACCTTGGCTATTTTGATAGAAGGGGATCTCTGACCTACTTTGTAGCACATGTGTTCAGCCAGTATTTTATCTCTGCCTAGCCTGACCTTACAGTCAGATTAGGGTCCATTTTATATCAATGCCAATTAATATATTTTGTAATTAAACCATATCAAATCTGAAGGTGTGCAGACTGGTAATACCCCAAGGTGATGCTATATTAGACAGGTAATAGTTTTTATTTTATTTTCAGTTTGGTAGTGTATGACCTAAGTCCTTCAGCAAGTCAGAAATAAATTATGTCAGGCACAGAAATAAACAAAAAAGGGGGGATGTGTATGGCACACTAATTAAATATTCAGGATTATGCTGGCTCCATATACAGCACAACATAACACTTTCCCTGAACAATTTCCCCACGCTCAGCTCCCATCAAACCAAAAGCTCTGTTGTAATCTTACCCATTCCTAGCTCTAACCATTCTCCATTCTTAAGTGGCCCTACCTCTAGCCATCCCTCTCAAGATTTAATTCATTCCTATTTGTCCTGTCTCATTTATATCCCTAAATGGCCCTATCTAGCATTTTAACAGAAGAGCCTGTAATTCTGTGTTCTTTCCCCCCATTGGGTTCCCTGCAGCAGTCTGAAGGTTGTGATTGACTAGCTTTGCCCAGGCCACTGAGATTTAAAATGTAAGCTTTCCTCACAATTGATTTAATTCAATTTTATTTATGTATGCTATTCTGCAGAATCTGCTGGTATAAACACAGTTAGAAATTATATAAATAAAATCAGTCAATATAATCTTCTGGTAAATGTATGTCAAGATAGGTAACTCAGACTTTGATACAAATACCGAACAGTGGTTGTAGTGAAAAAGTATTGAACAGCATTTCAACAACAAAATCATAGGTGGTCATCAAAGATTCCTGGAAGCTATGTTAATTAATTTAGATATTTAAATAGATCATTTTTCCAAGTAGATGTTTTAAATGCATTGGACTGATGATCTCATCTTCTGTGATTAGCTTTAGCAGTTTTAAAATAGCAGATTTTTGACAGACTTGCATCACGTTGTCAAATTACATCTTGACATTTTTATTTTCAGAACTATATTGGACCACTTGCTCTGCACTTTCTGTAGAGCTAAAATGAAAACAGTGTGCACTAGAGGAGAATGTAGCAGGATCCTTTAACCTAAACTGAAGTAAGATGTTTTGTCACAACTCTATTACTTTCTTTTTCTTAGAGGCTAGAATGACTTAGGGGCTAGTATGACTATCTTCTCCTAGTGCAAAATGAGTTCTATCATCAGTATCTATGCAATATTCCCCCTTGCTTTTGAAATACTTCTTTAAACAAATGTCCTTAACATATTTGAACAAGCGCTTAATATCCTCCTATTTGGAGTGATCTCACTATAGACAGGAAAACCCCATCAGTGTTATAAGCTATGAAGGGCCCTTGTTCAAAGAAGTTTTTAAGAATCGTTTTTTAAAAATCATTAAAAATGATGAAAGAATGTAATTTTCATTTGAGAGTACAGGCAGCATTTCATACCAAAGGTCCTTCCACTTCTTTTCAGAAATGGTGTCTGAGCACTACAATGGTTATGAAAGAGGAGTTATGAAAATGAAACTAACATAATTGCCTGGTTGCTGCTGGGAGGGGTGGAGGAAAACTTGCCTTAAAGAAGTACATCTGAGGCAGGCTGACTGCACTCTCTTTCTTTATAAATTGAGGCCTGGATCAGCTTCATCAGAGGTAATTAGAAAACAAGAGGAGAAAATATGAAGGGAGATGGAGGACATAAGGACCATGGATAAAAGTATAAGTTTTAATAGAGGCAGGATTCTTGGGAATAGCTGTTTATTAAAATGTGGAAGAATATTTCAGTGTTTCTTTACTGCAACATGCAGATGTTCTCAAAAGAAATAGAAAACCACAAGGCAATGCTTCAGTATTTTATTTACTTTTTTCAACTGTGCTGAAAGATGAAGAGGGCTCTTCCTCTTGTCATAAAAAGGCAGCCATCATATTTTTGTCTTGGGGCACCTGAAAAGTGTCGAGGAAGTGCCAAAGATGCCCCAGGAGGGCACTCTGACCTATCTTGACCAGGATTGAGCTGTCTCAGAAAGCAGCAGTGCCCCACAAAGGACCAGACTGGGATAGTGTAGATGCTCACAGCTCAATTACTTTGGGTATGCATCAACTGTTGTACAACTTCCCTCGGAAGGCTAACAGCTCCCATAGTTTCTACGACTCTCCCATACTCAAAGGTTTGTAAACTCGATCTCCACTCAGAAGTTAGTATAGGTAAGTCCCATCCAGGACCTGCCTACAACATGTGTGCAGATAATGTGGTCAATGCTGAGGTCTCCCATGTCATAGTGAACATGTATGTTACTGGAGCCTCCCTCTGGTTGATGTAGGTCTGATCCTCCAAAATAAAGAGAACACAGCTCACATCTGAAATATCACATGGCACTGCCCCAAGTATTTCAATAGCAGGTGGAAGGACACCTCCAATCTCAGGCCAGAAATAACAGGAATTATCAGTATAGAACTTGGGCACTGTCAGTGTGTTATGTTGCATCTTCTGACCAAGAAAAGTCCATTAAAGGCCTTGAAAGTTACCTTGCTGTCTTTGTAAAAGATGTCATATTTTTCATTCTCACTATCTGTAAGTGGGACAGGTTAGATAGGAAAGCATACTTCTGAGAGTACATCCATTCCAGCAAGGCACAGGCCCTTCCAGTTTTTCATCATAATTCTTTGTGAGGGCAGACAGGAGATGTGAAATGTGCAAGACTCAACCTTTTCAGTTACACCCTCAGTGCGCAACACTCTACCATGGCCCACATAGCCCCAGTACATCCTACTATCCATCTGGAAAGCTACCTCTTCCTCCACATCAAGGTAGACTTCAAGTTGGCCCAAGGCCCTTGCAAAGCCCTTCTTTGCTAGTCTCTCTTTAAAAAAAAATAAAAAAATTAAAGATACGCTGTAGCTATACCACTACGTGGGTCACCCACTCTTCAAAATCAGAAGGGGTATTACCAGATGTTTTCTGGTTTCTCAGGAGGATTTCAGAAGGATTAAACTGACTTTTTTTTAAATTGGCCATTTTAAAACCTTCTGTGGACCTCAGAACCAGCCACTATCAAGCACCAGCTTAGAACAAGGACCAGCCCAGTGGCTGTGCAGCCTTACTGAGGAATGCAAGAGGAAGAATCACAAGGCAATGCAATAAAGTTCTTTGTGTTCAAAACATGTATATGTTGGATCATTTTTACCACACAGATGAATTGTACCTTTAATATATATTTCTGTGTTACTTGTATAGTAACAGAGAGAAGCACTTTTTGTTTTTGTAGTGAGAAATAAATCACAACTTATAAAGTCTTCTCATAAGTACAAAAATAAATCATTGCACATTTAGTAAGCTTTCTGACACCATGCTGGCTTTTATTTCTAATGGGTTGCGGCAAAATTTATAGTTCTGTTAGGAGGACAAAACATTAGACTGACATTGCTAGTGAGAGTTTTTTGCTAGTCTCTCCAACAATGATCCATAGACAGAGAGTTCTAACCTCTTTTTCCCATAAAAATGAAAATGCGAGAAAATATAAAGATTGATCATTCATCTTATACTATGCCAGATGAAGAGTGCACAGTATGGAGGAAACTAAGAATTTTTGAGGAGTGCTTAAAAAATGCCAGAGTGAGTTAAAAATATGCTGTGACTTAAAATGAAGCCATGGAGCCACTTGTGGAAAACAAAGCAACATAAACATCTCCAAAACTCTGAATACTATCCCAATTAAAATAATAAAGCAGGGGAAATTAGATGCTTAACTGTATTAGTTAAATATCAGGGAAGCAAGCACATAAGAAGAATAATGCAAAAGATGCATTTCTGATTCAAACCATTATATCAATAATGAGAAGTTTCCAAGTACTCTCCATGAAACTTTGTGCCATAAAAAATTGAACTATCTACTGAATTCACAACTAAATAGTTGTTTTTGTGGTTACTTTAGGAAAAAAATTACTTGTGAGCATCAGTTCAGTTGATAAGCTGATTTGTATTCTTGTCATACTAATATATTATATTTAAAAATAGAAATTACAGTTTTAATAAGGGATATTCATTTTTGTTGAGCATTCAGGTTGAATTTTTATGAAACTTGTTGATCTAGAGAAGTCTACAGAAAGCATGTATTTTGCAGGATATTATTGAGCACTCTTTTATAGAATTAAGAAAACAGAGACATTAAGACAGAGATTAATGGCTTGGTGTGTTATATCAAAAGTGTGTGAATTGGAGTGAGCTGGAAAGCACACAAACTGTCCTAAGATGGATTTTTTTCCCAATAAAATAATGTTCCTTTTATTTCCTTTGCTTTTTCCTTTGCAATTTTTTTTCAAGAAACTGCTTCTGTTTTCTAGCAAAAACTGGAAAATCAAAATGCCCTCTGCTATGCCATTCAGCAATTTTCTGGCACATTGCCAGTTGTTCGTATGGCAGACCTAGCAGTACTGTATGAAGCATTGGCTGTACAGCTGATCCCTAGGCAGGATTGCCAGGAAAATACAAGCAGAGCAGGACCACAAATAGGATTAAGAACAAATGTGAAGCAGGGAGTAGCAGTGTTAAAAAAAACACCAACCAAAAACCAGCAGTAACCATTGCATATATGATTTGCTACAGAAGGAAATATCTCATCCAGCAATGAGGAAGATAATCCATTAAGGTTCATCTTACTTTTGGTTAATCTGGAATAACTTATCTGAGGTGACTAACAAGAAGAGGCAGTGAAACCTTACAATTGATGTTAGCCATTAAAAATACATTGTGGCATTGTTGCCTATAGAGCAGAGATGAGAAAAGTGCAAACCACGAATTACATGTGGTTCTCAGGGCCATTTTTATGGTCACATTTTTTCAAAATAATTGTTCAAACTACTTTTGTTCCTGAATTCCCTTTAAGACTGTGGGGGCTGTTTTGCCACATTCCCCCAGCTACGGTACTTTTTTTTCCAACGGGATATTACTTGGAAATTGACTTCTGGGTCACTTCCTGTTGGAAAAAGGTGCTTCCTGGGTCTAAAACATTCCACAGAGGACCAGATAGATGATAAAATTGCTATCATGCCCCCTGAGTAGTATTTTGGGGGTAGGGTATTCAAAAAGAATTTTGTGGAGAAAGGCAGCCTTTCCAGGTCTTCTGGAGTACAACACAATGATTGCGTTTTGTCTCTGAAATCTTAGCATATACTCTTGTCATCTTCTCAGGAGTACAAGTAAAGCTCCATGGAACCTACACAGGATGGCCCAAAAACTTCTATGAATGTATTCCTTACTTTTCTATAAAACTCTTATTTCAAAACTCTGAAAAATCTCTCTCCTCCACAGTATAAGCCTTATGTATTTTGTCCCATTTCAAACTGTAGCTAGAGCATTAGATTCCACTCCCCTAAAATACTCCCAAATAATTATATTTTTGCATGTCAGAGAAGAGATTCCACCTAAGATTTTCCTTGACATTAAAAATCTGAATGAGCAGGAACTCTCTTTTTTTGTGGGAGACCACATAAATAAACCCCATTCATGTGCAGAATGAGTGGTACAGCCTAAGAAAATCATAATGGAGAACATTTGCCTGTTTGCTTTATTACTATGAATGAGCTTCTTGACTTCATTTACAATTATTAATACTACTGGGTGTTGTTGCCATGACGCACTCATAGAAGATCCATTCCACCTATCTTTCTGTCCTACTTATGTTACTAGTTTTGGAGTGTGGCTTTGAAACTATCATGAGTGACTCAGGTTCCTGGTATCTCTAATCCCAAATGTTCTAAGGAAATGGATTTTCTTATTATTATTCATTCTTTTGCAATAAATCTGAGCACACTGTGTGTTGTATGGGTTTATTCTCAGTGTGTAATAAGGATATTCCTGTTTTTCTAGTCAGAAGGGATTTGCACAGCTCATGCCCTTGCTGAGGGAAAGTTTGTGTTTCAGTAACCTTCACTTGATGGATGTTGGTATGAAACAATAGAGAGTTACATATTATGATCTCAAATATACTATTTTTCAGTTCACACATTTTTTTTGTAAATCATGAAGTCATATTTTTAAATAAGCTGCCTACATGCAGGAATCAGCCCTGAGATAAGCAAAAACAAAACAACAAAACAACAACGCTACTAATAACACCAAAACGGGAACTAGTAAGGATAAGAGTACAGCTACATTGCACACATTAAACATAATTCAGATACAGTTAAATATTTTTTGTTTTAATAACTGTCTTCTTATTTTTTTAGATTTTTGTTTTGCTCCACCCGACAACTATTCCCTCTCCTTTCTGTCATGAGCATTCCCCTTTTCCTGAACATTCAACTTATTTCTCCATTCCGGGCTAGTGATCCATGCTCTATTTTGATATGACATTTGTGAAGGTTAAAAACCAGTGCTTTGAGTTGCCTCCTATGAACCACTTTGGTTCACACTGAAGTTAAAGAGTAGTTAGGAGATACATCTCAAAGTTCCCAGTTTCAGACAATATTTTGTCAAATCCCAAGAGTACTGTGCTAGCCAATACTTTATTTAAAACTTGAAAATGCACCCTCTAAGACTTTACTAGCTAGCAGCTTTGAGAAATTGTTATGGAATAAAACAAGTCTACAGAGAGGTTTTTTTAAAAAGTTGTACACTGCCTTGGATTCCATCCTGGGAGAAAGGCAAGATAGTATATAAGTAAGTAAGAACATACATACATACATACATACATACATACATACACTAAACAGAGTTGCAGTCCTGTTAACACCTATTTCAAAGTCTTCCCCAGTGAAGTCAGTGAGGCTTATCTTCAAGTTGATATGCATGTGTGTCTGTTACATGACCCAAAATTTAAAACTTAAAAGCTTTTAAATTTAAAATTTGGAACAAAAGCCATCAAAACTAGGCATAATTTTGTACCAGAAGTTTCACAAGTTTAAATAGGGAGGGTGGCAGATTTAAAATTGGTTCAGCCATTGCACATATAAAAACTTCGATGTGATTTATGAGCATTTTTGGAGCTTTAGTTGTAAAACAAAGAACAAGCTAATTTTGGTTGCGTTTGAAGCTATTCAAATTACCCTAACACAAAGCTGTGAAACCCAATATGGTATAGCAGTTTGAGTGATAGACTATGGAGACCAAGGTTCAAATCTCCACTCTGCCATGGAAACCCACTCGGTGAATTTGGGCAGGTCACACTGTCTCAGCCTCTTCAGAGGAAGGCAAACGTAAAACCTTCTTCAACAAATCTTTCCAACAAAACCCTGTGATTGGTTCACCTTAGGGTGAATCTCCATAAGATTGAAATTATTTGAAGGCACTCCACAATAACAATATAAAATCATAGATAATACAGATACATTTCAGTCACTGGGGAAAGTTGATCTAGGTCTTGATTCACAGTTTTGATTTTCATAACTCTTATCTGACATTGGTGGAAGCTTCTTTGAAAAAGGAAGCTTGGATGACTAGAACTCAATATTCTGGTTAAAAATATGCAAAAATGCTATCTAAAAGACTGATCATGATATATGCATGGCTTTTCCACCATAAAAAAGAGATTCTGTATTTAAGTTTGACCAACAGTATTTACATCTAAAGTACTAGTTTGGTTTTAGAGTCAAGCTGTATGTTCTGTTGGAAGTATATAATCAAATATCCCAATTTTTTTTTTTACTTAAAAAGACACTATGGATGTAGCTCTGAATTTTAATGAATTAGCAGAATTTAGGAAGCAGCATTTAATTCCTATACCCGCATTCTGACAATCTCCACACCCATTCCAAACTTACTGTTAATCTCGCTGGGAGAAAATACCTTTTTCCTAGTGATGCTAATAGCAGTTTTTGATGGATATGGACCTCCAAGAATTTAAGCCTTGTGGATATAGTTTTAATTTTAAAAAATGAAATAGTCATACCTAGTGCTTCTCCTTTCGTTTCCCATGGGTATGTGGAACTGAATTGGCTACAGTGACAATATAACCAGGGAGCCTATCCTCTTAGGATAGTCTTTGAAAAACAATAATTTTTGGAAGGGATTTGACTCATCCCCAGTGGTGAAATTATACTTTTTAAACCTGTTCATAAAAGGTTTGGGAGTGGAATCTCTGAAAGTTTCTGACAAAGAGATTCTTTGGTGTATTCAACAGATGGACAGACCAACTCTAAAATAAAGCCATTATGAAAAAATTGTGCTTACATATTTAGCTTTATACTTTGTTATCAAAGCATTTAATAGGATGGATTTTATTAAAATTATGTTCCTTTTAATGCTTTCACTTATTTCAGAACACACATGTATAACCTTTTCAGAAATGAAGGCCAGAACTATTGTCTTTGGGTGGCTGGGATGCCCACAAAGAGAAGCGTCCACATGCACACGTATTAGTTGGAAAGGGAAGCTTCAGCTGTACTTCCATACCAACAATCCTCTCCAAGATCATTGTGGACAGGGTCTGTGGGAGGAAAGTTAAGTGTTAATGAAAAAGAAGAGAGAATAAAGTCCCCTCCACATACAACCTCAATGTCTTCAATCTCAATAACTGCTTCTGTATTTTCATAGTGGGAGGCCAGCATGGTGTAGTGATTTGAGTGTTAGACTGGGATGCTGGGAGACCAGGGTTCTACTACCTGCTCAGCTGTGGACACCTGCTGAGTGACCTGGGGCAAATCACACTCATTTAGCTGAAAAGGAAGGCAATGGCAAACTTTGCTATCCTCCAGATCTTGCCAAGAAATCCTTAGGTTCGGGTCACTAAAAGTTAGAATCTACTTGAAGGCACACAAGAACAATGAATTGTCATAGTGGTTGGAAGCAATGACTCTGGCTGCTGCAACACTGTAGGATGTGGGGAGAAGAAGAAAACTGCTTGTGAGTGTGTCTCTTAGCTGCTCTTTTCAAGTTGGGATTGCTCTTTCTATGCCCTCATTAGCAGTATAGAAACATTGCCTGTGGGAAGAGGAGAAAACTAGCTTTAGCCTCTTCCCAGTGACCCAGATCAGGACTGCATCTTCTGTGCTACCACTAATGCTAGAAAAAAAGCTATCCTGGCTACCCAGAGGGATCTTGGAGTTGTACATAGGGCTTCAGAAACTGCATGCAGTCCATCCAGCATAGGTTGAACATTCCCGAAGATATTAGAATAGGCTACATTCTGAATGTAACTGAGTCTGTGTGATTTAAAAAAGGAGGAAGACTGAACATTTTATTATAAATCATGATTTATAAATCATTATATTAGTATCTGGGTCAAATTTTAAAGACAGTAGGGTGAACTGTTCAAAAAGACTGTAAACCTACCTCTCTGCTTGCAAGGGTGGATATCTGCCCTGAAACAATGCTTGTTTTTAGTCTGAGGGGTTGGAAGAATGCTACATCTTGTCAGGGAAACTGAGTTCTTGATTTCCTTTATATAATTTTATGCAGCTTCTTAAGATTATAATTTGCATTAAATATATATTAACTTGGGTTTTTGAAAGCAACCAAAAAATTTAAAGGAGAACTGTGTTTTATCAGTGAAACATTTTTTTCCATATGATAACAGTTCATGTTTTATTAATATTAATATGTTGCCTTTACACAGAGATACAGTTCCCTTTGCTAAACTTTTGCTTGGTGATGGCCAGATCACTTGATACAAATAAATTCCAATCTGCTAGCAGCAGGTTTAAAGGGATAATTTAGATTAGAAAAAGGGAAAGGGGATTAAGCAGTATTTCCCCAGAGCTCTGACTTCAATGAAATATGGAGATCCCCACAGCAAAAATAAACAAAACAAAATGAAAATCTTGTTTGATCTGATCATGGATTTCCTGCACGATAGGTACTTTACTAGCTTGCTGCATGACATCTAATTTGCATTCTTAATAAATGCCCTTGGAATTGGTTAGGTACTTAATAGATTTAAACATTATTTTTATTCTGAAGTGTTATCAGTCTTAGATTATCTCTTCTTCTTATAGTGTCCTTTCTCTCTGTTTCAACTCTTATTACAGCTGCATTGTTCTCCATACATGCATCCAACTCAATTATTATTCAGGATCATTAAAAAAGAGCTCAACTGTTAATTAAATTTTGCATCTAAAGAGATTATCACCCATTGAACACTGCTTTTATTAAGTTCCTACAGTAATGAACTTTTTTAACCCTGTTAGTACTGGGTGAAAGACAAAGAAGTCAATATTGTCAGCAAAAGTTGAATTTTCAAGACAATGGGGAGAGGATTTGATTCAGTAGAAAGAGAGAGAATAATGTAAACATATAAAGCCTCTTTAAGATGTTTTTTGGGATATCCCTCATTTTAGTGATAGTCTTCCATATATTTTAATACTCAATTATTGTTAATGGTGTCACTATGGTGTCAATGGTTAACTTGCTTTCCTCTGATGCAAATATGAATATGCCTTGCATCTTCATCTGCAAGATCAGAAAATGAAAATGAAATAAGAGATCTGAAAAAAGAAATGGCCTAGTGCTTACATTAGCATTCATGAGAAAATTAAGACAAATCAGCTAGAAGTATGGGATTTCCAGTATGGTCATACCTGCAGCATGCAGCTAAAGAACAGGGATGTACCACACCAGACAGAGGGGGTAAGGCCAAACCAGTGTTATTGCAAGCAAGCTTTATTAATGAGATGGCTTCCAAATTTCTCAACACATTTTGAATATAAAAGGTCTTCCTTGAAGGAAACTGAAATTTACATATATGTAGTTTTCCCACTTTCTCTCAGCTGGAAAAAAAATGTCAAAGGGCTCTCACTTGCCCTTCTTCTAAAGTCATATGAGATGTTTGGGTAGAGCCCTTCATAGGCCCTTTCCGCAACGCACCTTTTTTCAGCGCTGGGGTGTGGGGATTGCATGAGCAGCCTCCAGCGAGAGGCTCTCGCGTCCCCGCTGCTTCAGCTCCACACAAGCTGCCTGCTCCCGAGCAGGTAGCATGAGAGCACCACCTCTCCTTCCACAGCGCAGCCTCGGATTTTCCCAGGCTGCGCTGGGGCAGGAAGCACAACTGCTGTGGCTCCAGAGGCTCTGCATGCATGGCAAGTGTGCACAGGGCCCTGCAGCAATGCACAATTGCACACTATTTTCAGCCGAAAATGAAAAAGTGCACGAGTGGCGCCTGCCAGACCCTGGAGCATTGCACAATTGTGAGTGCATCGTGCAGGTTGCTCCTCACAATTGCGCAACACTCCGGGTGCCCTTTCGCATGGCAAATGCCATGCAAAAAGGGCCATAGTTGGGTGCCTCAGATGCTCCGTAATAGAAGCAAAGTCTCAGGGACGCAACTAAGGTAGCTATGGAGCAGCTCTGCCAGAAGCACTGATGTTAGAGAACTCTGACTGTGGGCCAAGTAAATGTGGGAGAACTGTGATTAGTATCCCCCATTTTTGTTTCTGCTTTTTTAAAAAATTAGCAACCTCACATGGGGCAAGCTGAAAAGAGTGTGTTTATAACCCTTCCCTCTTGCACCACCCTGTCTCAAAATGTCACTTCTCTAACCTGCAAAACAGCTACTTCTTAGATATTAAATTATAGACATTAAAGAAAAATCTTGAACACAGATCTCCCATGTTATATTTAGTATGTCATTTAATGTTAAGTTCATATGGGAATGTTTTCAGTTGTTAGAGCTATTATTTCTGGTTCTTGCAGCTAGTTATAATGGGGTAGAAAGGGCAGTGGCCAATTTCAGTAGAGGAGCATTTCCCCCATGATCCCTTTTCTCCCCAAATCTATCAGCTTCTTGCAGTATGCCAGCATGCACACATACCTGAACAATTTCTCATTCACTGAGTGCCAAATATCCAGTAGTTACTCTCCGCCCTGGAGCTACTGCTACCAAATTTAAATAGGAACAAGAAGTGTGCCTTCAGAGACCCAAGAGATAGAGGACCACAACATATAGAGTTTGTGATGGGGGATTAACTAATATTCTAAAATTACATTTTCCATATGACTTCTATGTATCAGTATTGTTTTCATTTTGCTAGTGTCTACTACAGAATGGATGGTTAAATGGAAATTTATTTTTCATTCAAATATAAATTATAAATCATTAGAAAGTTGTGTGTATGTGTATTATAAATCATCCATATACTAGTCTAGCAATATAAGATGAAAGGGGACTACAGCTAAAAAAAATTCATGCTGTTAAAATACATTCGTTCTTTTTAATTGGTAACTAGCTAAGTGCATTTAGATCCCATCTAAACCAGCCAAAAGCTCCAGGATTTGGAAGGCACTGTTGGTGTACTGATATACCTATATTTTTTTAAGTCCAAAGCATCATGGTCCTTTGGGGATAAATTCCTAGAACCAGTCAAGAAATTTTGAACCCAGGGCAGGAGAAGAGTGGTTTTTTTGTTTTGTTTTTTTAAATATTCTAGGAGATTCTGTTCAAGGCAGGAGTAAACTCCCACATCTGGATTCCCTGTCTCCCATTCCCTACGTATTTCTAGAGGGTTGCTTTAAAATGTCTTAAATGGGGGTGTGACTTTTGACCCTCCTTCCCTCAGCAATGCCTGGGGAGGGAGAAAACTCCACCCACAGCACATGTGGAGAAGGAAAACAAGGATGAAGCCCCGGTTTGTATTTGGCATGTCTGGATGTTTGGGCAAGGACAACCATTCCAAGGTGTTCGACCCAGCTATGGAATAGCCCACCAAATCCCATGGCTTTTGCCTGATTTGGGTGCACCAGATCCCATGGGTTTTGCCTGATCTGGATAAGACTCCAAAAAATGAAGCATTTTTTGTTTCTCTATTGTGTGTTCAAATTGTGCTTTTAGGTATACAATTTTTCTTGACAAATAAGAACATCTTCCAAGATTCTGTGTTGCTCATAAAAAATAATATTCTTTCTCATCCTTTAATCTTGAAACAATTTCAGTTGGTCTTTAAATCTGAATTTTATTATAGTTCATTCCTTTTTTTAATGCATATTTAAATGGAAATGTGAATCAACTAAAAGCTGATGCAGCAGCGCCATACATTATATAGCTTAGGAGTTCAGAATTTCTCTACCAATCTCAGTTCAAGTGCTTACATATCAGAGACAGAGCTTTGAAGTTATTTTTAATATCATTATGAAATTTGGGAATGGTACCCACTCCTGAGTAAAAGAAGAGACTATCAAAGCCAAAATCCAAATGAAATATATCATTTTCATAGATGACAATAAGAAGGAGAATGGTTTTATACCTTTTTCTTTTAGTAATAACTTAGGCCATATTCAGACAACCAGTTTTCTTCACCACATAGTGTTTTTTCCCCTAATTGTACCACTAACTCATATGAAGACAAATCATTAAGAGGATCCTAATATATAAATCATTCCACTGCATTTTCAGCAACTTGGTCAAATTGAACAATGAGAAAGTTTTTTCTAAACAGACTTCACATTACAACATAGAAAACAAAGCCTTGAAATATATTCTGGTTATGAAACCAGAATAATCTAATATATTCTGATTATGAAACCAGAGTAATCTAAGATTATTCTTAGACCCTGATTTTTTTTCCAAAAGAAGAAGAAAATAGAGGTAATGTGATAAATTGTTTTGAACCCAAAAAGCCTTGCAGAATCTAATGCATTATGTATGAGTGTGCATAATTAATGGCATAAGCATTGTTTCAGAGACCGCTACTTTCCTTTTTGTATAGTGTCATAGATGGCAAGAATTTAATCTGGAACACTGGTCATACACTACATAGCATAACTGAATTTTTAAAATAGAACTCTGGCCTTTTCCACACAGGGTTTTTGAAACAGTGCAGTCGGTCCTCCAAGGAGGAGGTCTGCACCTCGGACTGGACTGGGTTGGACCTATTTAAGGTAGATCTGCACCTCAGTCTGGTCCGGAACGACCCCAAGTGGTCCTCCAGCGTGCTTTTGAAAGACCTGATTTTTCCGGTCTTTCAAAAGCATGCAGTGCGCCACTGCAAGCCTGCTCCCTTATGCAGATTTACAGGCTTGCACCAATGTGAGCCTGTGATCTGCCCGGGGGAGGGCTTTAGGCTGGCGAGCTTCAGCGCTTGGTTGAGACCCCCAACCAACCGGAAGCCGCCATTTGGGATGCTGGAGCAGTGTGTATTGACGAGCACACACTTGCTCCAGAATGCCATGGACCAGATAGGGGAGCCGAAAGGTCCTTCTTCATTACAGCAAGGATGGGAAATTCTGGAACTAGATAGAGGCACTTTCCACACAGCATCACTAAAATGTAGTAGCTACAAGTTGTATTCATTTCAGGGGCCGCAGTTCTGCACAACGTCGTAGCGATCCAGTAGCCATCTCGTCTAAAAGCGCATTATTTGAATTACGGGGGGAAATCTGTTTTGCACTGCCTCATCCACATACATCCTGTATGCCTCCTCAGTGCAGAAATGTTAAATGCACTTTACTGCACATTAAGAAAATGGTAATGGTAGGAGGTCTGGCAGGGTCCAAGGCATGGGTGGCAAGGGCCCTCCAGTACAGGTGCCAGGGCTGGGCCTAAGGACAGCCAAGAGTCAGGTTACATCAGGAGTCCAAGGCAGCAGTCCTCCAAGGCAGCAGTCCTCCAGGTAGCAAGAGTTCATAGGGCCAGAGGCATGAAGCAGGTCCAGGAGACAGGCAGAAGGTCAGGGCACAATGAGAGTTCAAGGCACCAGGAGCTTTCCAGGCAACAGACATACACAGGGCCAGAGGCAAAAGGCAGGTCCAAGAGACAGGCAGAAGGTCAAGGCACAGCAAGGATTCAAGGCAGTAGAAGCCTACCAGGTAACAAGAGTCCACAGGGCCAAAGGCAGGCTCAGAAAACAGGCCAAGGTCCAGGTCCAGGGGTCAGCTATCAGCAGGGCCATGACAACTGGAGAGTCAGGCCAGGCAACACTAGAAACCATGTTGCAATTGCAAAGGCTGCAGAGAAACCCCAGCCTTTATTTAGCTGGCTGCTGGCTGTTCCAGCTGGCCTGCATCTGAGCAGCTAGCTGAGTCTGAGGTACCGGGCAAGATTCTGCAAAGAACAGGTCAAGGCCAGGATCCTTGCAGGCAGAATCCTGCAAGGACTTAGTCACAGACCCAAACTCTTACAAGGTCAATCAGGGCCAGTGGGGCAGGGCAAAATGCGGAAGAGACACTCCGCTTCAATTCACATTAATTCTGAGAGGTGCAGAATGTTACATGGCTACTGCATTTCAAAAGAATCTGCCTTAACTATGGAAAATATCAATTTATGGCATCTCTTGCAGAAAAGACCTTAGTTGGATTGGCCTGAGGACTTGAAACAAGCTGGCTTTGTACCTGAAATCCAGGTTGCCTGTGGAAACAGTAAGCTATCTTCATCTCTCTCATACAAAAAGAGAGGGAGGGAGCACAATAGCAACAAACCGTTGAAAGTCAATCAGAAAGAAAATCATGTTGTTTGTGAAGTCAGTTTGATCATGCTGTGTTTTAGATTCTCTGCATTTTCATGGATTTTGAAGATGAAGTAGTAATACCTTCTAAATCAAGAGAAAGGCCAGATGGCTGTGTCTAGTAGCACCCGATGGTTGAGTCTAGCTGCCATCTTAGTAACCCATAATGCCCCTGATCTAGCAGCACTCTGAGTCAATGTCATAAATTAAAATGGCAGCTTCCAGCCATGCACCAGACATCAGATAGGTCTTACAAAGAGATAAGAGCCACCAGATCACACTTCATAGAGATTCGTTGATGGTGACCCCAAACCAGAAAAATCTGGCCGTCTTTCTCTGCAGTTGTATATTTGTGCTCAGTGGCTAAACAGAGTGTGCAGGAAAGATGGTAATGTGCCCTTACCTAAAAGTAATTCATCACTAGGACAGGCTCAGAGCATACTGCTAAACAGACAAAAGATGCAGATTGAATTTCAGAAGCTTCTTATATAGGAATCTGTGACCTTTAAAGGTATTTATTCATTTATTCACTTTTGATATTTTTACTTTGCTTCCAAGTATAGCTCCTAAAGCAGCTTAGGAAAGATACTATTGCACAAAATATACAGTGAGGCTTATCTAAATAGACTATCGTATTAAAATATGGCAAATAAATCAACAGAGATTATTAAGATCACTATCATTTTCCACAATGCATTCTCGATCTCCATTGTATTGTCTTGACGGTTGCTTTATTCCTACTCATTGTAGGAAACATTATATAACTTATTTCAGATATTTGTATCTTACATTTTGTATAACCTACCTACCTATAGCAATAGTAAGAGACAGATACATATAAATTATGTAATTAATACTGTGTAATTTTCAAATGCTACAATGAACAACATTTTGAAAGCAGCATAATTAATGGATGATGCTGAATAACCTTTTATTCATGCTGTTAAGGATTAGTTTTGTCATGTAAATGCCAAGATGATGAATTTATACTGAAGTGCAGTTCTGACAATGACCTGGGCCATTTCTGCACTAAACTGTTATAGCACTATTATTCCACTTTCAATATCCTATGGAATCCTGGGGTTTGCAGTTTAGGGAGTGGCTGGTCTAGTGAGGAAATGGCCCTGGACTCAGGTACTGCTTTTCTTGTTCATACCAAACAGTATTTTTAATCAGAAGTGATAGTACTGAAATTGATTGGCTCATTTGTAGATAAACCTTTTTCTGGCGGGAATCAGGCCCAAACTAAATTTTACAAAGGAAATGGAACATCAGACAGTCACTTCAGAAAGTTTGGCAGGTTCAAAATTAAGTTGGGATGTTTGTAGTGCTACCAGACAAAAGACAGTCTGTATCTATTTTGTCTTTTTCTCTTCACTGTGAAGATAAGATGAAAGAAGTGGTGAGAACTTACTGGAGAGTTATAAATGCAAGATAATGATACCTGGACCTCCTATAAAATTCTTTGTATAAGGTGGGGCAGTTGCTCCATAAAAGTCTTATCTAAAAAACATCCTGGTAAAAGGAACACCTTTTTTTTTCTGTTGTTAATCCAGAGGACAGCAAAGGCAAACCTCCTTTGAACAAATCTTGTCAAGAAAGCCCTGTGATAGGTCCACCTTATAGGTTCAAGTCAGAAATGACTTGATGACACAAAACAACAAGAATGCATGAATTCATGAATCCACATACTCATTAATGTTTAGTAACATGTTTTCTGTTAAAGTATCTTCTAATTTTTGAATTTATGAAGACTGTTTTCTACCAGCTCCATAATTGCTAATCATTTTTGAAAAATCATTGCTGTTGTAGTAGTTAGCTTAGTTAGTTAGTTAGATCTCCTGTTGATCTACAATAAGAGGTAGCTGGTGAGGCTAAGTATTATTTCTTGAATTATTTTGTTCAAAAATCAGATAAAACCATTGTTCTTATTACAACACATCATTGACGGTTTTCTAGCCTTTCTAAATTATTTTCTCTGCAGTATCAGTGATTGGTGGGAACATAATCCTTTCTTGTTTTGCTTGGAAATAAGTGTTCACTGGGCTTATTCCCAAGTGCAGTACATAGGATGGCAAGCTTAGTTGTTACTGCTGTATCTAAATTTCTTTATAGGATACACTTGTCTATTATGTAGTAGGAATTAGTAGGATTCTAGTAGAAATTATTATCTATGGGATTAGTTAAGGTATGAATCCAAAAAACTAATGGGTACTGTGACCAGTATTTAAAGATTATTTAAAATAGCTTCTACTCCTTGTTAAAACTTCTCTTTTATTCAGATGCCAAGCAGTGGTAGCTAATAAGCTCATATGTCTGTGGTGTGTTAGCTCTGCTCCTGGCTTTAGTTTGAACTACAAAGTTATTGTCCAAGGTGCTGAATTTATTTGGTTAATAGAGTTTAGCATCCTGGACAGCTTCTTTAAAGTCTGGAATAAATCCAAGAATAGATTCCCTATGCTACTGACATATGCACCACTTATCCACCACTGGTGCCATTTTGTATGCCACATGTGAATTAATGGTACAGCGTTTGGGAATAGTAGCAGAAAAATTATACAGAGAAGAAGAAAAAAAAACCTATGCAGAATCATGTCGTGAGTAATAGCTTAAATACTGAGTTCCTAGTCACAGTCATACATTTTGGAAATAGTTGTACTGTTTTCTCTTCTGCAAGAAAAAATCAATAGAAACAAAAGAAATACTTATGTTAGATGAGATATCTTAGATCAGTACACTAACTAATGCATGAGGCTTTTGTATATACACCCAACCCCTGTTTTGTTCCTTTTGTGGTATCTAACATCAAACCTGGAAATCCCTAGTTAACCATTCTTTCCCATTTCTTCCAAACTTGAAAACCAGGCTAATCCATTTTAGAACAAGCCTGCAATGTTGCATTACAGTTTGAAATGTAAAATTCTGGAGCTAAGTGTGTATCTCACCTAGATCTCTAAGTATGGACTTTTTTACATGCTGGAAATTAATGTTATCGGAACTAAGAGAGGAGTTTAATCTCACAATACAGATAGAGATCATATGGTTTTAGCAAAGTATTATATCCTATTTTAGAAATCTATTGACAGAGCGCAAGAAGAGTAAAAGGGGTGAATAGGACTGGTTGAAGACAAATTTAACAGAAATAGTAAAATATGTGGTTCATTGTTAACCTTGATGCTTTAAATACCTGGCACATCTAGCTTGGCTTTCATTAATTTGGGAATATATTTCAAGGATCATGTCCCAACTGGGAAGCTGTTAGTGTAACAAATGAAGCTTATAAATGAATTAACATTGTAAGCAAGGAGAAAAGAGATTTAAAAATGATTTATTATAGTTAAGGCAGCCATGCTGCAATGACATAGTAATAATGTCACAAGTTCTACTGCCAGAATTCAAATAGTATCACAGGAAATCATTTTAAGGTGTAGAAGTTTACGTGAAGGATTTACTTATCAGAGGCGGAGTGGTACTGTTTATGAAAGTTGCCAACATCCACAGCTTCTCATTTAGTTATTATTTTAGTGGCAAAATAATGCAATGTCTTGTAGCAATATAGAGCTAAATCCAGTGTTTGTTCTCCTGAGAGTAAACCCATTGAAATTAATGGAACTTGTTAATCACAGCTAATTTAAATCTGATTAAGTTCAGTGGGTCTATTCTAATCTTGATTGGAAACTTTTAAAGTTCAGAACATAGACTGTCAGAATTTTTAAAAGTACTAAAGACCTATCTCTTCAGCAGGCCTACCCAGTCAATTTTTACTTATGAATTTTAAAGTGATGTATTTTAAATGGTTTTATGTGTTTTTAGTTGTATTTTAATCTATGTTGTATCCTGTCTCAAGCCTTGGGGAGAGGGAGGTAAGAAATAATTTATTAGTATTAGTATTATTACCTTTTCTTTGTTGAAGAGTAAGTCTGGGACAATTTCCTTTTAACCTTTGTCTCCAGAGAAAGCTTTACCAACAACCTGTTCCAATATGACAGTACTAAATAGAAAAACACACTAGCATGAAGTGACTTGTTGTTATTGAACAGTCTGATACAAGACAAAAAAACAAATGTAAAGAACCAAACTCTTAATAAATGCAAACTGAAATAAGCTTTAGATAAAATATTTGAGGACTAAGAACAGAGAAAGTCACATGATTTAAGTTTGCTATGCTTTCTATTTCAAATGAGAGTGGGTCTGCAGTTTACCTAGGTGTGAACCTCATAAAAGATGGTCAGCCTATCATTGTGCTTTTCAGTGTATTAAATTCATATATTACTCTTTATGATAAATCCACAAAATGATTTACAGAGAAGAAATACAAAGCACGGTAATTTTTAAAAACTTTGTTAAAACTGAAAATTAATCAAATATAGCCATAGACTGTTCAATAAATGAAAATCCAAAGAATTCCATGGGTCAAGAGAACCCAAAAGCCTGACTCAGGAGGTGTTACTTGAGTAACTGGTGGAATTTTCAGGTGAAGACACCTGAAACACCCCAAAGATGGGAAGTTCCATAAGAAGAGACAACTGGTTCTCACTGTGGTCATTACCCCTCCCTGAGATGTAAAAAGTCAGGCTGGTATACTGGGACTGGGACTCTGAGTAGTTGGGTCTCAGGATGTTTTAGACCTAATAAGTCAACATCAAGATCTTGAAGCAGGGGAGGAAAAGAGTAGGCAGCCAGTATAGATCACAGACAATAGGAGCAATATTACTCAGTGGCAGAGCTCAGAGTGTGTGGAGGGGGGTGAAGCTATGTCATGGGGGTGTGGCCGCAGTGCGTGGGGGCATGGCCATGGCGCGCAGGGCCATGGCTACAGCCCGGAATGCCCCCAAAACATTGCCCTCCGGAGTGAACCGCCCCCATCACCCCTTCATCCCTACACAACTAATATCACTCTGGCCTTGTATGTCAGTCATTAACCATGCCTAGCTGAAGCCTCCAAACTATCAAAGTTGTATGGACCTAGTTCCAAAGATTTGACTGGAAGAGATATGCAGCACAGTGGCCAAGAATCTTAATTAAATATGATATGCTCAAATTATGGTTTAATAATGCAAAATCTAAACTATTGCTTTTATTGTTTTCTCATAGATTCTCAGTTCCTTTTGCAATAAATGTAGTTATGTGCCTTCAAGTCAATTCTTGCTTATGGCAACCCAAAAGCAAGTGGATCATGGGGTTTTCTTGGCAGGATTTCTTCAGACGTGCTTTGCCATGACCTTCAGTTGAGACCGAGACAATGTGACTTACCCAGATGAGCAAGGATTTGAACCTTGGTTCAGTATTCAAACCATTGCACCACACTGGCTCCATTTACAATAAATAGTGGTGCACAAAGCAAATGATACAAATAAAGTATTAGCAATAGAAAATGAGATGTTTATATTTCCATATCCTCTGGTAACTCTCTAAGAGGTTTCTTTTTTCTATACTCTTGTACTTGCTTTGTTTACTTCTATTTCAGTACTTCTAGAGAATGAAATTTCATTCTTTCCAGTTATACCTGAGTGACTCAAAATTTGGGGGGAATTGCACAAACAATTGCTCTATGTAAATGTTCTAATTTTAATGTGGCAGAAATCATAATTGCATTAGTCAGCCACAGTCGTCGATATGTTAATATTTTTACCTGATAGCCTACATTTGTTGACGCAAATCCATCTAGGTTTACATTATAGAATTTGTCCACTCTGAAACTGGAGAATATATGTTTTGCGCTTGAAGATTATGAATGGTGAATGTTGGTGTCTACAAATGTAGATCCCTTGTGCAAATGTGCTGTCCATCCATGAATGCCTGGCATGTTGAGATAGCAAGGCTGGCCAAGATTTACTACATAAACATAGAGCTAATGAGAAACTGTCACTAGACACAGCAGATTGATAACAGCTCACACCCAAATATTACCCCCCCCCAAAAAAAACCCGTGCCAGTTCAGTCTGATCTGGCTGCTTGTGAAGTTGGGTAGAATTAGAAAAATTAACAGGGTCAATCTAATTATCCTTTGTATGACTTTTAGTGCTGGTTATATTTAGTCTTGAAGACAGTTTGAGAAAAGTGAATATAAGATCACAACTTCCTATAATACCCAAAAGTGAAGTACAGTCATCCCTCCACATCTGTGGATTTGACCTTCACAGATTTGATTGTGAGTTTCTCCAGTTCCTGTCTCCCAAGCTCAGGTGCCTCCTTTCTGGAGGAAACTTCCCTCTTGGCATCTCCCATTAGGCCAGGCAACCCTTTAAAAATCTGTCTCTAGTCCTCCTACTCCTGCAACAGCTGCTGCCTGACCAGCTAAGGACAGTTCTCAGCCCAGTTTCTCAACACCACAAAGCCTCTCCCAATGCCTCACACACACTCAAGAGAGAAGAAGTTTAAGGCCACCGTGCTGACCCACATATTTGTAATTTTTCCACTTTAGTGAGAGTCCTGTGCCCCAACCCTAGCAAATGTGGAGGGCTCGCTGTACTAGCAGAAGAATGTTCCTACGTTAGGGAACATGGCGTGATAACTGAAGCCCCTGTTGGAGCTGCTGATGACGAGCAGCAGCTGTTGGTCCCTATTGCTCAGGGTGGAGATGACGAGCAGCAGCTGTTGGCTCTGGATGGAGATGAGTCCTGCAGCTCAAGAGCTCTCTCTGCTGCCATGGTCCAAGCAGGCGTGGACATTCCTTTGCCTGCTCCTTTAGGGCAACAGGGATCTGATTCTGAAGATGGTTTGGAGCCTGTGCCAATCAGCCCACAAACAAGGCAGAGACTCAAGAGAGCTGAGCAAAGGGAGGCTTCCTTGATTAAGTTCACCTGTGTCTTGGGCTATATAACTGCCTGCCTGGAAGCTTTCCTTTGCTTGTGGCAGACTTCTTTCAAGCTCTCCTCTTGCCTGTTCCTTGCTACCAGCACCTGGTTCCTGCTACCTTGAATTGATCTCTTGACCCATGGCTTTTGGAACTCTTGACTATGGCTTTTGCTTGATGCTCTGGTAAATCAACTCCCTTGTGTAAACTCCCTTGTGTAAAGTAAGTTTGTCTCCTCCTGGCTGGACTTTGCTGGCTCTCACGCTCCCCTGGCTTGCCGCCCAGGTCTCTGACCTTGACACATAGGCCATTTCTGCACTGGACTCTTATAGCGTGATTATTCCACTTTCAACATCCTATGGAATCTTGGGGTTTGCAGTTTAGGGAGGGGCCGGTGGGCATAATTTATGATTAGAACCTTCATATCCCCCCTGCATATATTATTCTGAATATACTGGGAAAAGGAGACAACCACTAAGAAGTGATAAAAGTTGGTAGATTTGCTGCTGCTAACAACTAAAGGAGTGATGTTAATAACTAGGAATCACTCAGCTGCCTCCTTACCATCATCACTGGGTCTAAATGACTGAGACAAATGTTGTGGATTATGGATGTGGAAAAGTTAACAGCAGAGTTAAGAGAGAAAAAGACTTCTATAGTATCTGGTATCTGATTCTTAACTACAGCAAGATGGATAAGGCTCTTAAACAGATCTGACATTATTGCTTTACAGGTTTCCATCCTCTGCAGATGCTCCCTATAATGGATGACTTGTACCCCAGACAGTTTTAGCTTGTGGAACTATTGCCTAAGCATTTTTTATACAAATCATGAAATATGGAAGACACATGTCTAAATTCCACAAACTGTTTCTCTTCTTTTTGTTTTGTGGAAGTTTAGGAGAAATGATCTTACTATGTATTTGATAAAATATTGCACACTTGACAATCAACTAAAACAGGCATGTCAAAAAAGTACCCAGTGCAAAAAGGAATAGAACAAATATATGCAAGTGACTGAAGAGACCAGGAAGCCAAGTCATAACCCTAGAGCAAAAGAGCAAGAGGAAGACTTGAAATTGTCTTTTTCATGAACTGGACATTTCAATCAAGCAGCAGACATAGGCCATTTCCACACGGGGTTTTTAAAACGGTGCAGTCCGTCCTCCAAGGAGGAGGTCTGCACATGGGAGCGAACTGGGTCGGACCTACTTAATGTAGATCCACACCTCCGCCCACTCTGGAACAACCCCAAGTGGTCATCCAGTGTGGTTTTGAAAGACCGCTAAAAACAGGTCTTTCAAAAGCACGGAGTGCGCCACTGCGAGCCTGCTCCCTTATGCAGATTTGTAGGCTCACCCCAATGCGAGCCTGCGATCTGCCAGGGGCGGGCTTTAGGCTGGCGAGCTTCAGCGGTTGGTCAAGACCAGAAGCCACCATTTGGGACACCGGAGCAGAGCTGAAATGTCCAGTAAGTAGCGGCACGGGGCGATTCCCTCACCCTGTGCGGAAATGACCATAGTTTACAACTATGCCATCTGCACTAAATGATAGACTATGGGATAGCTCCAGTTAAAATAGGATTGAAATCCTCCCTACTCTTTTAATGAGCTAATTGATTATCCTGGAGTTTCATTTCCTGAAAATTAAATTTGCTGATAAAGTTTTATCGGAGGAGTTTAAAATAATGACCACTAATTATTTTGATACTGCAATGGGAAGCTAGACAATACTGAAATTTGCATCCAAGAGCAGAGAGAATAAATGATTGCAAGAGTTAAGGAGAGGGATGTCTTGTGTTTATTGGAGGGGCTTGAGTGTTTTCCTCTATTAGATACACTGCTCAGCTGTAGGCTAGGCAATCTAAATGTGTCACTGGTTACCACATTAAATAACTGAAAGACAAGCTAAACAAGATGTTAAACACAATACTTGCAATATGTTGGGTTTCTTTAAAAAAAATAACAGTAAGTACCAGGAAGGATTTTCTTTGAGACCATAGTGCATGGGGGAAGGAAGTTTAACTCTTCTGTCTCCCAGATGCAGAGAGTACTTTTTGTTGGAATCTTGGCTGAAGAGGTAAGAGGTAAAACTTGCTCACTTCACATTGCAGTCATGAAGAAAGCTGAACCTGTCTCATTCCTACTGTTATTTTAGAATGAATGCATGAATGAAAGAACATGTTTCTGACTGTCACATCTGATCTAGTTGGTCTCTAAGAACCTTGCATTTCACTGATCTGAGTGAAGTTCATGGCCATTTCAGCACTAGACTGTTACAGTGCTATTATTTGACATTCAACATTCTATGGAATCCTGGGGTTTGCAGTGGAGGGAGGGGCCTCAGGATGTTCCATAGGATGGAACAGGATTCCATAGGATGTTGAAAGTGGAATAATAACACTATAACAGTCTAGTGCGGAAATGGCCCATGTTAATAAACTTCTTTTGTGGCCATTGTAACACACCTGCAGAATTAGTGGGTGAACTGAATTCTTTCAAGTCCCAAATCTGCAAGTCTTCCAAACCTTATGTGCTAGAGTATAATATAGCAAGAATGCATGATGCATTCACTATGTTGCTTTTATAGTCATATCATAATTTCTAAAATTTAAGAGCTTGAAAGAGATTTTTTTAAATTGCAATTCCCAGAATCCAAGCTAGGGAAAATTACTTTTGAATCACAACTCCCAGAAGTGTAACTTCACTTCTGAAGATTTTAGTCTAAAAAGTAACTTTTCTAAGCTCTTTAATTCACTTTCTAGCAGCAATTAAATGAAAAAGATTAAGGGGAAAAGGTTTCCCAGCAATTACAATGCATGTTATAAAAGTAAAAGGGCATAACAATAAAACTTACAATCTCTCCAGAGCTTCTCTTAGGACCGGGCCAAGAAATCAACACGTAGAATTGTTTGCAAGATAAATAGCTTGATTTTTACAAGGTCTTAGAGCATCATTGATTTCAATGATCTTTCTCATGCAAATTTTGTCTGTCAGAATAGTTAATCGTAAGCCAATTGATCCCTGCATTCTGTTTATTTTTGATGCTTTCATTGGGTTTTCTTATTTACGTTTCTCATATATTGTCTTGAATCAGAAGTTTCATTTCCAAACTCAGACAGAATACTTCCTGGTTCTGTTAGTAACACTGTGTGAACGGTGCGCTTACAGTGTTGCCCTCTGTATGTCTGTCAGAAGCATGAATTCAATGTGGCATATTTCAAAGTAAGCATGCATAGTACTGCAGCCCCAGTAAATTGAGTGTGAAGCCACAGGCCAGTATTCAAATTACTGTTTTGCATGGCTTTAAGCAAATTGGCAGTTTTCACAAACAGATGTTGATAAGACTAAACAAAAGGTTGAGGAGGAGGAGGATGTTGACCACCACAACAATAACGGGCAAAGAAAGTGAGAACATATTGAGCCTTTTTAGTTGACATTTGGACCCAACGTATTCATGCAATATTTCAAAAGCTTTAATGAACTACTAAAAATATTTCTTTTAAGAATCCAGATCAGGAGAAGAGAAGACAAAGGAGGTAGGAAATCAAATCAAAACAAAAGGTTTCTATTTTGTTTGTTGTTAAGGAGCTGATGATACTATATGGGGAAATTATGATTGTTTCCAAATAAATTATTCCAGTTACTCAAAATATAAATTGAGTGTCTCAGGTGATTTTAAATTATTCAAACGCTCTTAACAACTAATCAGGAGAGTTTCATACAACAAGGAATATGGAAATGATACTGATGAGGAATTGTGCCATCTCTTCACATATTAATTCCATTTTCTTCAAAACAAACAGAACCCTTGGTAGAGTCCATTCTCATTAATATGTCTTTGTGGAACTCTGTTCAAATATAGCAGGTTAAAAATCAATTCAGCCTTTTTCAGGTGTGTAGCAAAGGGGGTGGTGAATGAAGGCAATGTCCCCAATAAGAATTTTGATGCCCCCAAGTGATTTTTTTCTTCACTTCCCAATTTTCTAGCACTGCAGAAAGTGAGACAATGAAAACCGTTCACACCTAGAACTCTTGTATTTGCTGTGTTTGCATTCCCTTGGGAAATTTGCCTTTCTTTGGATGCCTAAATTGTATTTCTAAATGCTCAGCTGAAGTTTTAAGTTGCTGCAATGCTAGAAGTTGGTGGACTGAAGGAAGACTTTGGAGAGGGGCAAAATTCATGTGGGGAGGCAATGCCCTCATGTCGCACAGACACACCTCATATATTTTAGGCCTTCCTGTAAATTATGTGTGAAACAATGGATGCAGTTAATTTTTCTATAATTTGTTGTGGGTTATACTGCTTGCATCTTGTGCACTGCACCCCTAAAACCATATCCTTACCTCTTTCACAAGCTTCCTGTCATTTTTTTCATTATAAAATTAATGCCTCACACAAGTATTAATCTTACTGCAATCTTACTGTTTGCTGTCCACAATATTTCTTTGAACAACTCAGTTAATAGTCTATTTTTTCCCACTTTTATCAGGAGATTCTGAGTTTCTGTGTACTGAGGAGGAGGAGTCAAAGATATTTTTAAGTTCTTTTTGTTGGATTGAATTATTGCTGTGCGTTTATAGATCTGAGCATGTAGCAGAACGTGCACACATATGGCATGTAAGGACATCTGCACATTCAGCTATGGAAGATATTGTAAGTGTTCTGGTTTGGGGGATCTAGAAAGTTTAGTGTGGGTTTAACTTGGAATATTTTTATGAGGAACAATGCTGTACTGTAATTCTGTAACTTGCATTGTAGTCAATACATTTATTTACTGTGTAAATAACTCATGACTTATGGCAACCTGATGGTTTTCTTAGGCAAGGAATACTCAGAGGTGGTTTGCGATTGCACCTCTCTGAAATATAGCCTACAGAACTTGGTATTCCTCAGCAGTCTTCTTTAGCAGTATCTAACTGCTGACTGACTCTACCCGACTCTGCTTAGCTTCCTAAATCAAATGTTGATCTGAGGTCTTCCACGTATTTATTTGGCATATGCTTATGCTATACAGAACATACTATTGATGTATCTGAACTACATTCTTTGATGTCTCCAGGCTTTATCATTATGTTCCATATTTGATTCATATTGTCTTATAATGTGGTATTTCTATCAGCAGAACATTTTAATTATAGTTCTGTTGAATCTGCTATAAACATGTAATAAGTCATAACTTGTTCAGCTAAGGGGGAGGATATCAATTTTGTCCATATAACTTTGGTCACATGTAGGTGTACAGATTCAACAAAAATGTGATTGAGAGTCTTAAAGAAAATTCTAGAGAACAGCCCAGTTATAGGGAAAGGACATAAGCATGAAACTGTGTAGAAGGTCCATTAAATAACTTACTAGGAAAAACAAAGATAATGTGTTAAGAATAATGCTCAGTATAGGACTTTCTGTAGCATATCAATCTACCATGTCCCACCTAATGCCCCTACTCATGTGTTGTCATAACCCACTCAAGCATAATGAACAGGATTAATTCCATAGTATAAATTAACTGAGTCTTCACCACACCTGCCCTTATGGTCTGGGTGGACATGGTACTGTTATTGTATACATACACACACACATACACACTACACACAAATCACAAATTATTCTAAATAAAAGGGATTATGCCACTTTATTTCCTACAGTATTTCTGTTAAGAATGCCCATATACAAACTATACAGTGACACTTTTCATAGTCCATCTCCCTTGAACTTGAATCACATGGAATACAATGGCTGGTTGAGATGTGGCTGCCACAAGTCTGTTCTACCATAAGTCAGTGGCTTTGCATGTGTAAAGATTTTAAGTATAATCCCCAGCATCTCTAGGTAGAACTGGAAGAGACCCCATATTAGTCTCTGATTCAATATATGGCAGCTTAATGTGTTCCTCTGTCTTGTATTAGTCACATAGTTTGCGTAAGTTGCCTGAATACTTGAGGCCATTGATGCTGTTGTGAGAAGTGTCTTCAAAATATAGACAACTTACATTTGTATGTCATGGATATGATATGGGACCTGAACAGTGAAGCAAATTTACACAGTTTCTAGCTTTCTCGCTCTGTGTGTATCTGTGCGTGTGTACCAGCTTACAGAGGATGTTCCCCCTCTAAAATATCCAGTGTATTGTCAGATTTGTTTTCAAAGACTGACAGCAATAGATCACCATAGGAGATAATATTAAAATTATTCTTGGACTGGGAATCCAGTTTAGTATCATGACCTAACCCTCTGATGGCAATATTTTGCAAGTTTTGAGAACTGAGGTTTCACCTTGTCAGTCATTGTCATTGTCAGTCATTGTCAGTCATTGTCATTGTTTTTTTTTTAATCTGGAAGGAAAGAGGGAATTGTAATATATTCTACTTACTGTTCATTTTCACTACAGATATTCCAGCCTGAGTCTTAAGAATGTTATCAGCTTTGGTTTGTTGTTTTCAGACCAGATATTTGACCTTAGAATTTACATGGAAAAGCTTCCTGGTGTGGTGTGTCTGTTCCACCTTCACAATGAACTGATTGTCTCAAATGGCCTTGTTCAAAGGACTATTTAGTGTATTGTTCCTCTGGTTTCTGAAACCTGAAACTGTATAGGAAATCTTTGAAGAAATCACAAGTTGCGCAAATATAGTGCAGAACTGCTTCCCAAGTCAGAAAAGAGAAAATTATAGTGCAGGGTGGCCAAAGTTGACCTTCAGGTTCCACGTGGCTGCTAAAGCTATTCTGTACCTCCCTTCCCCGCAGATTTCCCTTTTCTGGCAACAAGGGTTGAACTACCCTGTCTTGGAAACGTTCAAAAATCAATAATTCATTCTTTAAATAACTCAACAATGCTCCTCTGCATTGTCTAATGTTAAACAAAAAATTCAAAACCAAATTGGGCTTCTAGCCAAGGGAGTAAGACTACTACTACTACTACTTATTATTATTATTATTGTTGCAGTTTCTGCAACCCCCAGAGGCTCCCTCAAAACTGGCTCCTAGACCCACAGATGTTGCCAACCCTAATATAAAATGTTTAGCAGTCATTTTCTTCACACAAAACATTAGAAATAGTGTTTGTAAAAATAGTTGGCTAAATCGAATTGCTACCCTCAGCTAGTAGAGACCCACTGAGTAAATGGGGCTTGCAATGGATCTGCTCTAGTCGGGATTAGCAACTCAATTTCATCCAGTGTGGTTTAAAAGGCAGCTATTAATGTTGATATAAAGCATGTGGAGTATCACATGTTACATATTACAAATGTAAAGGTGTGCTGCAAGGATAGAATAGTAAACTGCTGTGATTTTTGCTGTGAGCAAATAGGTAACAGAAATTTTAAAAGCACAGGAAAATGCAATGATTTTTAGGTCTTTGAAAAACAGGATAAACTAATTACATCTTGTGATGGAACCCTAAGAGCACCAAGAAAACTTAACCATTTTGCCTGCAAGCACAGATATATTTTTCTCTACCTGCTAATTGCCTGCCAAAAATAGCATAGTGTTAATAAAATGTTACCTGAATGAGTTTTGTTTAATTTATCCAAGGAAGTTCTATACAGACATACTACCTGATGGCAGTCCCATTCCTTTGTATAATCCAACTTAGCTAAATTAGAACACACTCATATGTGTTTATCTCATATTACAATACACTCACATGTGTTCATCCAATGTCAGACAAGTGGGCATCTCAGGAATACTTGGAAACTAGGTTATTTTCTGGCTTCCATTGCTTAATAAGCTGATGAGCAATCATGTGCTATCAAGATGAATATAGAATCATAGAAATGTAGAGTTGGAAGAGACCACAGGGGCCATCCAGTCCAACCCCCTGCCATGCAGGAACACCCACAAAGCACTCCTGACAGATGGCCATCCAGCCTCTGCTTAAAAACCTCCAAGGAAGGAGACTCCACTACACTCCGAGGCAGCAGATTCCACTGCCGGACTATAAGGTCTGACGCTAACTTCAATAGGATGTGGATATGTCTGAGCTTCTAAGGAACTATTTGTGCTGTATTATGACACGGTACTGTAAAGAGTAAAATAAAAATATTTAAGGTTTGAAAGGTATATTATTGTTTAAGAAACTCTTTTTAAAATTCTTTGCTGTCATTACATTTGACTAAGTTTGTTCTTAATTCTCTTAGATTGCTTTATATGAAGTAAGAATTTGGTAAGCAAATAATAGAGGAGCAGAGTTGATTGGTATACACTGACTTTGATGTAAGAATTCTCCATTTATGGTGCAGTCTAGAAAATCAATATATCTTTTACCACTGTCTTTATTTTTTATTATTAATTTTGTTATATACAATTAAAAAAGAAAAGAAGAAAGGAAATAATAAAAAGAAAATTAAAATATGCATAATTTGTACAATAAACACGTAGAGTTATTTACAAGTGTTACCATTTCCCCCATGTTTATGTGCATAATGCTTTATCCAATATCAATATCCTATATACTTTACATTCTATGTAAACTATCCAAATCGCTTATGGGAGTAAAAAAGGAAGTGAATGTAACAGAATGGAATCTGATTTTAAAAAGTAAATTTGGAGACATTTTTATAAACTAAAATTTATAATGGTTGAAACCGATTTTGAAAATTACAGTAGCAGATCAGTGTAATTACTGTATACTCTCATTAGATGGGGTAATGTGTATAAAAATAATGCATAGGTGGTCTATCATAATGTTAAATTAAGATAGAAAGAACTGGATAGTTTATCACATTCTTTCATCTCAATAAGCTTTGAGATCCATTCATCAGATTCTGGAATTTGATGACATTTCCAGTATCTTGCATGAACAATTCTAGCAGAGGTAATCATATAAAGTATTATTTTCCATCACTTTTTTATATTTAATTGATCTATGTTAGGAATGATATTTAATAGGAAAAGTTTGAGAGAGAGTGGTATGTTAACTTCCAACATATCCGAGATAATTTTATTCATGTTCTTCCAAAATCTTTTTGCTTTTGGACATGTCCACCAGTGTGATAAAATGTTCCGTCTTCTTTTGTACACTTCTAGCATTCTTTTCATCCTGTTTTGTACATCTTATCTAATTTAGATGAGCTTAAATACCACCTGTGGAACATTTTCAGATAATTTTCTTTTAGATTTTGGGATAATATGAATTTCTGTGATCTTCTCCAACTTCTTTCCCAGTCTTCCAGATATATCGTCTTACCAATGTTACATGCCCATTTGATCATCACATCTTTTGTCGTTTCTATTTCCATTTCTCTATTTAATAAGACTGTGTAGATTTGTGATGTCAAATGAATTGGTTTATCAAAAACAGCGATTTCAAATTCATTTTTCTCTGATTTCGATAGGAATCCCTCAAGTTTCAGATCCATTTTGAATCTTTCTTTAAGTTGCATATATAAAAACCATTGACTAGGGAGCCCTTTTTCTTCTAATTCAGCCTTTGATTTTAATCTGTAGTCTTCTTCCTCAGTTATGATGTCTTTGTAATAAATCCATTTTTCCTGGGTGGCTTTCCATCTCCTGAAAAATACTTGATGGGGAGAGACCCACTACAAAATTTTCTTGTACGTTTCTTCAATCTTTTCTAAATGTTCAATAACGATTTTCTGATATAATGATTCAAAAAATCTTTGTCAACTTTTTCTTTTCCATACCACACATTTGCATGCCACCCATATGTGATATCTGGACATTCTAGTTTTAGAATTCGTTCATTTTTTAGAGTCATCCAGTCCGAAATCCATGATAATCCACTTGTGTAATAATACAATTTCAGATGTGGAAGGCCGCATCCTTCTTTCTCTTTCTTTTCTGGTAGGGTTCTCCCTTAATCCTCAGCTTTTTCCCTTCCCAAATAAATCTGGAAAGCTCCTTTTCACATGATTTAAAGAATTTGTCATTTATAATTATGGGAAGGTTCTGAAAGAGAAAATTCATCTTGGGAAGGACATTCATTTTTACAGCTGCAATTTGACCTATTAATGATAATTTCAATTTACTCCAGTTCTGCATTTCTTTCTTGATCTCTTTCCAAACTTTCCTGTAATTGTTTTCGAAGAGCTCTGTATTGTGCTTCATTATCCATATTCCCAAATATGTTATTTTCTTGTCTGATGTAAAGCTGGAAGTTTCTAAACATTCTTTTTCCTCTTTCTCTCCAAGATTTTTTGTAATTACTTTGGGTTTTTCCTTATTAATTTTTAATCCAGCAGATTCTTCAAATGTTTCCAGCTTTCCTGTTAGTTTTCCATTTGTTTGGGGTCTTCCAAAAAGATTACCAAATCACCCTCGCAAGCTTTTAGCTTATATTCCTGTACTTTTATCTTTACTCCTCTTATCTATGAGTCTTCTCTAATATCTGTAGCAAGCACTTCTAAGACAAGTATAAATAACAATGGAGAGATAGGACATCCTTGCCCTGTCCCTTTCTTTATACTCAAAGGGTTTGTTTTCTCTCCATTTATGATCAATGATGCAATTTGTCTTTTACCACTTGTCTTTAAAAGATGTGGACTGCACATTTTCGGCTGTTTGTACACACATGGCAGATAAAAGAAAGAGAACTTGTGGAGTGCTTCATACCTACGAAAGCAAGTATAATATATAGTGGACCCTTGACAGCCACTGGAATTTGGTTCTAGAATGCCCTGTCAATACCAAAATCCATGGATGCTCAAATCCTACCATGTACAATGGTATAGTAAAATGGTGTTCCTTATAAAGTTTGCCTTTTGGATTTCTTAAAATATTTTTAAGCCATGGTTGGTTAAATCTGTGGATACAGAATCTGTGGATATGAAGGGCTGACTGTATACTTCAGGAAGACCCTGCATTGAATGTTCACCTAGCTTTTTTCACAAAGCCTACATGACCCCCACTCAGCTATAATATGCCATATATATTCCTTGAAGTGATTCTATACTAATAAGAAATGTCACAGCTGCCACATATGGATATTGTGTAATTCTATAAACTTTTAATTTAGATATGTTTAATTTTAATATGTCAAATAAGTAGACATTTTTTGTTTATTTAAATGTAATAAAGGGATTGTGTGGATAATGCTGAATACAAAGTTCTCAGTGTCAGTGATAGACAGAATCAGGTTGACTTTACATTCCAGTCTGGAAAAGACATTTTCAGGCTGCTGATTATTCTGTAGCTGATATCTTTTTCTCATACTTTAAATGCAGCTGTTGTACATGTTCATATTCCAGCAATACCAAGGTACATTTTCATTGAATATATGCAAATTTTGCATCACTTTGTGCTTAATAAAAAGGAAATATTCATTACTGTAACTTTTGAAACTATACTGCAACAAAGTCATTTGCAGTGGTGCATCCAGATTTTTTTTATCAGCAGGATATTAGACAGTTCAGAGAGATGAAGGCAGTTTCTGAGGAAGCAAATACTGTTATCTGATTTAACATATATCTAGTATAGACTGCCTGGATGCAGTAGGGTGGGGCTTAATCTCTCTCAGCTTTGTCCATTGAAGTTTGTGCAGCTGCAAGTGAAATTTGTGGATGAGGAGGTGAAGTTGTGATAGAGGTGATGATTTATCCCACAGTTTTCTGGGTTTGAGTATGTGTACCTAAAGCTGGGTGGCTAGGAAGATTAGAGATTCTATTGGTGTATTACCCAACCTACTGCTCAATAGTTTTCCCTTCCTGAATTAGCCAGGGTGGTCTCAAAATTGGTGTTGGATTCCCCTTGGCTGGGGAGCTTTATGTCTCCAGTGACAACCATAGGTCTGTCCCTACTCATGCTCCTGGACACACTCATTTTCTATGCTGTACTGGGGGCTGATGGTGATCAGGGAGTGGAAGAATTTTCTATAGTTCTGTTATCATGGAGAGATCACTACCTAGTGGGATTTAGACTTCCTGGGACTCAGAGCTTCTGCAAGGGTGGTGGACCCATTAAGATGTTCTGCCATAGGAGGCTTATGGGTCAGGATTTCTGGTGGTTCTAGGGGGGTTTCCTGCTGCCTCAGCAGACTATTCTGTCAAAGTCTTGGTCAACTTCTGGAATAGGGAAATGGCCATGGCAGTGGACACAAGAATTTCTGAGTTTCCCCTCTCACGAAGTGAAACCAAACTAGCCCCCTGATTTTCCAGGGAGCTGATGACAATGAAATGAGCAAAACAGTGACAAGAGACATTGGTGGGAGACTTAGAGTGGGTCAGATTGAATACAGGAAATACAGACAATAAAAGCTTGGGGTTTTTTTCTCTGCCACCATTGCATCTGCAAAGAGCAGGTCCGTGGGACCATTTCAAGTGGTCAAGAATCTTTTACAGTGGGCCAGTGAGAGGAGAGTCCAGACCACTCAATGACCTACTGTGAAAACCTTACTTGTTACACTGCAGATAAAATCAGTTCTATTCTGACTTGGATTCAATAATTAATGGAGATATAGTGGATATAACTTTGCTTCTTGCTTGTCCAGTGACAATGGATACTTTTCATTTTGAAAAGTCCCAAAATATAGACAGGATTATAATGTGTTCTATGTGAGGCTGCCTTTGAAGAGTGTTCAGAAACTTCAGCTGGTCCAAGGAGCTGCAGGCATGTTGTCATCTGGAGCTGGTTCCAATTGACAATTCAGCACAAAACTCTGTCTCACAACCCTCCTAGGTACATCTGGTGGGGAAACAAGGGAGGGCCTTCTCAGTGGTTGCTTCCAGGCTCTAGAATTCCCTTCCTAGAGAGTTTAGACTGATGCCCTCTTTGCTGTCTTTCCACAGGCAGCTAAAGGGTTTTTGTTTGTTTGTTTCAGCAGTCCTTTGAAAACTGACTGCTCAGTAGGAATGGGCTTTATACAATGTACTATAGAGTCTTATTTCTTGTTGTCTTATTAATGGGTACGTTTTAATTGGCTTTAATTTTATTGATAGTTTAATGATATTTTTAATTTCTGTATTAGGCTCGTTTTAGCTGTGTTCATTTTAACTGTTGTTGCCTTGAGTCCCAGACTGGAAAAAATTGGGATATCATCATCATCATCATCATCATCATCATCATCATCATAGATGTATACTTTCAGTTTGCCTATCCTGAGACCAACTAATCAAGTCAAACACAGCTCACCAACTGTGCATTATGTCATTTTCCCCACTGTTTGCATTGGACTTACCACATGCCTGAGAGACAACAGTAATCTAGCTGATAAAAGTGTGATGGACAGCTCCTAGTGCAACCAGCTGAAAGAGACTGTGCAACTATTCTGTCTTTCTCTCCTCAGTGGAATCATAGAGTTGGAAAAGACCACAGGGGCCATCAAGTCCAACCTCCTGCTATGCAGGAACACACATCAAAGCATTCCCAACAGATGGCCATCCAGTCTCTGCTTAAAAACCTCCAAAGAAGGAGACTCCACCACACTCCAAAGCAGCATATTCCACTGCCAGACAGCTCTGACCATCAGGTTCAAGTGGAACCTGAGCTTCAAGTGGAATCTCCTTTCCTGCAGCTTGAATCCATTGCTCCTTGTCCTAGTCTCTGGAGTGGCATAGAACAAGCCCGCTCCCTCCTCAACATGACATCCCTTCAAATATTTAAACATGGCTATCATGTCCCCTCTTAACCTTCTCTTCTGCAGAATAAATATACCCAGCTCCCTAAGCCGTTCTTCATAGGGCATGGCTTCAAGACCCTTCACCATTTGGGGCGCCCTCCTCTGGACGCGTTCCAGCTTGTCAACATCCTTCTTGAATTGAGGTGCCCAGAACTGTACACGGTATTCCAAATGAGGCCTAACCAATGCAGAATAGAGTGATACCATTACCTCCCTTGATCTAGACACCATACTCCTATTGATGCAATCAAGAATTGTGTTGACTTTCTTGGCTGCCACATCACACTGCTGACTCATGTTCAGCTTGTGATCTACCAAGACTCCTAGATCCCTTTCACACATACTGCTATCCAGCCACGTGTCCTATATTTGTGCCTTCCATTTTTTCTGTTTAAGTGCAGGACCTTACGTTTCTCTCTGTTGAAATTCATTTTGTTAGCTTTGGCCCAGCTCTCCAATCTGTCAAAGTCGTTTTGAAATTTGATCTTGTCCTCTGGTGTATTAGCAACCCCTCCCAATTTGGTATCATCTGCAAATTTGATCAGCATGCCCTCCACTCCTTCATCCAAGTCATTGATGAAGATGTTGAATAGCCCTGGGCCCAGGACAGAACCCTGTGGCACCCCACTAGTCACTTCTCTCCAGAATGAAAAGCAGCCATTGGTGATCAACCAATTACAAATCCAACTAACAGTAGTCCTGTCTAGCCCACATTTTACTAGCTTCTTTGCAAGAATGTCATGTGGAACTTTGTCAAAGGCCTTACTGAGGTCAAGATATGCTACGTCTACAGCATTCCCTTCATCTATCAAGCCTGTAACCCTATCATAAAAAGAGATAAGATTAGTCTGGCATGACTTATTTTTGAGAAATCTGTGCTGGCTTTTAGTGATTACAGCATTGCTTTCTAAGTAATTACAAACCAACTGTTTAATGATCTGCTCTAGGATCTTTCCTGGAATTGATGTTAGGCTGACTGGGTGATAATTATTAGGGTCCTCTTTTTCCCCTTCTTGAAGATGGGGATGACATTTGCCCTCCTCCAGTCTGCTGGGATTTCTCCTGTTCTCCCAAGAGTTCTCAAAGATTATTGCAAGTGGTTCAGAAATGAATTCTGCCAGCTGTTTTAATATCCTTGGATGTAATTCATCTGGCCCTGGGGACTTGAATTCATCTAGTTTAGCCAGATATTCCTGTACTACTTCTCTACTCATTCTGTGCTGCATTCCCCCCCCATTCCTCACCTGCTCCCCACGCCCCAGGTTGGGTACTTCTATCCTTCTGAGGAAAAACTGAGGCAAAGAAGGTATTGAGTAGTTCTGCCTTCTCTCTCCTGCCCCCCGTTATTAATTGGTCACCTTCTCCACGCAGTGATCCTATCATTTCCTTGTTTTTTGTTTTGCTGCGGACATATCTAAAAAAGCCCTTTTTATTGTTTTTGATGCCTCTGGCAAGCCTGAGTTCATCCTGCGCTTTAGCTTTTGTGACCTTTTTCCTACATCTCCTGGCTATTTGCTTGAATTCCTCTTTGTGGTTTCACCATTTTTCCATTTCCTGTACATGTTTCTTTTAACACTTAGCTCAGCTGAAAGTTCTTCAATCAACCATTCCGGTTTCTTTACCTGCCATTTTCCCTCCTTATTGGCACAATTTTCAATTGTGCCTTCAGTATCTCACTTTTAAGAAACTCCCATCTGTCATGAACTCCTTTCTCTTTTAGTATTCTTGACCATGGGATTTGAGCAAGTAACTCCCAAAGTTTAGGGAAATCAGCTTTCTTAAAGTTTAGGATGCGTGTCTGGCTACACTTGGCTTCTCCTTCCCACTGAATGACAAACTCCAAAAGAGCATGGCCACCACCTCCACCTTATCAACTAAGTCATCCCTGTTGGTCAGGATCAGATCTAAAACAGCCAATCCCCTTGTTGCCTCTTCCACCTTCTGGACCATGAAATTGTCTGCAAGGCAAGCGAGGAACCTGTTGGACCTTGCGGTCTTTGCAGAATTTGACTGCAAACAAATATCAGGATAATTGAAATCCCCCATTAACATTGTATCTCTCCTTTTTGAATGTGTGGCCATCTGCTCCAGGAAGGCCTCATCCATGTCCTCAGGCTGGCCCGGAGGCCTGTAGCAAACCTCCACAATCACATCCCTATTGTTTCTCGCTCCCTTAATTCTTACCCAGATGCTCTTGACTTGGCCTCCCGGATTTAAGTCCTGGATCTCTTCACAAGTGAAAACCTCCTTGACATACAAGGCTACTCTTCCTCCTTTCTTGTTTGGTCTATTTCTTCGAAATAGGTTCTACTCCCTTTTCCTACGTTCCAATCATGAGATTCATCCCACCAGGTTTCAGTGATGCCTATTAAATCATATTTAAGATTTTGCTGATCTCATCTGTACTGCAGACCTCTGTACCTTTTTAAAAGCTGCTCTTGATGGTTTGTGACCCTTTGCAGAAGTGTGGGGTATTGTGTGGAGGTCAGCATTACATAATGGAAATTGGAAAAATTGTGCGCCTTACATTGTACAAATGTATTTTCTGCTATCATATAGCTACCATTAGATACAAAGTGTTATCATTACTTAAATATACTATTTGTTTGTTTGTTTGTTTGTTTGTTTATCTGTCTAGTAAATTAGTTATTTTATGTAGAGTATCGGCCAAAGGCTTCCAGAGTAAATTACAAATCATTAATTTGACAATTTCAGTAGACTTACAATCTAAATCGGACAGGACACACAAGGAAAAGAAGATGGCAGTGGGTGAAGGGACTGAGTTCAGATGCTGGCTGTTCTCCTTCCCCCTCTGAGGGTGGAGCAATGGCCATTGGAGTCTGGAGGAAGGGGTTCTCACCAACTGCTATATCCCTTAGTTTTCATACTAAGGCATCCAGACCACGCAATGCAATATTTAAACCATCAGATAAAATGAGGAATTGGTTGGAAATAGCAGCCAATTAATTTTAAAACAGCAACCAACATCAAGAATAGAAATAATTGCCTTGGCTGGCCAGAATTTGGACAAGAAGTTCTTAAGCAGCTGGTTGGTACCATGTGTTTTTGGTTTGCAAGTATGAATATACCTTTGACACAAAAAGTAAAAAAAAAATTAGTGAGAATACAGATAGTTTGGTGCCAACTTATTAAAATATAATGAGAATGCAGAAGTTTGACATAGCAGGTTGAAATACAGCAAGAATTACATGACAGGTAAACGTGGCACATAAGCAGATTTGTCATACTATATTTCAAAATAGCCACCTAAATTTTTAGATGGGAATTTTAAAATGACAGAATTGGGATATTATCTGTGCATTCCTGCTCGTTTGTTGTTTACTTGCATTTTGGCAGCATGTGTGTTACCCACCTAACTCCTTTTGAATCTGAATAAAGTATTGTAGAGCAGGAGGGAACTTGGATCAGAATTCCTTCATAGCTCTCTGGGTCATTTGCAGCAGGTCAACAAGGGTTTCAAATCAAGCTTCCAGTGCTTTAAGAATGATGGCACAGGAAGTCTGTTGCTCCTTCTAAATTAGGCTACTGATACAAAAGACTCTTATGAAGGAACAGGACCTGATTTCTACATAGAAAGAATCTGTGTGGAAGTCCAGACTCTAGTACTGTTAAACAAATCCCTGAGTTGATCATATGCTAAGAGGCAACTTGTCCCACACTTTAGAAGGATCCTTCTAACATTCTATGTTACTAAAGCACCCCAGTCCATTTGGTGGACATAAGGCTTCTAGTCAGAATCCAGATGTTGCAGGCCTAAAATCTCTCCAGCCTTGCCCTACAATCTTGCTTTGCGCAAACCCATGACAATAGTAGATATTTCCTTCTCCTACCATCAAGCTGGAAGCAAAAGGAGATTCTCCCCATCCCCTGCCCCTGCTTTCTCACTGAAAGGACTCCTTCTTACTAAGATGAGACTTGCATTAGCTATGTCTTACTTTCTTACACACACATAACTGCTCCTCTCCACAACACTCTGTGGGCCAAACGAACACCCCTTCTAGCTACCTGCACATAAGTATAGATTCAAAGGCTTCCCAGGGCTGCCAGGTAATGACAGCAGGGTCTTCTCCTTCTTTGTGATCTTTGTTCTTTTGTTCTTTATAAATTTCTCCAAAGGAAACATAAGATTCAGAGTTCAAAGACTGAGGGAAATACTGCCCAAACCATCACAGAATCATATGGGAGTAGATACAGCCAATATAGCTGGTAATAAATCATCTATGGCAGATGCCTGTTAAAACTTCTCTTGACAGCTTGGAGGAAGAGAATTCCACAGTCTCCAAGGCAGAAGCCAATACCATTGCTAAAGCCTTTATTGTATAACTAGAAATCTTTTAGCTTAAACCCTAACGTAATTTGTATTTTAAATCCATTGCATCTTTCATGTATGCTATAGAATGAAAAATTATTTCCCGTCTTATTTCTGATTTTTTAAAAATATTTACAAATCTTCAGTTTATTCCTTTATTCCCTTCTAGGCTGGGAGGATTTTTGAAAATTACTGTGGTTCTTCTCTGAATCTTGTTTGTCTTTTCAATACTTTTGTTGAGCTGATGGCTAGAACTAAAATATAGATCCCAAAAGTTACGCCCTTCTCTGGAACAAAAGCGAAAGGAACTAGAGAAAGGAACCAGTAATAGCTGGTGTGGAGAAGAGATTGAATCTTGAGATCTTTGTGGAATCAAACCAACACTGGAATACTCTGCCTCAGAGTGTGTTGGAGTCTTCTTCTTTGGAAGTTTTTAAACAGAGATGGGATAACCCTGTCAGGAGCATTTTCATTGTGTATTCCTGCATGGCAGGGAGTTGGACTGGATGGCCTTTGTGGTCTCTTCTAACTCTATGATTCTATGAGTCTATTATTCTTTTGTATACACCTTGAGAGTCAGTTTCTCCTTCACATCAGTTTCAACGTGATACTTTTTATTTCTTCATGATTCTCACATTGAACCTCTATATTGCTATGAGAAGAGAATAAATAAAATAAATAAACCAACATATAGACATGAACAGCTGAGATTAAATATTTCACAATGTTATTAAAGGAAGATGGCAGCATATACAATTTTTATGAGCCATGTGCAAGCTGGTTTTATTTAGAGCTGCTGCAAGGAATTCAGTAAGGATGCTCTGTGTAAGTGAACACCACTACTTAATTATTTTTTTCTCAAGCGGAATCAAGGTGGGTAACACAGCCTACCTTGATTTTGCCCGGTCACACAATCCATACCTCCCTGTCTCTAAGGGGGTGAAATGTTACCTTCAGGATCCTTTGAAGATGGTGGCAGCATTCCTATACTGCCACCATGGAGTGGTGTTGTCAATGTCAGGGCGGCAGCTAAGCAGAGGCGAAGGCAGAAGTGGGATTTTATAGCTTTAGTAGTAATAAATCAAGAGGTTATGTCACCAAATGTCAGTGTAAACAAACAGCAAAGTCCCAGGAATGGCAAACTCAAGCAGCAAGGTCAGCCTGGAACACAAAAAGCCCACATCACAGGACATAGATTCACAGTTGGTAGATAGCTGTTGCCCCATGTCCAACCCCAACAGCATCTGACTTAAATAATCAGTCTTAGAGGCCGATCAAATGTCCGTTGGCCCAGCTCACAGCTGGAGCCTCTCAAGCCTTCAGGGCCGAGTCATCAATCCCTTCTCCCGCAGATGCTGAGACCTTCAGACCGCGTCTTTCTCCAGTTGCCTCTGGAGGAACGTGGGAGGAGGGTCCGCTGCAAACTCCAGACTGGAGTCAGAAACACCAGCCTCTGCTTCTGGAGCGCAAATGTCTGCTGCAGGTACTGACCTGGGCTCCCCACCAGGGATAGCTGTGGGGTCGCAGGCAGACTCCTCCCTAGGCGCTGAAGGAGACCCCTCTCCAGAAGGCCCCTCCAAGGGATCCTTCCCAGGCTCGGAATCCAAGTCCAAATCGGAAGCGAGATCAGCCTGGCTCATGACAGGTGTTTCTCCACCTAAAGAGCTGAAAAATGACTGGCATATTGGCATACAAATCTTAGAGGCCTTCTCTTCACTAGGAAATGTGCACACAACCTTACTTTTCCACAGGGAACTGGACTGGGGCTACAAGCCCAAATAAACTATTTGGGAGAATTATGCTTCATGTGATCAAGGATGCTTCCCCTCCCCAAGAACTGTGTGTAGAGCTTAATTTCCCCATTGGGTTTTAAGAATGCCCAAAGCTACTCCTGTGCCTGCCTTACCCTTGCCATAATGTTTGTTTATGTGGAACCATGTGGCAAGGATAGAGAAGGGGCCACTGCTGTCAGTGAGCACAGAGTGAAAGCAAGGCTATGTTTACCCTGAGTCTACTCACATTTACTCAGAGCATTTTTCTTTCACAGGGCCCCCTGATTGAGTATAATGTAGTAGTTTGAGTGTTGGAGACCAGTGTTCAATTCCCCACTCAGCTGTGGAAACGCACTGGGTGATCTTGGATAAGTCACATATTCTCAGCCCAAGAAAATCCCATGATAAGTTCACTTTAGGGTCTCCATAAGTCAGAAACAACTTGAAGGCACACAACAACACAGTTGTTTGCTTTGTTTGTTATTTCATGATGACACTTCAGTGCATTGCATTTAACTAGTCATAACATTTTAATGTAACTTTGGCCCTTTCCGCACGGCATTTTCCATGCAAAAGGGCACCTGGAGCGTCACACGATTGTGAGGAGCAATCTGCACGATGCACTCACAATTGCATGATGCTCCAGGGGCCAGCAGGTGCTGATAGTGCACCTTTTCATTTTCGGCTAGAAGCTGAAAATGGTGCGCGATCACGCATTGCTCCCCAGCCCGTGCGCACTTACCTGGTGTGCGGAGCCTCTGGAGCCGTGCCTGTCATGCTTTCTGCCCCAGCACAGCCTGGGAAACTCTCAGGCTGCACTGCAGAAGTAAGAGGCGAGGCTCCCGCGTGAGCAGGCAGCTTATGTGGAGCTGAAGCAGCAGGGACGCGAGAGCCTCTCGCCAGAGGCTGCTCACATGATTCCCGCACCCCAGCGCCAGAAGAAGATAAGGTGCAGAAAAGGTCTTTGCATTTGCATTGCAAAATGTTATCTGTGGGCAATGGTGGTGGTGGGTTGATAGTGATCAAGATCCCAGCACTTGTAGAGCAGGGATTTATCCCTCCCCTATTGCAGTCCTAAGGAAAATTCTCCTCTGAAGCTGCAGTTGGCCTTGGAAGGAAACCCCAAAGAGTGACTTCAGAGGTAGTTGACTTCACAGCATTAACATCCCTACAAATTGAACTTCCTTCTGTGAATAATGCTATGTTATCTATTATAATTATTAGTTGATTTCTTTCAGAATAAATCCTTTATCCGGTTTTTCTTTTTCTCATTTGTCTGGGAGAATAGGCAGTGATCAGAAATCATTTGTTTAAAAAAACCCTATAAAATTCCTGATACCTAACAATCATATTACTGTGGTAGGACTATTTACATTTCTACTAGTCTTACATCACCCCTCTAGTGTTCTAAAGCCTCATCTGTACCAACTCTTCTAGTTAGCCCTTGGAATTTGCATTTTAACTGGGAATGTGCAAGCATTTTGATTGATTCAGACTGATTTGAATCAGCTACAGGGTTCATTGCATTGGCCCCACTCAGTTCTAGAGCAGAACAGTTCAGTCTTTTTGGAACTGATGAGTCCCAGATGTCCAAGGTTAGTGGGAAAAGCCTGGTAGTATGTGCTGCGTAAGAAGGAAAATCTTTGACATCCTCACTTATGGGGACAAACAATTATGGTCATTCTCTCCTGTAAGAGAAAATAAATATTTCTCTGTAGTATTCTTCCCCTACTCAAACTTTCTGAAATATTGCAGAGGAATTATTGCATGGAGAAATTATGTGGTGTTTGCACCAACCAACCCTACCTTTTCTGTGCATAAAACAGATTTTCTGTACAAGAAACAGTATTTTCTGCATGACAAACACATTTTCTGTACAAAAAAAGGAGGAGATTATGCACATACACATATATGTTTTTCTCCACAAAATAACTCCTCTGCAACACTTCAGAATGTTTGGCAGAAAATTGTACAAAGTTCTTGCTGGTCCCTTAGTCTTCCCCAACAGGGTTTGGCAACTGTTGAAAAACTTGCTTTTTGTTTCGGAAGTGAATAATTATGAATGTTCTTTCCATCTTTAGTCTCCAATGTGGCCATAGAAGCAAGATACTGAGATGCTGTGACATGAAGGGGAAGGAGGAAGCTGGGCTTTCCTCATTGACAGCTCTCATGTGCATAAATCTGGGATATAAATCTCACCAGAAATCTCCAGTAACAGTGCTTATGGGGATTATGTGAGTTCACTCAAGTTATACAGTCAATCTCTTCCAGTGTATCTTCGTTTCTGTTAGTATTGGATTATGAAAGACTTATGGTTAGGTTTTTCTCATGGAGTCTTTCTTAATTTCCTTTTATTTTTATTTTTTTAATATCATAGGCTTAAGCTTCTATTTGTCTTCCTTGTTAATTTGCATGTCTAAAGAGTCTGTGTATTTTACGTGTCAAATCCCAATTGTCCCTAGTTGTTGGTGTTATTACTTAAGGTAGGCAGTCTATGTCACCACAGGAAAGGCACAGCATTGTTTGGGGCCATACTGAGGTAGAAAGGATGCCAAGCCTTCATTGAAGGCAGGAAATGCACTAGGATAAACAATGGTACAGAACTGGCATCCTCTTATAATGCCATCAGAGGCAGGATCAAGCAGTCTTGCCCAGGACAGAAAGAAAGAAGCCAAGACACCCAGGTATTAGGGGTAAGACCCATAGGGCAAGGCACAAAGGGTGATGGCTATAGCTACTCTCAGTTCCCACTAACCTGCAAGAGGCTTAGGCAGGCAACTCTAAAACTGAAATGGTGGGGGAATATGGGGCCATAAGAGGGAAGTGATAGCCCTGATCACAAAATGTTTTAAAGAGGAACAGGAGGGGTCACTGAGGGATATCACCAGTTGAACTCAGTGATGTAGACTTGAATCAGTTGACTCAGACTCAAGTCAGACTTAAGTCACTTCAGTGACTCAACTTGGACTTGACTTGGCAAAAATTACTGATTCAACTTGACTTGAGACTTGCATATTTTTGGTGACTGACTTGCTGCCCTTGGTTCAGTAACATAACATATTCCTCCAGAAACCTTATAACTTACTGGTCACATGTCAATCTGTCTCAAGCCCAAAGTGTGGACACATTCCTCAGAAGCAGCAGCAAATGGGCTTCAGGTAGGGTAGAGGTCTGCTCAGCAGCCTGCCCCTGCTGAATATCAGAGGAGCCTTCTAAAACTTTTCCTGAGAGCAGAAGGCAAGACTCATGCCCAGAGTGTGGGGCATGTATCTCAGAGGGGCACAGAAAATGTGTTACGCAATGAGCTTGAGAAGGAAGGATCCTTCTTTCTAAAGCTCTTGAAGCTTCAGTAATGGGGAATAAGAAGCATCCTATTCCCCACTTCTGAAAAAGCCTCCAGCTTTGCAGATGGGAAGTAAGAAGGATCCTATTCCCCACTTCTGAAGCTGCAGATGGCAAAATCACAAAAGTGGAGGGCTGACCCTACTTAAATTGTTAAAACTGACTTTATTCAACTTTGTCCAGAAATTCTGGGATACAGCTTGGAGTGTAAAGTTGGCTCCCAGACTTGAGACTTGACTTGAAAGTATCTTGCAAGGACTTGAGACTCGACTTGAGACTTGAAGGTAGAGACTTGAGGCTTGACTTGAGACTTGGAGTAAAAGACTAAATACATCACAGGTTGGACTACTGGTAACAATAAATGCAGCATACTCCTATCACCCTCCTATATTCTGCTGCATCATTGAATTTCAATAGTAGAATAAAGCAAAAAATAATCCTATATGTAACTGTACTGTCAACACTGGTGTTATCTTGTATCTTAGATAAACTTCAACAGACTACACAGAAATCGATTTCTAGTTTTGTAAAACCCTTTTACTTGGCCAAACAAGCAGAGGAAGTGGTTTAAGGCAAAATCTCAGGAGTGAAGACTTTCAAGAGTGGAGAAACCAATTGTGGGGACAGATTTATTGGAGGAGGTTTCAGCCAGAGGGGGGTCCAGAGGCTGCAAGAAAGGCCCTAGAGGCTACTTGTAGCTCACCAACTGTCCTTACCACGTCCCTAAAGCACAACTCTTCTTATGCTTAGGTAGTTCTAACTGGATGGAGTCTCATGCTGCTTACCATTTTATTAGCTTTATTGGTTTTCAACTTGGCTTAAAGAGTATGTGAAAGACTATACCACAAAGTAATTTTATCATTTAATGGCACAATGATTAAATATCTCCTATGAACAGTAAACATTCACTGTTGGGTTTTCAAAATCTGTCACTGGTTTAAGACATCATTAAGGCTTTGATTGTCACATCTCTAATAGGTGCTCACCAGGATCCTTTGTGAACAAAATTATCTGTAGTTAGCTTTTGGTGAGGAGGGGTTGCATCACTGATTCTACATGCAAAAGGAGAAGGCAGGAAATGTTTTGGTTTGGTGAGTGTGATGCTCATAAAAGTGAGAAATATACAATGCTGAAGCCATCCTGCTGTGAGCACTCTCAGTAGAACAATCTGCTTAAAATGAAGCATCTGCATGTATTTTTCTGAAACTGGCCTATTAGGTTAGATTTACACTGACATCACACTAAAACTGGTTTGCAGATCAGCAGTTACACTGCCTGGTTGCCCAAGTGTTCCATTAAATTGGAATTGGGGTATATACTTTGTAGGCAATGCATCTGTCATTAGACTCATTTTATTAACTATCATGGCAAGGAAAGAACCAACATGGCAGACCACCAGCCCATGAAAGAGTGGTTGCTTTGCTGCTTAGATTTCTCTTTCTTCCTCCTTCCTGTTTCACATCTGTCAGGTCTGACCATGCAGACCGAGGTATTGTACCTTTTAACATCTGTGGATCATTTTGAAGATTGTAGGTACTTTATAGGTGTTAAATAGAACTGAGTACATGTAGAATGTAGCAGACCATGATTAAAGCTCACTTTCTGCAGGAAACCTACTGTGCAGTTGACTCCTTGAAATGCAACTGCATGGCAGCAGCCCCCTGTGACAAGTCATTCATTTGAGGCAGTTCTCTGTGTGAATGCTACAATTTCCACCATGTTGGTATGCCATGGCTTTAAAAAAAAAAGTCTCCATTTGCCTGCTTGAAATCGACAGACCACATGAAGAGCTACTTTACACAAATGGTTTGCCGCAGGAGTTGTCTTCATAAGGTTGCATTTTGAAGTGCCCACCTACAGAGCTGTTTGCATGGTTAAACTAAACTTTAGTGAGAACCATTGGTGAATCCAGAAACAGTATGTACTGTGTAATTCACGGATATTAAAGAAGGCTTTGATGATATTTTGGAAAGAACTGAGGCTTCATTTGAACTAGTGTTCTCAGTACCTATTCAGAGAACCTTGTTTATGTGCCACAGCCCAGGAAAGTCAGGAGTGTTCCTAATCAGTCATGAGGCAGATAATCAAAAGGGGATTCAGTCAGTGCTGGATGTGTGGTTACACTCTCCTTGAAATCTAAAGTTGAATATTTGGGTGTATTCTTGGACATAGCCCTGAGCCTATATGCCCATGAGACCACAAATGCATTTGTACAGGTAAAAGTAGTGCACACACTAACCCCATTTCTGGGGATCTCTGATGTCACCCTGGTGATATGTGCTTTACATTACATAAAAACATTGAACCACAGAGTTGACAGAGGCTTCACAGGCCATCATGTCCAACCCACTGGTATATGCAGGAACTCCAATTAGAACATCTCCAGCAGACAGCTGTCTAGCCTCTTTCTGAAGATATCCAGAGAAAGAGACTCTACCCTCTCTCTAGATAATTAGTTCCATTTCCAAACCACTCTTATCAGCAAGAGGTTCCTTCTAATGTTCAATAGGTATCTACTCCATCGTAACTTAAAGCATTAGACCTGGTCCTACTCTCTGGAGCAGCAGAGAACAAACTTGCCTCCTTTTCTTTGTGACAGCTCTTTAGATATTTAAACAGTCACATCACCGCCCCCCCCCAGTCTTCTCCTTGTCAGGCTAAACATACTCAGGTCCCCCAACCTTTCCTCATACATTTTGTTCTCCATGCCTCTTAGCATCCTTGTTGCTCTTTTGTTCTGCTCTGATTTGATTAGATCCTTCTTAAAATGAGATGCCCAGATCTGAACACAGTGCTCCAGGTGAGGCCTGACTAGTAGAATATAGTGGGACTATTACTTCCTTTCAAGAGCCTGCTGATGTAGTGGTCTGAGCTACTATGACCCTGGACAACAGGGTTTGATTGCCCACTTGGCCATGGAAACCCACTGGGTGACCTTGGGTGAGTCACACACACAGCCCCCAGAAAACCCCGTGACAGGTTGTCTTAGGGTTCCCATAAGTGGTAAATAACTTGAAGTCAAACAATAACAACAACAAATTACTTCCCTTGACTTGGAAACTAAGAGGCATACCTGAATTAACAAAGTCAATGCGTTCCTGAGCAAGACTTCTTCAACAGATAATTTGTTCCCAGAGGCAGAAGTAACATGGAAAGAATAACGATGGGTTCCAGTTCCACAAAAAAGAACATGTTTCAGGTAATGTTTTATCCAAAACTAGCAATATACCCCTGAGAAATGAAATAACCAGGTCAGTTATGCCTTGCATAAATAGAAAAAAAATATTGTGAATTCTCTTAGAGATCATTTGAAGTCTTCTTCCAAAATGCATCCGGATATGTTCTCTTATTTCACTAGCCCACATTTTTCTTATGATTTCCATTTTGGTGGCCAGACATATGGATCTCAGCTTCTTCTACTTGTTGGGAATAGCTGGTGAGACCAGCTTATATGCTCTATTCTTCACTCTCTATTCTGCTTTTCACACATTCTCAATAAGTTGCTCTTCGCCTTGCCTGTCCTAGGCAGGCACACTTAGCTGTAGAATGATCAGGCATAGTGGACAAACTGAGGGAGAAAAATTCCTACTCAATCTCCAGACAACCAGATAATTCTCATACAGCACTGAGGGTAAGAAGGTAGGTCATGCTGCTCTGAACCAAATGAGGTCACATGGAAGGTGAACTGGCCTCAAATAGACTGTTGCTAAGCCACTGTCATGTAACGCATCCTGGCATGCACTGCTGGGTGCAAAACAGCTGGTCTCTTCCAGTGAGGGTACCAAAACAGTACTCTCCCCGTCAGTGCTGGAGTCATGAGGGTTCGGGTACATGTTCTGTAAGTTTCAGCCCAGTCCTAGTTTATCAAGGTCCTTTTGAATACTGTTCTTATCTTCCAGTGTGTTACCTGTTCCTACCTGCCCCCATTAGTTTTGTATCATCTGCAAACTTTATAAGGATTCCTTCTACTCCATCATCTACGTTATTGATAAAAAAGAGTCCTGCATCACTCTTCTCAAGACTTCACTCCAATTTGAAGCACAGCCACTGCTGAGCACAATTTTCCAACCAATTATGGATCTAGCTGATGGTATTTGCTTCTATTCCTGATTTCATTGTTTGTTAATCAAAATATCATGGAGGTCTTTCTGAAATGCTTTACTGAAATCCAGATAAATGACGCCTACAGTATTCCTACCATCTACTAAACTGGTGACCCAATTAAGAAAAATATTAGATTAGTTTGGTAGGATTTGTTCTTGATTAACTCATGCCTGCTTCCAATAATCATTGCATTGTCATGCATACAGTTGCTAACAGACTCCCTTTTCCGGGTTTTGAAGCCAAACTGACTCGCCTTTACTTCCCTGGATTTTTTTTTCTCTTTCCAAAGTGAAGCGCAATGTTTGCTCTTATATAGTCTCTGGTACCTCACTTGTTCTTTGAGATTTCTCAAAAGTGATGGCAAGTGGTTCAGCGAGATATCATAGTAAAATTAAGAGTGCCTCAGGAGATCTTACATAGTAAAATTAAGAGTGCCTCAGGAGATCTTACAGTCATTTGCATTATACAATGTATACTGTCTTTGTAAAGGGTTCAAAAACCCTCTAAAATTCTGAAATCAGAAAGTTAACTAAGGCTGCTTACATGGAAGATACAGGGCTGCCTTATCCATTAGGCACTTCAGGCACAGTGCCTAGGACCTATGAGAATTTTAGGGCCCACAAAAATAGGATTAACAAAAAACTTTACCACTAGTAGTATGAGTTGAAGCAGAGAGTCAAATACAAGAGTGCCAAGGGCCAATGAAGGCCTTAATGCAGCCCTGGGAAGATATAATTCACCTGCTGTAGCAGCTTCACTAGCTACTGGTCTTTTTTTCCCATCACAATTCAGTGTTCTGGTTATGACTCATAAAACCCTATACAGATGATCTGAAATATGATCTGAAATAATCTGTCTTCCTTTGTTGGCTCAGATGATCTGAAGTATTCTGTCTCCCTCAAATGATGATGAATATTCTGTCTCCCTCAGATGATCTGAAATAGTCTGTCTCCCTATGTGTGCCTATCTGAGTTTTGAGGTTCCCATGGAAAAGCTTTTATTAGCCTAAATCCTGTAGATAGTCCTGTCGAGAGTAGGCATACTGAATCAATGGAATTAATCTAGATGTTGACTCGTCATTCAATAATTGATTGAATAGGCCTACTCTGGTTGGGGCTACTAACAGGATATCAGCCTATAGGTCCTACCACCATCCCAGGCATATCTGATACCTTCTCAGTGGCCACTTCAGGCTATGAAATTCCTTCCTTCAGGAACTTAGGTGAGCTCCTGCTCTACTCTGATTTTCCTGTCTGGCTGGTTTTAAACAGACTTTGCTTATTAACTAGTTCTTAAAGAAGGGGTTTTAATGAGAAGTGCTATATTTTTTCCTCATCTGTTATGTTTTAAATGCATTAAAACTGTTTTTAATTCAGTAGATTTTTAAATATAGTACTTTACTTAATTGTTTTTTTCTATTATAATTGATTTTAGTTTTGATCTATGTTATAAGACAAATTATATTCTGCACTGGGAAACAGTGAGGTTATAAAACAAATAGATGAATATGTCATGAAGTACAAGAATTCTAAATGAAGTGCTCCTGCATATGTACATGGTGTTTTTATACCAATAATTGAGTCATCAAAAATGCAATATTTGTATTTTATTAGGTTTTAAAGAAAATACAGTAGTGAGATTCGAATGAAAGAAATACAGTGTTTGTAGCTTCATGGAAGGTCTTTGTCTAAAGAAAGGCCCTTTCCACACGCGAAGGAAAAAACGTCCTGAGACGTCCTGAAACGGAGCTTACCTGAAACCTGGTAAGTCCGTCGCCACATGGAGCAGCGCGTTTTTGCTGTTCCACACTCCTCGGCGTCCTGCGGCACCCAAAATGGTGGCTTACGACTGGCAGAGGCTCTCCATCAACCGAAGAAGCTTGCCAGGCAGAAAACCCATCCCTGGCAGATCTGCAGGCACGCCTTTGCGTGCACCTGCAAATCCACACCAGGCGCTGCGACGGGGCTGCACGATCGTGCTTTTTAAAAACCTCTTCGAAAGTGGTTTTTAAAAAGCACATGGCGCTGCCAATTCCGGTCACCCTAGCGCGGATTGGGGTGTGGAATTACACTAAAGTAATCCGCCCCAATCCATTTTACGGTGTAGACGACCTCCGTCAGAGGTTGCGCTACACCATTTTAATACCCCCGTGTGGAAAGGGCCTTTTTTTTTAAAGAATATACTAGCTTTTCCAGGATGGTTTGATGATAATTGTAGGTTTTTTATATTATTGGTTATCAGTAATTATTTCTAAAAGTATGAAGTTCTGAGTATTTTACATCAGTGTGCATCATAAAGATGCCCTAAATCCTATTGTTGTTGTTGTTGCATTTATATATCCCAACAGGATCCTGAGTATAAATAGAGTCAGTAGTAGCAGCAGAGCAGCAATGAGATGATGATGATGCCATCAGTGTCTGGATACTTTAATCATAGCACAATGAACAGTGTCCCAGAAGTGAAATTTTGCCTGCAGAGTACTAGAATGAGAGCCAAATTTTGAAATGTTTGGCTAAGATGTACCAGTTTTCATTTCAGTTTTCTCTTGAAGTATAGTTTTCAATTGTTCGCATCCATTTGTTACACACCCATGATGTACCTTCCTTTTGCCAAAGCAGTTCACAACCATTAAAAAGACATAGTTAAGATCCACATAATATAAAAGTTAAAACATAATTAAACAATCAAAAAGAATTAAAATAATGTTAAAATACATAATTAAAAACTCCCAACTCATCAGCAACACAACATCCAGCACATTCTATCAGATATAATCACACATCAAATGGCTGTCTGAATAGGAACATTTTTACTTTATTGTGGAAAGCTAGTAGGGAGGGTGCCAGTCTGACTTCCCTGGAAAGGGAGTTCTGGAGTCTGGGGGCAGCTACCAGGAAGGTCCTGCTGTTCCCACCAGCTGTACCTATGAGAGTTGTGAGATGAAGAGAAAGGCTTCTCCAGCAGGTCCCAAAGTACTTCAGGGTAGAACAACAGGGTACAACAGCATGAAATTAGATATTATTTTACCTCTATATCTAATTGTTTAAAAAATAAGATAATATAGTGTGATTGAATAAGATAATAACATGTGCTTGTAAAACTTCCATGGCTCTTATTTGGACATTTTTTGCATATATTTAAATGTTGTTTGAGGTAGTTAGGTTGGCAGCCATTTTAGAAGTATGTGTTTCAATTTTCTCCATTTTCTTGCCATCCAACCACAGAAAGGTTGGCTAAAGAGCAATAAAACTGAAAGTAATCAGAGTGTTGGTCTAGGACTGTGGGAGACCGGGGTTGAAATCACCATTAGACCATGGAAACCTACTGAGTAACGATGGGCAAGTCTCAGTCTCTTCGTTACAGCAGAAGGCAGTGCCAAGCTGCCTCTGAACAGATCTTGTCAAGAAAACCCAGTGATAAGTTTCCCTTGGGGTCAAACTTTTTATTAACCTAAATCCTGAAGGCGCACACAACAACAACAACAACAACAAATCAGCATGGAAGTGGTAATACAGCTAAATAAACAGGAAGCTTATACAATAGAATTAACTTGAATATTCCTTTCCTTTTTGTAAGACTATTTGTTCTCCCTGAAGAGGAGGACATATGCACAACTTTGTGTGTACATAAGAGAGAGAATGAATTCCGAAGATTTTTGAGAAACAGATATGCTTACTATTAAGAATGTGGTAGGCAAGGATTTCTCTTTCTTTTTTTTTATCACTACCTCTCTTCAGTTATCTCCTAGCATTCTTTTTTAATTTAAAGTAGAATGATTCAGTTGGAACTATGCTACTTCATGATGGGTGACTATTTTTTATTCCAAAGATTGTCCCTTTAATGATGAAAAACCATGATGCAACCATGTGCCCATTGAAGCATTCTGTCCCAAATGAGAAATAATTGGTATGAGGGGGCTTGAATCAGAGGAATCCTTGGCCAGAATGAGACAAATCCAATAGTTTATTGGGCAATCACCACAGGCCTGTGTCCCAGTTGAAATCTAGTACTGGATGGTTTCCCAGACAAAAAAGTATGGGCCAGGTCTTTCAGCTCAGTGTGGACATACACAATAATCAGAAGAAGACAGAATACAAAGCAATTTAGATACAAGGAAGAGCAAGAACTACTTTAATAAATCTTTAAAAGTAGTTCCTGCTCTTCCTTGCATCTAAATAAATATTAAAATATTTATATACCCCCTTGTATTCCAGGATTTCAGGACAGCTTACAGTGAAATGAATCTAAACAATTCTTCTACCCTAATGTTATCACATTCTTCTGCACTTTAATAAGTTATCCACTGTCAACTCGCTTTTTCACTTTTCTCTCTTTCCTCCTTTCTTTCATCTCCCTAGGACCCTGAGCCACTTAATTGCGGACAAAATTATTCTTACTCTTTCCTCAGTTCTTCACTGTATTCTTTCCTTCTTCCTTTTCATGGATGCTCCTCATTTAGCACCTTCTCCTAGGGTGTTTTTTTCTAAACTATCTTCTTCCATCTGACCTCTTTATTTGGTCCCTTGACCCAGTTTATCTGCTTAAAGTTCATTGCTCTTATACTTACTCCTTCCCTACATCTTCCTTCTGTGTTTTCTGGTTCTTTACAAGAGTCATTCTATTTCTGCTTGTCTTTTTGTGTTGCAGTAGTTTTGCATTTTCTGGCTTTCTCTTTGATCTTACTTTCAGGTTTATTGTTCTTACTATTCTATCTACTGGAAGAGCCTCTTCTGTTACCACCAGTCAGAGTGATGAACAGCAAGAACACACGAGAGAGTCTTTGCTGTGGTACCCCAGTCCTATCATACCAGTCGTAGTCACCCTAGTGATAATAAAATAGCAAAAACATGGCTATTTACGAAAACTTAGGAGGCATGATTGATTCCATCCCCAGTTGCACATGTGTAACTTTAAATTGTTTTAACTTTTAAAAAACTGTCCCAGGCATTAAATGGCTTAAAGCATTTTTAGCATTTAAATTATATGTACTGTTTTAAACGGGTTTTGTTTGAGGTGATAAAGAGCAACAGAGAAAGCTGAAGGGAGTATAAAGGGGACACAAACAGTTGATATTAGAGTCTTTAGCAAAGCAAGTACATATAGTACATGCAGAAATGGGGGGAACCAACAGCAGTAAATGTTAGATAGTCATTGTTAACCAAAGTGGGGGTGCAGAGAAGATGATGAAATTGAGACATTTGTAATTGTCTCAAAATGTGTCAATGTTTAATCTTGTTCTCATAATCTGTTAACCTTCAATGGACGAAGCAATCATTAAGAGAGAAGATCAAATAGGAAGAGACCAGTCCTGGTCCATTCCCACATTTCCATACCAACAAAATTTCCGAGCAATTAGCTTCCTTGCTGTGTTTTACTTACTAGATATCTTGCTATTGCTAAATGGAATACATTTACTGACGTAAATAATCCTGTGGGATAGGATTATTTGTAGCTGTTTAATACTTGAATTTTAGATGTGCAATGATTTATTTAAACATTGATGTAGAACAAAGTTGCCTGACTGAAAGAAAAGAAGCTGTTGCAGAAAGAAAATGGGTTTTCCTGTTTCTCTGCATATGTGAGCACGCATTCCTGGTCATTGTTCTACTTCTTTCCTCCTGGATTCTGTTGGGTGTGGGTAGGAAGTGATTTTCATCATTGTACCCACGCGTGATGTTGTGACGAGCATTGGACTATGACTTTGGAGACAAGGGTTCAATTCCTTGCGCAGCCATGGAAATCCATAGGATGACCTTGGGCATGTCACACATTCTGAGCCTCAGAAACCCCTGTGATACATTCACCTTAGGGTCACCATAACCCAGAAACAACTTGAAGGCACACAACAACAACAATCACAATCCGTGTGTTTAGAAGCATCAGATACAGAATGGCCATAGCAAATTCCACTGATTTCAACAGGATAAAGGTGAGCAAGTGGTTATTTGCTGTGAGTATACTGCAGGTTTCCTAACAGAAGTGAAACCCTACATTGAAGAACTTGGATCCTACCAGAATTTGACCTACATAACAGTTTGGAAATAGATTATCTTAGGGTTCCCACCTTCTGCCCCTATATGTAACATAACACTTATTGTAACTACCATGCCAACAGCATTTACTAACTGAAAATAAAACTTCTGGGAGTGGGTATATTTCAATGGAATGGAATAGAGGCTGTTTTGGGCAAGCTAACGTTTGTGTTAGAAGGGTGTTTGTGTTGATTGTCTTACAAATGAGAAAAGGGCTAAAACACATCTTTTGCATAGAAGGGTTTCAGGTTCAGTCACCACAGTCTCTAGGCAGAGCTAGAAAATCCCCTGTGTGACTCCCTGGAAACTGCTTCCCATCACTGTAATCAACACTGAGCCAGATTTAAGTGGTACATGGCAGCTTCCTCACTTGTGTGTCATGAACTATGGGTTGTGAAGAAGGAGAGGGGACCATATATTGTTGCATTTGTTTTCATGATGGATTAAACCCTGGCAAATCTAAGCCTTAAATCCAGTGTTGAGCTGGAGTTGCAGCAACAGTGCCATATAACTTCCTTCTAGTCTCTGCAATCTTTAGCACTTCTAGCAAACTGGCTCCAGAGGTTTTTCCAGCAGTTTTTTTGGGGGTGTATGGAAGCCTACATTGTGGGAAAAGGAGACTGCCTTCTTTCCTTTCCTCTTCTCCTGTCTTCTACCGTAGAAGTACAACATTGAATTGTGCCCTTGGAATGCATCTGTCCTAGAATATTCCATGTAATCTGCTTGATGAGATGGCACAGTTGGAATTTTGTTGTTGCTGTCTACCTTCAAATCACTTATGAGTTATGGTGACTGTAAATCACTTATGGTGAATGTCAAGGTGAATCTTGTCTTGTTGAGATTTATTCAGTGGAGTTTGTCATTGCCCTCTACTAAGGATGAAAGAGTTTGACCTGGCCAAGGTCACCTTGTGGATTTCCATGGCTGAGCTGGGATTTGAACCTATTCTGCCAAAGTCCTTCTCCAGTATTCAAACACCACACCGGGTCTCTACAGTTGAGATTATATATTATATAATCTAGCACCTATCTTTCCTTCTTCAATACCTCATAATAAAGGATTTTTATTATATATTTATGCAAAACATTTATATCCTGGCCTATAACTGAATCTATTTTCACGGACACTTCAAAGATATCCTCTCTTTTATTTTGACTATGTATAGCCAAAATGTCACTACCAGCTCATAAGAGAGAGAGATTGTTTATTTATTTAAGAGCATTAATATCTTCAGTCAAAAAGGCTCCCAGAGCAGCTTTAAAATTGTTAATATGACATTTCCTTGCCTTTAGGTTTACAAGCTAGCAGTGATGTAGACTCGAGTCGACTGACTTGGACTCAAGTCAGACTTAAGTCACTTCAGTGACTCAACTCAGACTTGACTTGGTAATAAATGATGCACTGACTTGACTCAACTCAAGACTTGTATATTTTTAGTGACTGACTTGCTGCCCTCGGTTCAGTAACATATTTCATTCATCCAGAAACCGTTCAACTATGAACAATGCTTCCATCTCTTTTTGCCTACTGGTCCCATGACAATCTGTCTCAAGTCCAAAATGTGGGCACATTTCTCAGAAGGGAACAGCAAACAGGTTAGGCAATGGCTTGAGGTCTGCTCAGCTTGAGGTCTGCTCAGCAGCCTGTCCCTGCTGCATATTGGAGGATCCTTCTTAAACTTTTCCTAAAAGCAGAAAACAAGACTCACTCCCAGCGTGCAGGATGCATTTCCCAGAGGGGAAACAGCAAATGTGTTAGGCAACAGACTTGAGGAGGAAGGATCCTTCCTTCTAAAACTTTTGGAGCTTCAATTATGGGGAGTAAGAAGGATCCTATTTCCCACTTCTGAAAAAGCCTCCAGCTTCGGATATGGGAAGTAAGAAGGATCCTATTCCCCACTTTGTAGATGGCAAAATTGCAAATGTGGAAAGCCATCTGTGATTAAATTGTTAAAACTGACTTTTTTCGACTCCGTCCAGAAATTCTGGAATATATGTTGAGGTATAAAAGTTATCGCCCAGAATTGAGACTTGATTTGAAAGCATCTTCAAGAACTTGAGACATGACTTGAAACTTGGAGTAAAAGACTGCAAGCTAGGTATCAACAGGTTTGGGAAATCCCAGTGTTTTGTGCAAGCATTTAAAAATACTTCAGGTAAAAAAAATCTAAAGTAGGGGACAGTCCAAAACAGTCCAATGAGGATCAAATAAAGCTCAGTAGCAAGGGAATACTGATATCTGTGGTTGGTTGGATAGAGGGGGAAACTGATTGACAGAAGGAGTAGAAGAGTATCTTGGAAAGCATGGCTGATTTGCTGAATCACTAAAAAGGACACACCACATTGCTGCATTTTAATGTTAAAAATAAATAATTTCAAAAATCCATAAGATATACTATAAAACACTAACCATCATAACAGAACATCCCATAAAACAATAGAGATCATAGCTGTAAGAACTTAAAGGCATCTTTAAAACAAAGTTACTTGTTCATTACAAGCTTGGACAGAAAAAGCTTTGCAGATGATAATCTATATAGTTTGGGTGCTGCTACAGAACAGTCTTTTTCTCCAGTAAGCATCTTCATAATTTTCAAGGTTCCTCTGTATATCATAATAACTGGGCCACTGTATATTGGAGCAGAGGTCCTACAGTATTCAGGGCCATAGTTTTAAAGGTAATCCCAAAAGACTTAGGAAATCCATGCATGTATTTTACCACTGGTGAGGTGTCTTCTAATTGGCTAACTCTCACTAGTGATCAGGCTGTTATATTCTGCACTGGTTGAGACTTCTGAGCACCTTTGGAAGACAGTCTCATATGTAGTACGAGGGTTCAAATAGCTGTAAGTGAGGCTATCTTGGTCCAAGAAGTCCCGCAGTCCCACCAGCTTGCCACAGATGACAGTTGGACATTCAAAATCAGAACTGGATCTGGTAGCAGTCCCTCAAATATGAACCAGCTCTTCAGAAGGAGAAGGTTGCTGGTCCCTCTGGAATAGAATTTTCCTTGTCAAATGAACTATCCACAACCTAAACAGAATCAGTTGACCCTGATGGCCATGCTGCAAAAATAAATAAATAAATAAAATCAAAATACACATGACAGTGATACCTTTCGTAGGGCAATAAGAGATCAAAAAAAAATGTTACACAGGATTTTGAAGCTTCCTATCTTCTTCACCAAGCAAACTTGTTACAGAAGAAAAGTGGCAGTGCCAAAGTCACAAGTTGTCTTGAGGGACACTTGATGCACGTAGAGATCCTACCTCCTTCTTGGTCATTCAGGTTCTGAGGACAAATGTAATCAAAGCCAGGTAGTAAGGTTTCTGTCTCCATTAGCAGCAGCACCAAAGTACTTCCCTTTGAGATCTAGACTGTGACTGACACCACCACTTTTCTTCTACTGTATAATTTTACCAACTTTACCTGGAGAAACCAGGGAGTTTTCAAAACTTGCATAATGTGTTTTGTGCCTTTTGGTTGTGTATTTTGGATTTTCTTTTGATCTATCAATCAATATCCTCATTTTGTCTTAATTGATGTTCAGTTTATTTGCCTTCATCCTACTAATTATTGACCTCAGGCAGCCTCTTCAAAATCTCCTCTAGTGCACTTGATCTCACTGAGAAGGAGATATAAATCAGGCACATCTGCTGACTGATGGAATCTAATACCTCTGGAGAACTTTCCCCAGTGGTTTCATGTAGATGTCAAACAGCAAAACAGAGCACCAAGGAACATTGCCAATAGAAGAGCAGGAAACATATGGTCCTCTGGATGTGGTGGAGAACCAACCCATATTCAGAGTCATATTCCCCATCATTGCTATAGTGTAAATGCTGCGCTATAGACCAAGAGTCCCTCGACACCTCTCATCGGAACTGACAAAGCAGATGTGAATAAATCCATGAGAGCAAATGCAATTCCCAAATCCAATGGGCATTCCAGAATGATTCCATGGTTTATGGCAATGTAAGACTGATAAATGTAAAGGATATAGCATGGTTGCACTGTCCTACTTTTCTCCCAGTACCTCTTCCATCTATTGGGGAACCAAAGCAGGAATGCAGCCCCAAGCCCCAGATAAAGCCAGACTGAAGTGGATTTCAGACTATGTCTCCTCATTCCATTCCAGCAGAAGGTTGCTAATAACCCATGACAGATCAGTTTTCCCAGTACAGTATTTATTTTCTTAGGTCTGAGTCCCAACTTTGTTGTTGTGTGCCTTCCAGTAGTTTCTGAGATACGGCAGTCCTAAGACAAATCTATCATGGGCACTTCTTGACAAGATTTATTCAGAGGATTTGACATTTCCCTAAGAGAGTGGCCTGTCCAAAGTTTCCCAGTGGGCTTCCATGGCTGAGTGGGGATTTGAACCCTGGGCTCCCAGAGTCTTAGCCTGGAACTCAAACTGCTATACCACACTGGCTCTCTGAGTTAAATTACATGCAACAAAATCAGCAAAATTGGTCATCACCAAATTTCCCCTTTATTTCAGCAGACCGACTTTAAGTATGACTGAGCTGGGATTCAAACTTTGAACGGCAAGCTTGATTATGAAAAAAGAGAATAGAAGAAGAACTACTCGGGGCACAGAAAAAAGACAGTCGTACTTTTCAGTTTTTCTTTTTTTTCCCCTTTGGCGCTGAGGCCCTTGATGGTTCTGTTGCCCTTGGGCAGGTGGGTGGGATTGAACTGATGTGAGGAAACAGAGGAAATTCCTCAAGAAATTCCTCTTGAGCTAACCGTCAAGCCTCACAAGCAGGGGCAAGGGCCCTCTGCCTTTGGCTCCTCTGAGCTGCTGGTGCTGAAGGAAAGGCACCGCTAGGGTACGTATGGGTATGCCTGCCTGAGCATTTTTTATTCCGGTGTCCTCTACTCGTGTTTGAAAAAAATGTGACAAGGAGATTGGTACTATAGAATCCTTGGGGCGGTTTGAAGTATGACCTGGCAATTAATGGAAGGCTCCTTGATCACCTCAAGAAATCTCCCTGCCAAGCACCCTGAAAGTGTTGCACTCCTATTGACAAGATCCAGCCCCTGAGGGAAGGAAACATGCCCCCCCCCAATACAAATTTTCAGCATTTGTGCAGCTGAATCTCCTTGGTACAGGAAACAGTAGCGACAGCATTCTTGAACCGTGAGCTCCAGCCGTGGCTTTGTGTGATCAGTAACTGCACGTGTGTCTCAGGCCGTTTCCGCACTAGCCTGTTCTAGCGCGATGATTCCACTTTCAACCTCCTCTGGAATCCTGGGGTTTGCAGTTTCGGGAGGGGCCGTCCGGCCCCTCCCGAAACTGCAAACCCCAGGATTCCAGAGGAGGTTGAAAGTGGAATCATCGCGCTAGAACAGGCTAGTGCGGAAACGGCCTCATTCTAGTTCTTGCGCGTTTCAATGGCTACTGCCTGACTCCCGGGGGCTTCGACCTCCTCTTTCCCACCCAGAGCGGCGAGGGGCCCGCAGGCTCGGTGCCACGGCCGTGAGGGCGGCTGCCTCTACCTGCCTATCTTGGCCCAAACCTACCCCGCAGGGGGAAGGGAGGGCCACCATGCTGCTCTCTGCATCCCAACCCCTCTGTGTGTGTGTGTGTGAGAGAATTTCCTTCTCTCCTCTTGGCGGGAGCGGGGGGAGGGTGAAGATGCCATTCACCCTCCTTGCTTCGGGGGGCGGGGAGGCCGGTGCTGAGGGGACACGGATAAGCGGCCTCCCGGCGGCTGAGGCGAGGGCAGCGGGGCCGCGGGGGGGGGGGGGTCGCTTGGGGGGGCGGTCCGTGGGCGCCCGCCGAGCAGCCCGGCAGCCGCTTCCCTCTTCTCCTCCTCCCTCCTGTGCGGGCGGGAGCGGAGGAGCCACACGGAGAATATCCATAGTAACAGGGGATGCGAGAGGAGGGAGGGGAGGCGCAGCGGTAGATCGGCAGCCCGCCCGCCCGCAACCAGCGCGGCGTCTGCCCGGACCCTCTCGCCGCTCCGCACGGGAAAGCCCAGTGAGTGACGGCCGGCCGGGGCCTTCCGCGGTGGGACAATCAAGGCGCGGAGGGGGGAGGGAGGGAGAGGAGCCGAGCGGCTCCGTCTGGCTGCCAGCCTGGCAGCGCGACGACGAGCATGCGGCGGGAGCGCGGGAAAAGGGGAGCGGTGGGGCGCTGCGCTGTGGCGGCGGCGGCGGCGAGGAGGAGGAGGAGGAGGAGGAAGGGTGGCGGGGGCGCGCTCTTCCCTCCCTCCCTCCCTCCCTCCGCTTCCTTCGGCGGTGCCGGCGGGCTGGGGGGGGGGGGAAGGAGCCAGGGAGGGAAGGAGCGAGGGAGGGACCCTCTCCGCCGTGCGCGGCGCTCGGCTCCGTTGCGGCGTCGCTGCCTCCTTCCCCGCAAGGAAGAAGGGGAAGGGAAGAGGCACGAAAGAGAGGGATAAGCGCCGCAGAATATAAATATCCTCGGCTCGGCGCGCGGCCCCCGCCTGCCCACGTTCCCTTCTCGCCTCGCTCCCCGTCACGGCCGCCGCCGCCGCCGGTGCCTGGCTGCGCCTAGGTGAGAGAAGCCGGCCGGGAAGCTGATGAGTAAGCGGGCGCGGGGATGGCCGCCGCCGCCGCCGCCCGCACGGCTCGAGAGGAGGGGGGCGGGCTGGGCTCGGTGGCCAAGGACGGTGCCGGCCGAGGGGGCCGCGCGGCCTCGGAGGCCCTTCTTCGTGGCCGTGGGTGGGACACCGAGGGCCAGGCGAGGAGCTGCCTCGCCTTCCCCTTGCCGGCGCTTGCTCCGGCGCTGCGCTGTAGCAAAGTGGCCCTCGGCTCCGAAGGGTCCTTTCTCTTCCCCGCTCCTTTGTCAGCCGGCAGTGTGCGGGAATGTCACCGGGTGACTAAAAATAGGCCTTTGGGAAGAAAAGGGGGGATGGCACTCGGAGGGAGAGAGGAGGAGGAGGAGAGATGGATGCCTGTGCGTCGCATGCCGTGGAGTTTCAAAGAGCGCCTGGAGGAAGTGCTCCTGTTGTCGTGTGAAGGTGGCGGCGGCGGCGGCGGCGGCTGACAGCGCGTGGTTTTTCCTCGCCTCCGAGGGGGACCGAGCGGGGCCGGGGGTGGGGCGCAGAGGTGCCGGGAAGCTTTTGTCTCCGCTGGGCTCCCTCCGTGTATTTTTAAGCGGCGATCAAAAGCGAACGTATTCTTTGCAGCGATACACCCGAGAGAACCATAACGCGCCATGCAGAGCCTACAGATGACGCTCCCCCCACTCTCACGCACACGCACCGCACACATTATTTCCTCCGGAGAGGTTGTGTCTGCGTTGACATTGCGAAGTTCCCCTTTCCGACGGCTCCCGGTCGCTCCCGGTCCCAAACTTGTCAAAAGCAGGCGCGGGAGTTCGGGTTCATAGAAGCGCTGTTTGTGCCTTTTCTGTTTAAAGAATTTACAGGGAAATCGGCTTTAGGTGGTCTCGTTCACGTTTCAGATACCTGCCGACTGAAGTCAGAGACAGTTTATGGGGAGCAGGAAGAGCTTGCTGCTTTAACTTAACAGGGGCCATTTCCGCGCTAGACTGTTATAGCGCTACTATTCCACTTTCAACATCCTATGGAATCCTGGGGTTTGCGGTTCCGGCCGGCCTCTCCCGGAACCGCAAACCCCAGGATTCCGTAGGATGTTGAAAGTGGAATAATAGCGCTATAACAGTCTAGTGCGGAAATGGCTAGGGATTGTTCAGCCTTCCTGCTGAATAAACTGAATTTGGGATGTGTCTCAGACGACCTTTATTTGCACACTTCCGTGATAAATCTGACTGCAGCACTATCATAGGATAGACATTTGTAGAATGGAATTCTCATAGGTCTTATAAACAGTCGCTCACAGTGTGACTAAGACAGTGGAAGCAGTTATTGAGTGAGAGGGTTGCTTCCTATTTTGCAGTTGTAGGTGAGTAGGTGTGTGTGTAAATCCCTTGGAGGAAAAAGGATGTTTGCCATCATCTGTGAAATGTGTAGCAGAGTGGTGTTTTATTGCAAAGTCTAGGAGTCTGAGCAAATACTCCCATTGCATGTCACTCATTTTCTTCCACACAGAAACCTGTGTAGGAAAAACTGTGATGTAAGAAGCATTCATAAGTGTTTTATCCAAACAAAACAATTTAGCACCTATGTTTCTGTATCTTTTCTTATGACTTGTGAAACAAATTGCCACCTTAGCACATCTCTGGGAAGTGTTTTATTTTAGAAAGTTGGTGATTTTGTTTTCCAGTGTCTTGAAGGTAACTAGAAGTAAAATGGGCAGGAGCATCCAGACTAAAATGGTAACATATGGGGAACATAACCGTCAACAGCAACAATTGTCCCTTGGAAAGTATTTCTTACATTGCTTTGCAGACAGGCATGAACTAATCTTAAAAGTTAATATCTTGATAAGGTGGACAACAGCTGCTTTGAATCTCTGTTAATAATAATTGTTGCCCTAACATATACATTATTATGATGGTCTGTTGAAGAGTTCTGTACAGTAAGCTAAATAAAACATTTTCACACCAGAGCAGGTTTCTGTTTCTCAGTTTAAGCCCAAGGCTTCTCAAAAAGCAAACAGGATTTTACTGTCAAAGCAGGAGACCTTGATCCTGCTATGTGTAATTATCACTACATTGTAAAGTTCTGTTCTAATGGCTACATAAAAATTTTAATGAAACTATAAAATGGAGACTTAGTTATTTTAGCTGATGATATTTGATGCAGTTATTTCATGGTTTTTTATAGTGGGGAAGTCTGCCTTTTTTCCTGTTGGTCTGCCAGACGAGTAAGTGTTTAACTCGTCACATGTATATTGTTAAGTTTTGCTTCTTGCTCAGATAAAGATAGGTTTAGTGAAGTTGTTGAATGAGAGTCCAAGAATAATTAATGCAAATGAAATTTCTGACTCATTTTGATTGGTATAAAGGGCATGTACTTTTGCTATTTAAAAAGGCCAACTTAGTCACAAGAAGAGCATTTAGTGTTACATTGGTTATTCTTTTGGACATAAATGAAAGTTCACAGAGACCATCGCTTTGAAGCATAAAATTGAGTTATAATTTCAGGTTTTTCAAATGTTACTGCTAAACTGTTGGAGACATAGCTTAAACAGTGGACATAACTTAATCAATGGAAAATTAAAAAGTAGAAAAATAATGAATTACGTTACAAGCAAGTTAAAGGGCTGTCCTGTCTAAGGCTCTGAAACTCCTTTTCTAGGAAGTGATAACACTCATTGCTACCCATCCATCAGCACATGAAAAGTATTCTGTTCCAGCACCTTTTAGATGATTAACTGCAATGGCTTTTAACAGTATGACATTACTGATTTCTGTTTTAATGGCTAGATTTTAAATTATTTTAATTCTCTAGATAGCTTTTAATATCTTTTTACTAGTATTTTTTTTTAAAAAATGAGATATTAAAATAATAATGTGCCAGCATAACATTCATAGAAATGAATGGGATTACCACTGTTGGGTATTTCACAACCTTCATGTTCAATTTTGTCAGATGGACGTAGGACAGTTAAACTGGCCATAGGCCTGTTGAAGCTGTATTGAATCTGAACCCCTGTCAGACTGTTGGAAATTCCTTAGGACTGCTATGACCTTAACCCACCTTTATGATGGCATTGCGTCTATATCCTTGGATTGCAGTAGGTAACTGGTGTCACACAACAACTTCCATGCCTGTACCTTCTCTGTCACTTTTTGGAGTTTTCTATCAGTAGATCTTAGCTAGTAGAGCAGGTCCGCCACTGTTTTGGTGGCAGATCCCTAAGATCAAATGGCAGTAGAGGGTTCTGATGGCAAAAGAGCATCTCCAATAACAGGAGACAATTTCTGCTGTCAGAAGAGGATTATGCCTAATACTAACTCTTGTTGTCACCAGATCTTCACAAAACTATTAAATCTGTGCAGTGTAGTTTTATTGGTATAATACTTTGAGGTGCAGAACTAAATTCCAGAGACTAGAAATTCTATACCTAAGGACATCTTACCAGCATTTTTAGACAATTCAGTCTTAAAAGTGAAAGCATTTTTTAAGTAATGTCATTAACTACAACTATGCCTAATATTGTAATTGCAATCCTATACTCAGATATAGGTCTCACTGCATTCAGTAAGTTTTCCAAAGAAACCTTAGATAAAATTTCAGTGTGAATAATTTTTTAAGCAGCTTGAAATTGATGGTTCAGTGCAGAACTGGGATAACAAGCAGTGCCCAAAGCCCTGTGTGAAGTGTAGATGTCATTGGACTGATTTGAAACTATGACCACAGTGCACCCAGACTGAATATTTATGTAAGTGGAACACTGCCATGGAATCCAAAATGGTCATGCTTGACTTCAAATGACCACATTCACTGCAACAAAGGAATGTGTAAAGAGGAACAGAAAGTCAAAAAGGTTTGTTTTCTCTAGGTGATTTTGGGTCTAGGCAAAGCCTTAATAATAAAAACCCTTAAAAATATACTATGGTTCTATACACCATAGGAAAGTACCATCAAGTACAAAAGAGTATTAGGATATTAATGAGCAGTGTAGAAGAAACTTGAAAGAAAAGGGGCACTCAAAAACAAAAGGTGGAAAACAAGGAGGAAAAAACTTAATGCAAACTTCCACAAATGAAAGGGAAAAGGTGGGGATTTTGAGGAATGTGTTGTGAATAACATGAACTCCAAAATAAATAAAAGGAAAGTCTTCACAGACATTGGCAGTAGGGAACTATCTTGAAAATGGTTGATCCATTGGTTGACAAGGACTTAAGGGAGCACTAAAAGGAAGATGATAAGAAGATTTCAGGGAAACTGAATGAATTTTTTATCTGGCCTTTACTGCAAAATACCTGAATCGGTACTTTCAGGAAAGGAGTGTAAGGAGCTGAGAGCAATAGTGGTGGCAACTTGTTTGACAAACTGAAAAAAAAAATCGTATCTACATGGACATACACCCAAGGATTTCTCAAAGAAATTCTATGTGGAATTGCTAATCGTCTGTCAAAATGTATAACATGTCCCTAAGATCAGCTTCTGAATCAGAAGGCTGAGGAGTGGTTGAATATATAACCCCATTTAAGGAGGTGAGTCACAAGACATTACATGTCATTTAGCTTAACTTCTGAATGAACTGGTGGAAAATTTTACTGAATATAAAATTATCAATCATGGGGAAGGAAAAGTCTTGGTGACAAAAAATGAGTGTGGTTTCTGCTAGAAGCCGGTCTGGTGCAGTAATTTGAATATCTCTGGGAGACCAGGATTCAAATTCCTACTCAGTCATGGATGTCCGCTGGCTAACCTTGCTCAAGTCATATTCTCTCAGACTCAGAAAAAGTTAATGTCGAAACTCTGCTGAACAGATTATGCCAAGAAGATCCTGGGATTGGATCACCGTAAGTTGGAGTCAGAAGTGTCTTGAACAATAATGGCTTTTGTAACAGTAAGCTGTGTATTACAAAGCTTTAAGTGTTCTTTGTAGGTGCAACAAGACCTGACATTTTTTTTTCTTAGACTTCAAAAAGCTTTTGACTGAGTTCCACATAAAATACTCTTGAACCAACAGAGGAGATATTGGATCCCCCTCATGGATCAGAAAAGCTTGAAAAAGTTACTTTTTAGATATAATCCATAGTGTAACTTCTTATATTGCTTTTTCCTTTTCTTGGTTTTCAAAATGTCCCAACAACCTTGAAGTGGATAGATTTTCTTCGGATGATTGCCAGGTTTCATGTGTCTAGGTTTAAGGTGTATAGTTGTGACTCTAATAGGTGCATTAATACAATAGCAATCTACTAAGTTGTCCCCCAAAAAACACATTTTAGTAATGCAAAAAAGTAATAAGCAAAAATAAGAGAAGAAAATGAAAAGTAATTGAAGAGAAGAGTTCCTCTCTTGGAATGGTAACTGCTTTTAATACCAGCTAGTTCTTGAAATGGAGATAAGTAAACAGTGGAGACTTTCAAGCCTTTCTCTTGGAACTGCTGCTTCTTAACTTGTTCATAAATCATCTGAAGTTGAAGATAAGCAGAAAGCTGTCCAAGAATGGCTCAAACAAAAGAGACACTGAAGGGATCCAAAAGGTTGGCAACCAAGGAAGAATGGACACTAAAATGTCAAATGATAAGTGGACTGGAGCATCTTTTTAATTTAGGGAGATGTAAAGCTTTTTGACTCTAAAAATACAAGTGAATACGTAGACATACAGATGAGTGACAGAAGTGTGTAACATTATTTGTGGCAAAGGGAAATTAGGCAAGAAGACTCTCTCATCATACTAGAATCTGTGGTCATTTAATGAAGGTGAGTGGTGAGATGTAGTCATGGACATCAACTTACTTCTTAAGAGAATTCAAACAAGTTTATGGATGATAGATGGTGGAGTGTAATTGTTTTAATGTACCACACATGGGCATTCCATAGGCATCTAATTGGACATTGTGGGACCAAAATGTTGCACTGCATGGGCCTCTGGTCTGACCCAGCACAACTCTTCCTGTGTTTTTATATAATTTAAAAAAATATGTTTAATAAAACTACGGCTTATGCCCATCAGAGTCATGGCTGGACACCTGAAACCTAGACACCTGAAACTTGGCATTCATTCTAATCTAAAGGGTATTGGTCTACTCATTTCAACAATCCCTTTCTAATATGTTGAATGTTTACACATATAAACTACAAATGATATTGATCTCTAAGGGAAAAAAGGTTTCTTCTCCTTTGGATGTTTAAATACGTTAGAAGAACAGTAGGTAAAATGGTCATTGAGAAGTTTTTCAGTTTCTAATTGCAAACTGCTGCAAGTGGAGAGATGGTAGTTCCAGAAGAGGAATTTATTGTGGAGTGGTCATGACTTATTTACTCACTTTCCCTGAGACATGGCATCCTCCTCTATTTGTAAGCCAGCCTTTTCCGTAGTCCTCCTTCCTTTTCTTTTCTTACTACATAAAATCTTAATTTGTTTTTGGAAGCTGCATGTCTTCAAGGCTACTATTTTCTTTTAAGAGGTCTGTCCTTGACCTGGTCAGTGATGTAACAAACAGTGAACATCAGCTTTGCAGTTCAGTTTGCATTCACTTTCTGGCACACATCAATTTTTCATGATTTATTTATTTGTTTTAGTCAAGCTACAAAGTAGAATAGCTAAGCCAGTCTCTGTTTCCAACTGGATGGTAAGTCAACATATAAATGTAAATCACCTTGATTCATTAGTTCTGCTGTTGTTACGACTAGCAATTGGAATTGGGCTGATAATTGTGATATAATAGCAAAATATAGTTTAAATGAAAGAATACTAAAGTGTTTGTTTTTAAAAAACAAACAAACAATGAAACATTTGGCTTTTACCTCACCAAGCACTGGCTTCCTCTCTGGCCACAATTGACATACAGCCCCTGACAGCTGTAGCCTCTTCCAAGGCAACAAGATCCACAACAACAAAAGGTTGCCTGTCCCTCCTTTGAGTACTGGGATTAAATATAATAAATAATCAGATGTGAGCTGTAAACCAAGAGTTTTGATTCAGGATTGGAGATTTCAGGTTTTTACCAAACATTTAGTTCTGTGTGGGGAGAGTAGAGGGCTAGCATGGGGTAGTGGTTTAAGCATTGGACTGTGACTCTGAAGACCAGGGTTCGATCTCTATTTGACCCTTAAAACCCACTGGATGACCTTGGGCAAGTCACATTTTCTCAGTCTCAGAGGAGGGCAAAGGCAAACCCCTTCTGAACAAATGTTGCCAAGGAAGCCTTGTTGGAAATGACTGGAAGGCCACATGACAGAAGGGGAGTTTATTCACTAAATAAGATGAGCATGGATCAGATTTGCAAATTTGCAGAGCCACATTGCAGAGAAATCCTAATTTAAAGCAATTATAAAGGAGAAGGAGACCTCTGTTGTCAGGTTAACTAAATTATGAATAGTTGGCATTTCCGCTGTGAGTAATTTCAAATTCAGCATTAAATATGAAGTTGTGGAATGTGTGTGTGAATATTTGTGCAAGAGAAAGAGAGAAAAGAAATTCCACTAACATCATCTCCAGATAAGCATAAGACAGGTGTGACGCTAAGATGGGCACTGCTTGTCTAATTTGTGTCCCCTTGGTATTTTTGTCTTTTTCTCCTGACACATCCCACTGCTTGTTCTATTTCTCATCTACATCACTGGTGTGGTAAGAAATTATAATGAAATAACACAAAGAAAAATATCTTAAACATGTTTCTCTGCTTGTGCCAAAAGAAAATACCTAGTTTAAGAGGGCAGAAACCCTTATCTAGTCTGATTAATAATATGTTTAGAATTATATCAATTTAAGATCAATATAGAAGGTAATTCCTCAGATTTTTATTAAAATGTTGATGTATTCTGTTCATCACTGCATACTTCTCCGGTTCAGTCTGGGACAGATTGAGGAAGAGCTTGCTTGGGCTAATCCAAGGCACACACAAACCAGGCCTGCCTTTTTTTCTCTCTCACTGGAGTAGCAGTGCCCCTTTTTAATCTGACTATCACACCTTGACTCCCTCCCTTCCACTTATTCACAAGCCTGCTTTCCCTAAAACCCACAACCTTAGTGGTAAAACGCAAAGCTTATTAATCGTTATTCAAAAAGGATGGAGAACCTGTGGTAGCATGTTATTAAAAATAATACTGAAGAAAATACTCTGTTGAAGCAAAACTTATAAAAATATTTATTAAAATAACAAATAAGGAGAAGCCTATAGTGAATTCAAGAGTATTCAGACACAATAACAATTCCTTAAAAATGTTCAACTAATTACATTTATTATATATGCTTTTTGGCTTGTGTGATTAATTCTTCACTTCTTTGGCCATTTCCACATGGGGTTTTTTAAACGGAGCAGAGCGTCCTCCAGGGAGGACGTCTGCACCTGGGATTGGACTGGGCCAGACCTACTGAACGTAGATCCACAGTCCAGCCCACTCCCGAACGACCCCAAGTGGTCATCCACCGTGCTTTTGAAAGACCGCTAAAAACAGGTCTTTCAAAAGCATGGAGCGCGCCACTGCGAGCCTGCTCCCATCTGCAGATTCACAGGCTCGCATTGGTGCGAGGCTGCAATCTGCCGGGGGTGGGCTTTAGGCTGGTGAGCTTCACCTCGACCAAACGGAAGCCACCATTTTCGTCCCCGGAGCAGTGCGGAGTGGCGGCCATGGACTGCTCTGGAGAAGTGTGGACCAGACCAGGGAGCCCAAAGTCCAGTGAGTAGCGTCACGGAGCGATTCCCTTGCCCCGTGCAGAAATGGCCTAAACCTGGAGCAAAAGAGGAGAAGGTCCAGCCCCATCCCAGAGTTTGCCTAAAGCCTGTGCTGGCTCAACCATACCAAACCTCTTCCACCCTCCCCAGCTTGGAAGTGCAAAGGAGAAATAGTGGTGTATCAGTTTGCTCTCCTTTTGGATTTGACCAGTGCTCCTGGGATTCTCTCAGTAGCAGAAATTGGACAAAACTTTCCCACTGCAAAACAGCAAATGTAGCAAAGGGGAAAACATGTCTTCTTCTAACTGAAGGCTTTTCCCAGAACAGAGGGGCTTCCCAAATCTCTTCAAAAGAACTCATCACACAAAAGGCCTGCTCTTTACTCTCAGTTTAAAAAATTAAGTGACTTCGTATGAAAATAGGTGTACTGTAAAAAATGGCAATCCAGGGTCATGACAAGTTTTGAAAGTAGGAAGCAGCACCCCAGATTAGCCCTAGAAGTTCACTGGCAGCTTAGTGTCATTGGCACAGAATCATTTCATTATGCTCTCACCTGCCAATGTCACCAGTAGGAAGCCTGTAGCATTCTGCACAATCTGCAATTTCTGAGTTGCTTTTAATGGCAGCTCCACATACAAGGCAGTACATGTGGGACTACTGTTCTTCTTGAGTTCCTGAACCTGCAGAAGAGCATTATGAGATTTTGACTCCAGAAAGTTTCAGTGACAAAAAGTGATCCTGGCTTTACTTACCCAACAGCAATAGTGGATTGGGGTTGAAATCTAAGCTGCCAGACTTTTCCAAGAGCAGCAGCTATACCATCAATAGCAGTTGCACATTCCAAGATGCCAGAGCTTCTGGTCTCCCCTCCAAGCATCATGTTATCTGCATTCAGATTCAGCTTATTCCCCTGACACTGAGAATAAACAGGGTAACAACATCCGATTCTATTTGCTGGTTGAAGAAATACAGAACACAGTATAATTGTCATATGGATAATGCTTAGACCCAAAGCTCTGAGCAATCTATCCCAATAACTTCATACAGATATTAAGTAACATGTTTTCTTCAGTCAGGGTCATTCTTATCATGAGACAGTATGAGGCATGTCCAGTTATTTAATCCATTGTTATAGTTGATCCCAAGTAGACCTTTGTGACTCTTTGGGTCTTTTGGATCTCAGACCCCACAATCCTTCAAACTGTCAAGTATTTGGGGAGAGGGAGACGAATTAAGTTAACAAATTGTAAATGATTTTTGTGCTTGCCTGTTGCTATAATTCAGGCAGCAAATGTGCTGGAGAACTTGTTGATGTATTATTTCTTCAGTTCAGTAACATGCTCAGTCTAGAAGGAATGAGTAATAATCTGCGTTCAGAATAATTCTGCAATTATTTATTGTGCAGAATTAACAGTTCTTCAGTTCATTTGCTCAAACCCAAGTTCATTTTGCTATAGGCTAGCTGTTTGTGCAGCCAAATTAGGGTGGTGAGAAGGTTGGTTGGTGATATATGGCCCTTGTCATGCTTTTGCAGTAAAGTGGCTCTGTGATTTCTACATAAATAAAAAGCTCAAATATACCGTAATTCAGTGAACTGAATTTTCAACTTTGGCACAAGGAATATGGCCAGAAAAATCACTGTCCTACAAGGGCAGTTTACAGAACAAATATACATGGCCCATTTTCTCATCATGCGTGATTGCTTAGACGAACTGATTGTGTGTTGCAGTAAGAGCCACTTAACTAAAGGCAGAAAGCTGTCTTAGGTAGCAAGCAGTTCCTCTAGTGAATTAAGACCATAATCATAAACACACTAGGGAGTAAGCCCCATTGAGCTCAGTAGAACTAAGTAAACATTCTTAGGACTGTACTGTTAAGATGTTATGCTATGCCAGTTTTGAATTCCCATTTGTTTGAAAAGTAAGTGGAATTAATAATTAATGAAAAGTAATGATAACATAGATATATGGGGTGGAATCTAATTGAGTTGTTCTACTAACAGAACTGTTTTGGTTAGTAGGTGATTCTCTCCCCTGTCCCCAGTCTCAGAAACCCAGGAAATAATTTTTTTAGTAATAAAAAGGAAAAGGGAAGTAAAGCCTCACCACACAAATAGATGTTCTCTAGTGTGATGTTTGATTTAGAACATTTTTTTTTCTTGTATGAATGGAATTCTTGGCAATTTTGTTGGATATCTCAGACATTTGTTAGTTTTGCTTGCTCCCCTCTCCTTGCTTGAACTTTAATAACATGCATGTTATAAAGTCGGCTTGCAGTAATGTTAACTTGCATCACAATACATTAAATATGGTAACCATATAAATATAAATAAATCAGAGATGCTTAAAAGAAATAATAATTCAGAGATGCTATAAAGTAGACTTGCAGTAATGTTAACTTGCATCACAATGCATTAACTGCGGTAGCTACATAAATATAAATAAATCAGAGATACTTAAAAGAAATAAAAATAAGTCCGTGTATCTAAATATATCACATATCATGGTTATAGAAGATTTGAACAGAGAATTAGACAAAAGTACTATACCAAATCTTCAAGTGTATTCCAGGAATTCTTTTGATTTTGTGTTCCTCTGAGATAGGATGTATTATGCCATATCTTAATAAAAGTTAGTTTTGCTCATTAGAATCACTAATGTTCATTTTTCCATTTGAAAAGTAGCTGCCTTTGGCCTGTAAGCTGCAAATCTTGTAGAACATGACCATAAGATTTGTTAATTATTCCAATTTTGTTTTTAAATTATTTCTAACCTACACTATATCAACATGTCTCAGAGCAAAGTATAATTAATAAAAGACCTGTATATTCATTAACTCCAACTACCTAATTGTTTTAAAATATTGCTAGAGGAAATGTAAAAGGATATTTTATTGGGTATTTCTACACTACATTCTTAGAATCATAGAATCATAGAAATGTAGAGTTGGAAGAGACCACACGGGCCATCCAGTCCAACCCCCTGCCATACAGGAACACCCTCAAAGCACTCCCGACAGATGGCCATCAAGCCTCTGCTTAAAAACCTCCAAGGAAGGAGACTCCACTACACTCTGAGGCAGCATATTCCACTGCGGACAGCCCTGACTGTCAGGAAGTTCTTCCTGAGGTTCAGGTGGAATCTCCTTTCCTGCAGCTTGAATCCATTGCTCCTTGTCCTCGTCTCTGGAGCAGCAGAAAACAAGCCCTCTCCTTCCTCTACGTGGCATCCCTTCAAATATTTAAACATGGCTATCATGTCCCCTCTTAACCTTCTCTTCTGCAGACTAAACATACCCAGCTCTCTAAGTCTATCCTCATAGGGCATGGCTTCCAGGCCTCTCACTATTTTGGTCGCCCTCCTCTGGACTTGCTCCAGCTTGTCAATATCCTTCTTGAATTGGGGTGCCCAGAACTGGACACAGTATTCAAGATGGGGTCTAACCAAAGCAGAGTAGGGTGGTACCAGTACCTCCCTCGATTTAGACACCATACTCCTATTGATGCAGCCGAGAATTGCATTGGCTTTCTTGGCTGCCGCATCACACTGCTGAATCATGTTCAGCTTGTGGTCTATGAAGACTCCTAGATCCCTTTCACACGTACTGCTATCCAGCCACGTGTCCCCCATCCTATATTTCTGTATTCCATTTTTTCTACCTAAGTGTAGGACCTTACACTTTTCTCTGTTGGATTTCATTTTGTTCGCCTTGGCCCAGCTCTCCAATCTATCCAGGTCATTTTGAATTTTGATCCTGTCCTCTGGCGTATTAGCAACCCCTCCCAATTTGGTATCATTTGCGAATTTGATGAGCATGCCCTCTATTCCTTCATCCATGTCATTGATAAAAATGTTGAACAGCACTGGGCCCAGGACAGAACCCTGTGGCACCCCACTAGTCACTTCTCTCCAGGATGAAAAGCAGCCATTCGTGATCACCCTTTGGGTTCGGTTGGTCAACCAATTACAAATCCAACTAACAGTAGCCCTGTCCAGCCCACATTTTACCAGCTTCTTTGCAAGAATGTCATGGGGAACTTTGTTGAAGGCCTTACTGAAATCGAGATATGCTACATCCACAGCATTCCCTTCATCTATCAAGCTAGTAACTCTATCATAAAAAAGAAATAAGACGCGATTATTCCACTTTCAACATCCTATGGAATCCTGGGGCTTGCAGTTTAGGGAGAGGCCGGCCTGCAAACCCCAGGATTCCATAGGATGTTGAAAGTGGAATGATCATGCTATAAGAGCGTAGTACGGAAATGGCCATTATTTACTGTTTTATTTTTGTGTTTGTTACCTATGCAGCGCATATCTGCAATTTCTTTAATGAAAAAACTCTCTTTTTTATTAATGTAAATGTTTGTTTTTAGATAAATTTTTATTTTACTAAACAAAAACAGCAAAAAAGACATAAAATATAATATAAAATATAAAATCTACAATCTAAATAGAAAACTAGCAATACTACACTATTAACAATACATAATACATAATACACCATAACACAGCATAACAAAACATAACTGAAAATAATTTTTAAAAAGTTTGCTTCCCACCCTGTTGCAAACAGCCCATATTACTTGAACAATTATTCCTAAATATTGTCATTTATTTTGTACCATAAACTAATAATTTGTCATTTGTCTTTACAAATATCTACTTATGTATCTACTTATTTATTATCTACTTTAATTTGCATAGTTAAATCATTATTAACCTATTTTGTATTCAGTATTCTGTACTGGTTTCATTCATATATCATTATCTTATAGTTATTCAACTAATTAATAGTAGTACTAATCAATGATAGGAAATCAAAAATTAATAATAACTGTCCATATAAAAAATGACCTTTTAAAGCAACAAGCACAACATATCTGTTAATTCTATTATAACACTTCTCATTTAGTAATATAAACTTAAAACTTTAAATTTAAAAAGCTATTATCATCAGATTGCCTCCGTTGCTTCTTTAAATAATCAATCATCCATTTCCATTCGGACACAATTCATTTTGTACTCTGCCTTTTAGTCCATACATAAGATTGTCCATTTCTACACTTCCCATCAGTCTACTTAACTATTCATCCATTGTTGGTAAATCCACTTTTCCCAGTATTAGCATAATACTAGTCTTGCTTCTAACAGCATATGTTGGACCAATTTATTTTGTTTCTTATCTAAAATTGTACCTTCTTCCCAAATTCCCAATAAATGTAATTCAGGTTTTCTGGGTGTTTGAGACCTCAAAATTGTTTTCATCATATTTTGAATCTTTTTCCAGAACTGTTTAGCTTTATCACATGTCCACCATATGCGATACAAGGATACAATGTGGTCCTGGCACTTCCAACATTTACTCTTCATCTTTTTGTACACCTTTGCTAGTTTATCTGGTGTAAGGTACCAGCAATACCTCGTCTTGTAAATGTAGATGTTTCTTGAGATTCAGTGTGGTATCCTGGTTTGAGCCTTGGACTATGACTCTGGAGACCAGAGTTCAAATCCCCACTCGAGCATGAAAAAGCTCTGGGTGACCTCGGGAAAGTCACATTCTCTCAGTTTCAGAGGAAGGGAGAGGCAATAGATAATAAAGCATAAGAATAAGATTGTCTGTGGTGCTGTTTGTATTTGTGGTGATCTCCTATTGAAGAGTCTTGTCCAAAAGAAGTAAATGTGTAATGGTTTCATTAGCAACACAATTCATTGGCATGTTTATCTGTATGTGGTAGGAGTACATGTGGTAGGCTTTTAGGGAAAGGGTTTAGTCATCATTATTTTAAATCAGTGGGCAACAGATTACTAGCAACTAACTTTATTTACTGTCTTTGAGGTATGAATGATGTCTTAATAGACAAAGAGCTAATCATACACTTGTTAATGATGGCAGTGATTAAAATTGCAATGCAGTAGAAAACAAACTATGATATCATTGAATGAGTGGTTCTACTAAATCTTTTTTCAGGAAGGTTAACAGGTTTTACAAGATCTCTTGGTGCTAGTGCAGCTGCAGATATAATCTGCAAAATACTCATATAAAGATGCACATATAATGCTGAGATTATATAGTATACTTTTTCTGCTTCTGTAAACTAGAAAGACAACAGAATACCTACCCCACACATTTCCAGATCCATGGACAATTAAGGAGGGGATTGATCAGAGAATGATTTGGAGCATAGTCAACTAGCTGGCACTAAAATGTTAACAGAAGCAAAAATTTATGATTCTGTCTGATTCTGTATTTGAAATCTTTTTAAAAAAATTTCACCTGAGTTTTGAGTAGCCTCATGGGCAGATGCTCATAACATCTCTTGGAACTATTGGCAAGGTGCTAGAGGAGCAGTGATGTAACCAGTTCTCACCCTCGCCCTGCTTATTTGCTATTATTGCCTCAGTAGGGCTGTGAGTGTTCGCAAGGCTGTTCTTTTCTCTACCATAGCATAACTTCCAAATAGTAGACTCACACTGTATTCCACCTTTCTTTTAATGGATTTTTTTCCAGTGGAAGATGGAAAAAGTTAAGAATGGTGAAACTTGGAAGGCTGCAAGTTCCATTTATCTCTTGGGACTGATGTTCTAGCTTTATTTTAGACATCTGCTGAGAACATGAAAGAGCCTGCCTAAGGTTTAAGGTCTGGAGAGGGGCTTTCTCTTTTGGTCCCATCACAGGGATATCAGTAAAGAACATTTAAGAGGCCTTCTGAGTAGCTGTGTCCAGGCTGTGACACTCCTTCCGCTGGTGGCTTTTGCTTTTACAGGATGTAGTGATACACACTAGTGAATGCCTAGGCTGGCCCAATTTCTGTTCTCCATATCTTTTTCTTCAGACTGGCTTTTGGGAATTAACTGGTTGTTGCAGAAGATTCTTTTAATGGGAGGCGTGTGTTGTATTTTTCTTTTCTTTTCAATTAGTGCTGTTTTTAACAGTCACATTTGTTTATTTTTAACTTGCAGTTATAATGATTATGTTTTAGCTGTACTTGGTTTTAATCTGTGCTGTGAGCCACCTTGGGTCCCATACTGGGAGACAGGCAAGGTATAAAATGAAAGAATGAGTGAATGATATTTACTCATAACTGTATGGTTTAGTTAGGATGTTATTTTAATTACTATAATAATACGTGAATCTTACTGAAGATCACCATGGGCTGAAAACCTATTGTTTTTATTGATAATGGGTTTTTTGCCTGTGGTGATCCCCAGTATGATTCACAGAAGAACAAACCTCAGTCTGGATGTATTCAGTTTACACCTCATGTCATTGTGATCATGTAAAGCAAACCAGAATCATAAAAAGTATGCTTTATGCAATCTTTAACCTTGGCATGCAAGACCATTTTTCTTTTCAGACCTCTGAAAGCAGAGGCAGAACTGGAATACATTCTTAGAAATTAGCCAAAATATTGGGCTGTTGTTTATACAAGTCTCTAAATGTGCTTCATGTATCTGTTTCAACAAGAGCTACAAACCGAACCTGAGCATTATAGACATGGTACAATGGATAGAACTAAGATACTCTTTTAGTAGTTTTTATTCTGCTCTTGAGTTCTTGTTTCTTTATTTGCTTTTTGTTTATATTTCTCTGTATTATATTTGCAGTGGAGAAGATGCAAGTATACTTCTATGTACACTATGTTTGCTACACAAATTAACATATTCTAGATTTGACCTTCCCTGTGCATTTTATATTGTGTCTATAGATGACACAAAGGCCATTTCTGCACTAGCGCTATTATTCCACTTGCAACATCCTATGGAATCCTGGGGTTTGCCAGGTGGCGCCTCCCTAAACTGCAAACCCCAGGATTCCAAAAGATGTTGAAAGTAGAATGATAGCTCTGTTAACGTCTAGTGCGGAAATGGCCAAAGTAACCCAGAGGAAGGGGGAGAACTTGTTGCATATTTTATGTTGCTTCATAAAGAGGAACTGGGCCTGAGATATGTGTCTGAAGTATTGCTCAAAAAAGGTGCTGTTTCCCCTCTGGCCAGTCCATGAAGCTACTTTTACTTTCATAAGATTAGCATAGATGGAAGTCATGATACATGGTGCATTTTTTCTGAACACTGCTGAATAAAGCCATAATATTCCCAGGCTTAGTACTGGAACTTAGTACTGAAACTTGGTAGTCCTCATACTATTACTATTAACTAAGAATATTTCCTGTGGTAACCAGTATTCCAGGCAGTGAGCTGGTAAGTCGTAAGACATAAATATACAGTGGGTTTTAGAGAGCGATGCCCACTTTTTATCTATAGATTTGTGCAGTCCTTTTGCTGTTAGTTTTCCAAAGCCTTTGTTTTTCTCCAAAATAAACTTGTGTATGAGAATATATCACAATTTCTAAACATTTTAACTGTGTTGTTTCTAGTATGTTTCTGACATCCTGGCTGCTAATGAAATTCTGCTAGTAAATTCATCACATTACTTTTCTAAAAAATATACCTGCAGATTCATTTGATACAACACTTATTGGGTTAAGAATTTCTTTTTTTACTTCCTTATTCTTTCAGGGCTGACAGAAGAAAAATGGTTGTCAGCAACCATTTTAAAGCTATTCTGACTGTACTAGGGAAACTAGTATTAGAGGGGCTACAAAACATTTCATAGCCCTCCTTTCTTGGGAGAAAGAACTGTATATTTATTTGAAATGGGCTTGCTGCCTGGCTTGATGGTCCAAGTTATGAAGGCCCCAGACGTATACAGTTATTATGCACAGGCCATATTAAAAACATTTGTCAGGCATATTTTCATTTAAAAAACAAGTCTGCACATTTCAATGGATTATTTGGTGTTCTTTACGAATGTTTTCGTGACATAAAACCAAGTTTATTTTTCAGTGTAGGAATGACATACCGTGTTGCTAGGTAACAAGGTGGAATTGCATTACTTTATTTGTAGGAAGAGCAGATGAGTTGCTGTTAGAAGCAATGGAATATAAAATATATAAGAAGTTATTACTGAGATGGCTGGATTTTTTTTTTTAATTCAGTTTCTTCAGAACATATATAATTGTCTTCTGCAAGCAGATAGATTATTCTCTTGGATAATCAGCCAACTATGACTGTGTTCTCTGTTTCATAAATCTCCCAGGTAGCAAATGTGTCTAATATGTTTTAAGTCCATAGGGGTGGCCATGTCAAAAGATAGGAATATATGAGAAAATATTTTTTGTCACTAACAGTCCAGTTAAGACCTCCCCCCCCATTATTTCCTGTTTGCCATCTTGGCAATACTTGATACGCCTTTTCATGACCAGTTGGAGTAGGGTTGCCAGGTCAAGACTATTCCAGGCCATTTGATTTCAAGGGCAAAATCTAAGACCTAGAGACAACATATTTATTTATTTTATGGAATTTATAACCCATATTTATCCCAAGATGGGATTCAAGGTGGCTTACAATAATTTTAAAGAGTTTAAGGTGAATCACTGGTTTAAAACTTAAAAAAAAAAGAAAATTATTTTTTTAAATGACTAAAAGTAGTTAAAAACACTAAAATATGTTTGAAACATACTTTCCAGTAAAAAATTAAAAATGCAACACATCACTTTGTGCATGGACACGCACACACTACTGCTCCATAATTAAAACTCAAAGGCCTGCCGGAATAAAATCATATTCAATTGCTGTCAGAAAGAAAGCAGGGAGAAGGCCAACCAGACCTTCTAGAGAAGGAAGATCTACAGCCTGGGAGCAACCATGGAGAAGGCTCTCTCCCAAATCCTTACCAAACTTCATGTGATGTTACAGAAAGCAGGCTCTGGTGATGCCATTAAGCATCAACCACAGTTGCACAGAGTGTGTCATTCAGATAAAAAAATACTATCAGATGAAGTACACACACACACACTTTTAAAAGTCATGCTCTCTCTCCGAGATTCTTCTCCCTTGTCCTGAAAACTGGAGGAAGAGAAGCCAGGCCTGAGACCTGGCAACCATAGTTAGAATAAAATTATGCCTGTCATTCAGATGGATACTTCTTCTGTAACATCCCAATAACTCCATTCTCCCTCTATCTTCAGATTTTTCTATGTACATAGGTGTTTATTAGATTTTACAAGTTCATTTGCTTCCTTGACTAACACCAACAATTCTCTGTCTTCTCTTTGGAATGAAAAGACTAGACCTGCAGTTTCTTTGAGGGGTCCTTTCACACTGCACAGTTATAGCACTATGCTTGCACTTTAACTGCCATGGATAAATCTTATGGAATCCTGGGATTTGTAGTTTGGTGAGGCATTAATGCTCTTTGGCTGAGAACTAGAACTAGAAATACAACTCACTGAACTGCAAATTCTAGGACTCCATAGGATGCAGCTAAACTGGAATAATAGTGGTATAATTTTGTAATGTGTAAGGGCCGTTCCTTTCCCTTTTGCTGCTGAAAGGTAGCTTTTACGATTCAATCCTCTACTCCCCAAACAGTCATTGGGGCAATCTAAAATGTACTTGTTAGAATGTAAAGCAAACAAAAATATTTCATTTAGTTAGGGTTTTGTCATTAAACTAGGGCCATTTCTGCACTACAATGTTATAGTGTTATTATTCCACTTACAACATCCTGTGAAATCCTGGGCTTTGCAGTTTTGGGAGGGGTATTTAGAATTCTCAGCCAGAGCTCTTTGGCCTCAGTAAACTACAAACCCCAAAATTCCACAGGATGCTGAAAGTAGAATAATAGCACTGTAACAGGGTAGTGTGGAAGTGGCCTTGGTTGCTGCTGAAGAGTTTCTTTTTAACTCATTGGTGGTTAAATGCCAGTACTGGATCCACAACATTGTGAGTTCAATCCTACAGGGCTCTAGATTGATTCAGCCTTCCATCCTTCCGTAGGTCGGTAAAATGAATACCCACCTTGTTGGGGGCAATTAGCTAAGCACATTGTAAACCACTTAGGGCAGTGGTTCTCAACCTTCCTAATGCCGCGACCCCTTAATACGGTTCCTCATGTTGTGGTGACCCCCAACCATAAAATTATTTTCATTATTTAGTTAGTTAGTTAGTTAGTTATTTCCAACATCGAATAGATTGGAAACACTGCCCTAAATCACTGCTCTGGATAGACTTCTAATTCCTAAAAACTGGTAACCCTCCCCCCTTTTTTTAAGCACAGAAAGCGTCCATCAATGCCAGAATTAAGGCAGTAGTTCTAGTTCTGAATGTTAGGCTTCCACAGTTCAAAAAGCCAGTCACTCCCAAAGGCAACGTTGAAACAGCCCACATTTTACACGAGGTGCAGGGAGGAAAGGACAGGGAGAGAGGAAAGATGGCGGCAGCATAAGCAGACGCGTTTTGTTTCACTCTCACCCTCCCTCCCTCCCTTAAAGGGAGCATGGCTGCTCAGACGCTCTCACTCCCACGTCTAACGGGCACCCCTCCCTTCCTCCTTTCGTCCCTCTGAGGGCTCGGGAGTGGGGTGCGAAACCCGCTGTAGCCCCTCGACCATGCTACACCCACGAGCCCCTCTCGGTCTCCCCACCTCCACCCACCCCCCACCTGGCAGGGAAAGATGGGGAAATGTCCCCACACGCACCCAGCATGCCTCCTCTCACCTCGTGCCAGTGCGGGGTCTCCTCTCACCACCTCTGCCCCCCCACCCAGCAGGGAAAGACAGCGAAACGTCCCTACCCACGTCCAGCATGGCTCCTTTACCCTCCTGCCAGCGTGGGGTCTCCTCTCACCACCTCTGCCCCCCCACCAGGCAGAGAAAGATGGGGAAACATCCCCACACATGCCCAGCACGCCTTCTCTCACCTCCTCCCAGCACGGGGTCTCAGAAACAGTGCTGCCATTGGCTGTGAGGCTGCCTTCTTTCAAAAGGGGGTGGGGCAGGATAGAGGAGCGGCGACCCCTGCGAAATGGTCATTCGACCCCCAAAGGGGTCACGACCCACAGGTTGAGAACCACTGACTTAGGGGGTGCCTTGCACTGATAAGCGGTATAGAAATGTAACTGCTATTGCTATTGCTACTACTTCATATTGTTTACTTATAGTTATGAATTTGTTTTTGTTCTTTAACTGTATTTCTGTTTTTATTCAACTTTTCTTACTGGTAACCATCTTCAGGGACATTTGGGGCAGAAAAGCAAAACATAAATTTTAAAAAAGAAGACATAGGGTGGGTGATTCTGCCCAAAAACAAACCTGTGCAATCCTAGTGGCTTTTCTACTATCATAGTGTTCAAGCATTTTTACAATTTCATTTTATGGTCCTTAGTTGTCAGTATATCACACACATTGCAAAATAATGAATTAATACATGTTAGATGTCCACATTCCATATACATGTCAGCAAATATTAATCAAGTATTGAATGAATTAATATCCTTTTCTTCTTAACTGCTGTGGTACATTTCACCTATCCTTTCAAATTATTTTTTTTCTTTTCATCCTTGTTTGATCATGAAGATGATCCTAACTCATAATGAATAACCCACAGGAAAAATGGGGAGACAAGTCTCCAAGTGCTCTGTAGATAGTCTTTATTTACTTATTATTTGAAACAAGTCCAATGTGTTTCGGTCTATGTTATCATTTCAGTGGCCTTCTTCAAGGGCAATAGGCAACTAGTGGCAGAAAATTTTGGAGCTGAAAAATCACTTTTCATTTGCTGGACTGATAAACAACAGTTTCAAAAAATAAAGACCATTTACAGAGCACTTGGAGACTTGTCTACCCCTTTTTCCTGTAGATTATGTTAAGTGATCTTCACCATCATGAATAACAATCTGAACAGTATGACATTATATAATTTGTTAGATATGGCAATATAGTAAATCACTGAAAGCCAATTGAGGGTTAGGCTAGTTCTTGGTATTATCAGTTGCATGGGTCCTTCCATTCAAAACTTACTCCCTGAAAAACCACTAGAAAAGAGGATGTCATCACAGTATTATAGAAAAGCATGCATCCACACCTGTGCATCCACACACACACTTTTGAGTCAGGGCTGATTATTCCCACCAGCTGAAACCCACATCACAGTATATAGAAAGGCAGATATTTCATCCTAAAGTGCATCCCTTTACACTTCTTTAAAATTACTTCATTTACTATTTTAGTGTCCACCCCCCTGCCCTGTTTATAGTTAGCCCTCTGAAGCTCTTCACTGCCTCTTTTGTTTATTCACCATCATAAATAATTGGGTGTCATCAGCAAACATGGGCACCATTCTGATCACTCTCAACTTCAGATAATTGCTTCAGATAAGCACCAATTCCAGTACAGATTCTATGTGGAATCCATTGTTTGCAGTCTTCATTTTCAAGCAACTGGTTGCTTTTTAGCCATTTACTTTTCCATAGGTGGACCTCTCCTCTTATCCTGTTACTTTGACCACAAATGAGACATGTAGAATTGCTAATAACAGTTTCCATAAATAATCCTTCTGGCTTCAGGTAATACTGTGAAGACAACATTGAAAGTATGTCAGTGCCAGCTTTCAGCTGAACCAGTAGCCAAATTTGGAATATATCTGTCACTTTTCATTTGCCACTTCTTGATTATATACATCATTAGGAATGAATAGGAACGACTCATTCTGGCAGTGTTTTCCTAGGCTTTGCAGTGCTCAGTGGGGTTTTGAAAGAGAATTTCTCTTATTTCCTTAGCAGTTCATTTCATATGAGGTCCATTTCTATAGCATTTTGTTCTTCATGTAAATGTCTTTGCATAATTCCAACTCATACTTGAGGTAGAGTAAGGTGTTGTAAACATGAGCCTTTTTTCTCATTGAGCTAAATTCTTAATTAGTCACAAGCTCTCAATATTATTCTGCTCTAGTAAATGTAGCATTTATTTCATTTATATCCTGCCTTTCTTCCAGAACTGGGACTCAAGGTGACTCAATAGCATAATTAAAAACGGGTACAAATAAAAACACAATGAATTGTAGCCTTAAAGCACAAGTAAAGGAGATATGGTATTAAGGCACAAGTTTAAAGCCATTTTAAAGAAATAACAGTTAGAAAATACAAAAATTAAAAAGCACAGTACCCATTTATTATACATCCTCTCCTTAGCCAGTCAATTACAAAAGCCTGCTTAAATAGGAAGGCTTTTCCCCCCGAAGGCAGGACAGAATAGAGGAGTTTAGCCTCTCTTGATCCACAACCTGGGAGCAGTCACTAAGAACACCCTCTTTCATGTCCTACCCAGATGTGCCCCTGAGAGTGGCAGTTTATCTAGGCAGCCTTGTCTGAAAGAAGACAAGTTTTCAGATAGCTCAGAGTCAAGCCATATAAGGCTTTAATAGGTTACTAGTGTATATACCTGGCACTGCCCAGGATTTTATTTTCTCACAGATAATACTTGTTAGAAAGATTTGAGATCCTGTGTCTCTAATTCCCCAAACTGTCTTGTCCAGTACCTGTAACTTTTCCCCATATTCCCCAATCCAATCTGTATTCAGAATTATGAACATACAGATGTTGAGTTCCTCAGGGAATACACTGTCCTCCTTGCTACTAGGCCTCATCTGCATAGCAACCAGCCTATTCAAGACAGTCACATAGAGCTCTCTGATTGAGAATTCTAAAGACCCTTCTTTAAACTGCAAACCCCAGGATTCCATAGAATCTTCTTAGGCAGCCAATCATATGAGGTCTTTGCCTGACACAGCCAATCATATGAGGTCTTTGCCTGATGGACAAACAAAATTTGACTTTAATATATTATTATTATTATTATTATTATTATTATTATTATTATTATTATTATTATTATTTTCTATCCCACCTCTCCCCATGGATCGAGGTGACAAACAACAATAATACATTAATTACATTAAAAAACATTTAAAAACATATCCCATCCTCCCCACCCACCAACTCATCTAAAACCAACCCCCTAAAACACACAACAATTAACAATGAACAACGATCAACTGACTACTAAAAGAACAGCAAGACAGTTGGTGGGAGGCGGTAGAAGTACTAGTCTGGGAAGGCCTGTCCGAACAGATCAGTCTTGACTGCTTTTTTAAAGCGGTCAAGACTGGTAATATGTCGGGTCTCCTCCGGCAAGCCATTCCATAACTTGGGAGTGATAGAGGAGAAGGTCCTCTGGGTAACTGCAGCCAACCTAGTCCTGACTGGCTGCAGTAAATTCCTCCCAGAGGACCTTAGTGTGCGGGGCGGATTATATGGGAGAAGGCGATCCCGCAGGTAGGCTGGCCCCGAGCCATATTATATTAGATAATCACCTGCTGTGCCCAGAAAGATTGTTTTGTATGTTAATAATCCAGTGAACTATATAAAAGAAAGGGGAGAAAATATACGGCAATTTATAAGAGCAGATCTTTGTATTATTATCTTAAGAAAGCAAAAAAGAGTTTTCCTTATTTATTTGTTGGAAATATCACATTAATTTGAATCACTTTTGCACACCATGAGATAAAACATAGTGACACAATTTCCTTCTGTAACATTTCTGTACTCTATTATACCTTGTGCTCAGCTAGTACAGGGATGGGCAATTTCTCAAGAACCAGAGTCCACGCACATATCCCTTATTGGACCTCAGAGGGCTAAATCCCTAAAGTTTTAAAATACATACATACATAAAATTTCCCACTCAGAATGCTTCACTGTACTCTTCAGGGCAGCCTTTCTCAACTTTTTTTTATTTTTAACTTTTTTAATTGAAAAAAACTTTTTTAATTGAAAAAAAATTGCTATATTGATAACTTAAAAAAATCCCCCCCCCCATCACAATCTGTTGTGGAACCTCAGTGACCTTTCTCAAAACTCTAGGCTTCTGGTCTCAGAGCTCCAGGGAATCCTGGTTGGAGAAAACCTGCTCTCAGGAGTATGGGGAATACTTCCACCATGTTTTGCTTTGCTTCAGGTGATCTAGGTTTCAGGAGAGGTTCTTTTCCCAAACAGAAAATGACCAGGAGTCACTTCCTGTTATGAAGAAAGAAATACTGCTTGAGCCTAGAGCAGCTTGGGAAGAGCTTTGGCTGACTTGGTCCTCATACCCTTTAGATTGCATTGAGTAAATTACATTTTGAAAACAACAACAACAACTTTATTTTGAGGATATTGAGCCCTTTGAAGCTGCAAAAATGACCTTTTTGGCCAAAGGATATGCTTTTCCTGATCTAATGCATTTGCTTACATTCACTGTGGTTGTGAATAATCTTTAGTAGCCATGCCTATTCCAATGATTAACCTTCACTGGAGGCAAAAACTGAACATCTGATTTTTTGTGTGTGCTAAGATAAACAAAAAATCTGTACCATGCACATTACCTTCTGACTAGAAGACTAGTAACACTGTGACCGTTATTATCCTAGGGAGCAATGTTGTACCTTTTCTTTATCCTGTCCTGCTAAAAATGGAAAATACTTGTTCTTAAGCTCATGTGAACAAATCCAGTGCTTTACTTGCCATGAAAGTGTTATAAAGAGGTAGATAATTAAACATTACTGCATTAGCTATCACTCCTTATTTATGTTGATAGAAAACAAAAACATTTAAACTGCATCAAATGTGTGATATTGTGCACACTTACTTGGGAGTAAGAGCCTTCAACTCAGTGGGACTTTGGAATAAGGATTACCAGGCTAGGGCTTGATGTCTATGGCCATTTCTGCACTACACTCTTATAGCACGATGATTCCACTTTCAACATCCTATGGAATCTTGGGGTGTGCAGTTTAGGAAGGGGCCGGCTGGATTCCGGCCCAGGATTCCATAGAATGTTGAAAGTGGAATCATCACACTATAAGAGTGTAGTGCAGAAATGGCCTATAATGCTAATTACACTTTTGATCTGCTACTTCTTCTTGTGGCTTTGCCAAAGGATTTGTTAATCACTCTTGAAGCTGAAATTATATTTGTACAACACCAAGTGAATTTTAGATGTGTTTACAAATAGCACATCTAAAAAAATCCTTCTATTAAACATATTAAATATGAAAATATATGACTATATACAGAACTTTACTCTTAGGAACAAAATAGCTAGAAACATTGATTTGATAAAATATTCCAGAAACTGACCAAGTAATTTTAAGAAAAAACATCATGAAACATGCCTCTATTAACCCCCACAAAAAACCTACCTCTTTCCACTAACTCATGAACAAATTTACATGAGAATAAATCCCACTAAAATCAATGAAGATTACTGTTTATTAGAATCATATAGGATGACACTGTCCATCTCTGATTCCTGCATCCCAAACATACACCCAGCCTGTGGCTTCTTTTAGACTGTTATATCAACTTTCAAGTAAAGAATTATGGAGATCCTGCCATTACTTACTTACTTTGCCATTTTGTTGAAAAATCAGCACAGAAATAATCAAGTTTGATTTCAACAAAATGGGTTGAAATTGCTGTTGCAGTTTCAAGCCAGGCAAACTCTGGAAACACCTAGTCAGAGCACTTGTCTGAGCATTTTTCTTGATGTAACATATATGATTGTTCACCAGCCTTTAGATGTTACATCTCTGTAGTAAAATTACATAGGGTAATCTTTAGGAGGTGGAATTTATAGACTATAAATCTGGCTGCCAAGAGGAGGAGCACTTGATGTATCCAGATCAGAACTGGACAGAAAACAGCCTCTTGCACTGCATTAACTTACAGACCAGTCCATTTTTGTTTCAAAATAGATCCCATTACCTGTGCTAGACTCAGCACAAGGTATGACGTATATGGAAAGTATGAAAAATCTGTCAAATGGGTAAATCAAGTAAAGCTCCAAAATTTATCAATCAGACCAGAGTTCCAGGTAGCTCATGCAACAATAACCAAATGAATAGCTCTTTTAAGAAAGCTATTATCATACAAGATTAGCTAGGAATCACATACCAGATAACGTGCAGTAGAAGGCTGAATCTTTGTTTTTTGCAAAGAACACATCAGTTCTTTCCTTTTACCTGAATGTGTCACAGCTGGTAAGGTTGTATAATTACCATTAATACGATATACACAACTTTTCCCAACTGTGCTTGTGTGACAGGACTTCCCTGCAATAATCTTTCCATACCGAGCTCCTTTCATACTTAGCTTCTGGATCAGTGCACTGCGGTGGTTTACTCAGTACAGATGCATAATTAGGTCCTTGTCTCCTCTCTGGAGGTGTCACCTTTTAGCAGTTAGGATGAGTCAACTCACAGCACATAATTTTTGTGTGGAATAAGACATTTGTATGAATAACAAGAGAAATATTGCAAATGCCAGCATATTTGCATCAAATAGAAATGTGTATTTGTACCAGTATACAAATGTTAAATAAATCTTTACAAGAATCTTGGTCAGAAGTCTTCCATGAATCAAGTAAAATTACAAATAATAATACTGGCAGAAATGATCATATTATCTCTGTACATGGTGCAGGGAATGAAAGATGACACCAGCAGATTCTGCTTTCTTTTTGTTGAACAGCAGCTAGGAGTGGCAGTAGCCTAGAAATCAGTTTTTAAAAACTGATTGACAAGTAGTGGAATAGGCTGGGTGCTTTAAAGGGTTTACTTCTTTCTCTCTCAGATTGGTATGGCAGTCTACCAATCTGGTAAGGTGCCCTTATAAAATCATCTTTGTGTAAAAGGGCAAGGCTTTTCAATGGTTCTTTAGAACCTCTTAATGGTTCTGTGGTATCATGTCTTCTGTGTTATTTTAAATACTGTATACCACTCAGCTGAGTCAATATTTATAAAAATAAGCTGTAATATTTATTAAGATAATATACAAACAAAGTATCAGAGTTCATATGCAGGTCCAAAATTAATACATTTCTTCCAAGTACTTTTAGACAGCTTCCTGATATCTTTAAGCCTTCATACAAGCACAGGTATCAACAACAGCCCTTTGGCTACACTTTCACCAAAGACACAACCCCTAAACCTAGGTCACACTTTCTGACCAGATTCTACGGTGGCTTAAATACTCTCCCTCTCACTAGGGCCATTTCCGCACGAGACTGTTATAGCGCTATGATTCCACTTTCAACATCCTCTGGAATCTTGGGGTTTGCAGTTTCGGGAGGGGACAGCTGGCCCCTCCCGAAACTGCAAACCCCAGGATTCCAGAGGATGTTGAAAGTGGAATCATAGCGCTATAACAGTCTTGTGTGGAAATGGCCTAGGCTTCCATTGAGAAATTAAACCCTTCCTACACAGTCACCCTCCCTGGCTGACTGAAGAACTTTACTCCTCAGCTCTCTCTGGTGAGAATTCTTACTAAAGAACTGCAAATGACAATCAGCGTTTCCCTTTATATATCTTTTCCTCTCAGCCACCAGCCCCTCCCACAGACTATTGGGCTGGGTTTCTTTCCTGAGGAGCTATTCTGGTTGCCTGGCAACCTGTTTCTAGGCTGCTCTGCAACTCCGGATAGCCACATCCCCAGAATTCCATCACACTGGGATCGTTAACACTCATGAAGAAATCAAGACAAATAAAAGTCAATAGAACAAAGTTACTAAAGGATCATTTCTATGATTGATGGTAGCTATTTATTAACTATGCAACTCACAAGGAGAGTGACATACATCCGCTCAGTCAACACAGTAACATGTAGTGGGATCTGATGGGATATTTGGTCCACCAATGAGTATGTGAATAGCATTTTGACCCATGAAGACTGTTATTTTGAGGCAGAGTGTATTCTGTTATGTCAGTTGTTGAATTGTAATTTTGTAGTACTTTTTCAAACAATATTGATGTACAGTCAGCCCTTCACATTCGCTAGGATTAGGGGTGCAGGACCCTCGCAAAAGTGGAAAAATCGCAAATATCAAAATGGGTGCGTCTGTGGGAATGGGGTTGAGGCATGGTGGGGAATGGACAACCAGGGTTCAAACCAAGTCAGGGAAAGTAGAGGGAAGAGAGATGGGTCAGTATGGTAGCCCTATACTTCCTCTCTGTCACCCATTTCCTTTCTTGGGTATGTGCAGCGTCAGGAGAGGGGTTGTGGCACTGAGAACTTGAGTCATCCTTAGCTAGCCAGGCATTGGCTGGTGGTGGTGGTGGTGGTGGTGGTGGTGGAGGAGGAGGAGGAGGAGGAGGAGGAGAACGACGATGACCAGAGGTGGGTTCTTAAAGGGCTGCAAGGCTTGACTGCAGTTGCTGAGAGGGAAGGGTCCCTAGAAAGGGTTCCCTACCTGAGGTGGGAGGGGGCACGGGTTGGAGAAACTCAAAAATAATCAAATCTGTGAAAGTCAAGCCCGTAAATGTGGAGGGCCGACTGTATCTATAAGGAACCAAAATATGGTACTACAGGACATTCTTACTCTTTGAGGTAATCTATCACCCAAATAAGGTGAAATAGTGTGACTGAAACAAGCAAAAGACATGTATAAAAGTGGCTTTGAATGCAATGTTGCAGGAGTTTAGTTCTAATATTGCCCCAGTTCACTTTATTATTGTTAACCAACATCAAGTCGACTTCAACTTATGGTGTCTTCCCTGACTGAGTCTATCCATCTGTAATGTGGACTTTCTCTGTTTCTACTGCCTTCTACTTTATCAAGCACTAGCGTATTTACCTGGCATTGCTTGGGATTTTATTTTCTCATAGGTAATACTTATTAGAAATACCTTAGGAATTACCTTACCTTACCTTACCTTAGGAATTAGATGTGGTTGAAATACACAGATTTGAGATCCTGTGAGTCCAGTATGTGTAACTTTTCCCCATATTCCTCAATCCTATCTGTATTCAGAGTTATTAACATACAGAGATTGGGTTCCTGAGGGAATACCCTGCCCTCCTTCTTGTTGCTAAGCCTCATCTCCATAGCAACCAGCCTGAGCTCTCAGGCTGAGAATTCTAAAGGCCCTTCCCTGAACTGCAAACCCAGGATTCCATAGAATCTTCACAGCCAGCCAATCATATGAGGTCTTCTCACCTCACACAGCCAATCATATGAGATCTTTGCCTGCCTGACACAGACAAACAGGCAAACTCACAAACAGACAAACTTTGACTTTTATATAGTAGATTATTGTCTTTTCTAGTGAGTCATGTATTCTCATGACATGGCCAAAGTATGATAGCCTCAGTTTAGTCATCTTGTTTTCTAGAGATTGTTTAGATTTGATTTCTTCTATGACCCATTCATTTGTCTTTTTTAATAGTCCACAGTATCCATAGAACTCTTCTCCAGTGCCACATTTCAAATGAACTGATTTTCTTATTAGTTTTCTTCACTTTCCAGCTTTCACAACCATACATAGAAATTGGAAATATAATGTCATGGACAGTCAATGATATTATTATTCAATGATATATCTTTACACTGCAGGATCTTGTCTAGTTCCTTCATAGCTGTCCTTTCAAGTTCTAGTCTTGTGATTTCTTGGCTGCAATCTCCATTCTGATTAATGACTGAGCGTAGGTATGAAAAACCCTGAACTATTTCAATGTCTCCGTTTTTTACTTTAATATTATGTAAACCATCTGTGGTCATTATTTTTGTTAATGTTTAGCTGTAAATGTGCCTTTGCACTTTCTGCTTTCATTTTCTTCAGTAATTACTCCAAGGCCCTTTTCGCATTTAGGCTTCTTGCGCGAGCGGGGGAGGGCGGCTCGCGCAAGAAGCCTTCTCCGGGAGGCTGTCGCTTCCCCCCTCCTTCGTTCCGCACGCCAAGGAACCAGCGGGGAAGCGGCAGCCTCCCGGAGGCGGTGGCGGCGGCTCGCGCGTCCATCCCCCCCCCGCGCGCGCAAGAAAGGAGCCTGTCCCTTCCGCACCCCCCGCTCGCGCGAGAAGCAGGAGCCGCTCGCGCCGCCCCCCCGCACGCGCGCGAAGCGACAGACAGTCGCGCCCGCCCCCCCGTGCGCGCGAGAGAAGCGAAGGCAGTCGCACCCGCCCCCCCCCGCGCGCGCACGCAAAGCGGGAGGCTGTCGCGAGCAGCCCCCCGCCCGTGCGAAGCAGGATGCTCTCGCATCCGCCGCGCTAGCTCCCCGCCCCGCCCCTTCCTTCCGCACGGGCGGAGGGAAGGAGGCACGACCCGGCCGCTTCCCCGACGCACCGCACTACAGGTGAGTGCGTGTGGGCGCCGGGAGCATAGCGTGAGCGCGGGGTGATTTTCGCTTGAAAGCGAAAATCAAAAACCCCGTGCTCGCGCCGCTGCAGCCCCGTGAGAGCGCCGGAAGTGGGAGTGCGTCGTGCGGAGCGACGCTCCCACTCCCGCACGGCTCACGGGGCTATTTCGCCCGGGAAAGCCCGTGCGAAAAGGGCCCAAGTCTTTGCTATTTTCTGCTATTAGCATGGCATCATCTGCATATCTTAAACTGTTAATGTTCCTTCCTCTAATTTTCATGCCTCCTTCTCAGAGTCTAATCTCACTTTATATATGATATGTTCAGCACACACGTTAATCAGATAGAGTGATAAAATGGAGCCTTACCTGACCCTCTTGCAAACTGGAAACTTTTCTGGTTTTCTGTATTCTGTCCTAACAGTATCCTCTTGTCCTGTGTACAGGTTACATGTCAGGACAGTCAAATGTTATGGCATACCCATTTTTTTAAGAACAATCCACAGTTTTTCATAATTTACAATGTCAAAGGCTTTGCTATAATTTATGTAGCACAGGCTGATTTTCGTTTGAAATTTTTTGGTGGTGCTCTCCATTATCTTACATATGGTGGCAATAGGATCCCTAGTGCCTCTTCCTTTCCTGAGCTCAGCTTTGACATCTGGCATTCTTACTCCGCATATAGTAGATGCCTAAGGGAAAAGTTCAAAAGTGTGGCCTGCTTGGGGATGAGATTTAGATTGTGTAATTACAATATGTAAATTTTCTTCATTTTCTCTCTGCTGGATCAGTAGCATCCAGTTTCAAAAGATAAGTGGAAGAGCCTCTTCAGTGAAATCTAGTACCTTGGTATTACATTTACATCAACAAGCAGTGGAGAAGCAATTTTTTCCCCCATTCTTCCTGCAGGATTTCATCTTTACTATCTAAGTTAATAACAAAATTGAACTTGCTAAATTACTTTTTTGACCATTAACCCCACTTTAAAATGCATGAAAAATGCAATAGTATTAGCACGCCAATGTCATTTACATTAGCATTCAGTGTGTAATGAACTGGTGTAAGTGAATAACTTTTCAATTTAGTGCACAGGAATGTATGTAGATGACTTTTAAAATAGAGTAACATTAGCATAATAATTAAGATGGCCCAAGTAGTTCTAAATTTTGTTCCTAAATATTTGTCTTGTCTCTTCTCGTCTGTTGTGCAGCGTAAAGATAATTTGTTAGTTGTGTTTTTGGTTTACACCAGCTTGCTGTAGGGCTGGAGGCTGGGCTGGTCTCCTTATGCTCCACTGACCTAAGCCACTGAAACAGCTGCCTGAGAACAGCACTGCAACTGCTGTCACTCGCTTTGGGGCTTCTAGTTGGCAAAGATACAGTGCCACGACTGACCTTCCTTTTGAAACATCTTGATCTTCTACTCAGCACATCTGTTCTTGCTCAAACAGTGCAATTAGTGAAGCAGAGAGCAAACAATTACATATCTTGTAGGTTTAGATCATTCTCTGAAATGTGAACTTCCACTTGTAAAGAAAACAAAAATTAGATGTGGCAACTTCATTTTTATGCTATTTTGTTATCTAAAACCTAGCTTTTCTTGATGTAGATGTTGTGTACTGTACATATGATTTGTTGGTTGCTATAGAAACTTGGAGTTTATTTTTTGTCAGCGAGGCTTTTAAAAATAGATCTACCCCAGTTCTCAATAATGGAAACTGCTTCCTTTGAAATTAATAATGAATTAATTTTGTAAGCTAGAAAAGCTTACAAAATATAAGAACAAGTTGCCAGTTTTTGATGGATAAGGGAGGGTGAAACTTGCTGAAACAGATATCTGACATTCTCAGCAAAGGAAATTTTAAAACATCAAGCTATGTTTGTTGAAGTTCTTTCTAAATAGCTCTCTCGTGAGTTGTATTAGCTGATTTCTGATGTTCAAGTGTGATATAGAATGCTATTTATTGATATTTCCTGAGGATGAATTATGAATAATTGTGGCAAGAAAAGAGTTTCTTCCTAAATTTAATGTACACATTTAGTGATGATATTTGAATAACAATAAATGATACTTTCAACCTTTAGGATATCAAAATGCATTAATAATTCTACTTGTGTAAAATTGTGTAGTCTTTAGTGACTTTCCATCCCAAAGAATGCTATCTACCATTATATGTCATGTGTGTTAAAATACACAAGTGACACAATGAAATACAATTAGTCAAATATATTTACAATGTCTTGTGGAAGCGTTCACCCCCTTTTCTATGTACTTATGCAGTCAACATGAGCTAGATTATTTACTTACTTTTATTTTATTTACATGTACATCAAGCAGCAATAATGCCAGTTAAACCCATTTCAGTGCCAGGACATGATACAAAAAAATGCGGAAAAATCAAAAGATGTGTATGTGAATACTTCTGCAAGAGACAGTAACAACGCATGGTTAGAGCACTGGGAACTTCATATTGGAAGAACTCTAGGAAGTTTTTATCACAGAGAAGTATGGTAATTTTTACCAGTGTCTTGTACTTCTATATATATCCATTAAGGTGTCAAATATGGAAAAGCCTTCTGTTTCTTTGTGTCTGTCTAGCTGTGTCCTACGCAAACATATTAATTGGCAATATAACAGAAGATTATTTACTTGATATCAGTCAAGTGATAACGTATCACTGCTGATATTCTCACCTTTTCATCTTCTCCTCTCCATCTTTTCCATTGTCTTCTCTCCCACTGCTTCATTTTCCTTCTTCTCATTTCCTTCTCACCTGTTAAGATGGGTACAGTGCAGACTGAAATGTAAATTCAGATTAAATTGCTGAGCCGGGTGGAAGGGAGGAAAGCAAGAAAATGGGCATAGAACAAAGCAGTTACACGAAAACAATTTTGGGCAGCTTGTTAAAAGAGTGGGAGAGGAGAAATTATAGAGAAAAGGTTAACAAACTTGAACTAAGAATAAGAATTGTCAGGAGTGAGAGAAAGCAAAAGATGAAAAACAGTTGTGTAGGAAGGAATCTGGAATTGCATATGGGTGATAGCATTCTGAATCCTGACAATAGGCAAAAACAGATCCTTTCTTTTCCTGACATATAATATATGTCTTGCTGGTTCTGCTTTTCTAGTATTCCCCATCATGATCACTCTCCTATAGAGCTGAGATATTAAGAAGCCACATAATTCATCCTCTTTCTTTGTCTCAGGATTTGTAATCAAGCTGTGCTTGACCAGTAGTTCTTCAGTCTTTTTGTTTTCTGTTCTGGGATGCCACCTCATCTCTTGGCATCATGTTTTGGGGCTTTGTCTGTTGGGTAAGCATTAATTCAAAATACTATTTCTTATGTCTTGCTAGTTTGTTTTTTCCTTCTTTATGACAGTTTTCTTTTCCTTATGGCATTTGGTCTCCATATCATTTATCATCTTTATGAACACTGGCTATATCTTCTGTGTCTAGGCAGCATAATTTTATGTTAACGAAAGTTGGCTGCAAATCTATGCTATATTCTTGTTTAGAAAAGAGAAAAGAGAGAGCAACATCACCAGTCCAAGAAAATGAAGAAATCTCAAAAGTTGCGGAGAAACCTAGTCAGTGGAGCACTCCAGAATAGTTTGTTGTTCCTGATTTGTAACAGCTATGAGGCAACACTCTCACCAGGAGAAAGTGTCTCATTGCAGGAGATACAAAATGACTAACAATTGTCTGTGAGGAACAGTTATATCATCCTTTAAACATGTCAGACATAACAAAATGTTCTAGATTTGCTGAAAGCTTATGCTTATAAATTAAAGCTTATCAATTTCTTGGTCTGTAAGGTGCCACAAGACTCCCACCACCACCACCAGTAAATCTGTTTCTCTGTGTTTTTAAATGCATGCTTCACTTTCTCCAGTTGCAGTGTTCCTCTTCATGATATCTCTTAGTTTTATCCAGAATCAGTTTTAATTCTTGTTCTCATTACATTTTGTTCTCACTTTTTTTCTTCAAAACAGATAGCAGTGTTCCTATTATTGATGATTATTTGTCATTCTGTCTAGATCATATGGCTCTTCATACCTTCAAAATGGAGTTCATGATTTTCTATATGTGGTGCTTTCAGACAAGACTTTTAGGTTAACTCTCAATTCAATTAAGAACCTGTGGAGAAATCCTGGATTTGAATGAGATAACATATTATACAGAAATGTAAGAAGATGTCTTATACTGAGGCCCTTTTAGCATGGCAGTGTACAAGCGAAAGGGCCCCTTGAGCGTCGCGTAAATGTCAGGAGTGATCTGCATGATGCACTCCTATTTCGGCCATGCTCAAGGCCCACACGCGCAGCAAATACACATTTTCTTCTTTTCAGCTTTTAGCCTTGGCTCATGGGCCTGGGCCGCACTCACCTGCAGTGCGGAGCCTCTGAAGCCAGGCCTGTCATGCATCCTCTCCTCAGTGCAGCCTACAACTCCCAGGCTGCACTGCAGAAGGAAGGGGTGGGGCATGGGTGTGGCTCAGGCAGGGCTCTTGCGCAAGCAGGAAGAAGCTGCAGAGCTCGAGCAGCAGGGAAGCAGGAGGCCTGCCCAGGCTTTCCATGCAAGGCCCACACTCCAGCAGCGTGAGAAGATATGCTGCGGAAAGGGCCTGAGTCAGGCCATTGGCTCATCTGTTACAGTCCCCTTTACTTAGAGTGGCAACAACTTTCCATGGTCTCAGGCCAGAGTCTTTTTAAGCCCTGTGGTATAGTGGTTTGAGTGTTGGACTACAACCCTGCAGACCAGGGTTTGATTCCCTATTCGGCCATGGACACTCATTGGGTTAATCTGGGTGCATCATACACACACAGCCCCAGAAAACCTCATGATAAGTTCGCCTTAGGGTCATCATAAGTCAGAAATTACTTGAAGTCACACAGCAACAACAATAACAACTGGAGGTTTAACATGCAGCCCTTATGCTGTGTTACAGAATGACAGCCCACTACATTAAAGCAAACTGTGTTGTTCGTTCTGTGCTTGTTTTTCAGAATTGTTTTCCATTTTCTGAACATTTGTTTTCAATATGATTATTAGCAGACAGAACAGTGTCTGTATTATGCTATGAGACAGTAGAAGTACTAGAAAGTACAGAATGATGCCACAGGATTCATCTTCCTGAAAATCTCAGCTTTTGGTTTTGTGTTACAAGGAAGCTTTAAAAATAATGTGTTGAGAAGATCTTAATTCTAGGACAGCAGTTCATAGTCTTGGCCTTCTAGATGTTTTAGATTCCCAATCTCTGGCCATTGGTAGTCATCAAATTAATTCCCTTGAAAACACATCATCTAAATATTTCAGGCGTTAATGCTTTTTTATCATCCAGATATTGCTGAGGTAAATTACAAGGACAGTCCTACTCACAGGAACCTGATAGCAAACCCAGTACGACAGAGTGGTAGAAGAACTAGGTCTTCAGTATTCAGGACTCAGCTGTTTTACTAAGCCTCAACTCTGTGTCCCTTTCTCCCTACCAACTCATTTACACATATTAGTTCCTGGGAAGTGAGATTGTATAGTCACCTGAGTCCTAGGAAATGTAACGGAACTTCCCTGGAGCATCAATCATACTGGGGAGCCATGAGTGACTAAATGATAGTCAGTCATAAATGTATAGAAATATGTATAGAAATACATGCTATTTATAAGTTGTTCGCTGCCTCGATCCATATGGAGAGGCAGGATACGAATAAATAAAAATAAATAAATAAATATGATGGCTAAGTGTGGGAAATAAGATAAGATGGAAGCTATATGGGAGCTGTAGATTCTGAAATTGTAAGGGACATAGGTGAATCTCTTTCTTCTCCGTCCCTTCCTTCCCCCTGCAGTCTTAGGGGGCTGTTGAATCTTGAATTAATTTTGGTGCAGCAATTAATAGTTGCAAGGACTACATTCTGTCAGGTTCACTTGATACACAGATTGCAGCTTTATTAGCAGAACAAAATCCAGTAGCAACAATCTGTGCCTTTTCATCTTAGGGACTGAATACTGCTGTTCTCTGTATGTGGAGCTGCCTGAATAGTGGGGATCAAAGGGACGCATTGGGAATCTGAACCATAGGAATCAGCAACTGGTGAACATTATATGGAAAATGATTTCATCAGGTGGGGAAGAGGAACATTTATGAACAACTATATCACTGCTGGGGGGGGGATTCTGAAATTCAAAATGCGCTTTTTTTTAAATGTGATTTTGTAACTTGCTGACATTTGGGATGTCTTGGAGTTGGTGGAAAAAGAGCCTGTACTTTACTATAAACCTTCCAAACCTAGCCCATTTCTCCACTATACTGTTATAGTGCTATTACTCCATTTTCAACATCCTATGAAATCCTGGGGTTTGTAGTTTAGAGAGAGGCATTTAGAATTCTCAGCCAGAGAGCTCTTTGTTCTCAGTTAACTACAAAGCCCAGGATTCCACAGGATGGTGAAAGTGGAATAATAGCACTGTAACGGTGTAGTGCAGAAATGGCCCTAGTGCTTTAAGATGGGTTAGATGAGACTTCCCAAAATATCTTAGCTGTGGTTCGGCAATTCTGGGGTTGTTATCCAGCATATCTAGAAGGTGTTGGCCAGTGTAGCAGTACAGACCCATTTGTCTCCTAGCTGTGAGGCTTTGTAAAATTTATTCAGCAGTTTTGAAGAACATTTCATGTTTTTTAATGTCGCATTTGTTGACTGACAAAATATTTGTCAGTTGATAGCTCTGAATTTCTGAATATTTACATATGTCCTCATGTGTTTATCTTTATATAGTTTATATTTTCCTTTTCAACTGATACATAGTTAAGGTGTTCAGCACTGAAGCAGTGGTTTATCTGTAATAAAAGAAAATGCCTGTTTGCCTCTGGGCAGCTTTAACTCTTTGAGACACTTGTTAGATGCCACACACTTTGACTGATTTCTTTTTTGTTGTCATCCAAACAGTCTTTTCAGTTGCAATGTTGAGTTTCAAGTCAAAATTACGAGTGGGCTCCCCTAAAAGAAGAAGAAGGAAAAGAGGACCTGCTATAATAATATGAAGAATTTGTGATAGATGCCTCAAAATTTGGCAGTTTGGTTGTTGTCCACACTGCAGTGTCAAGTTTCACAAAATGGTGGGAGGGAGCTGCCTCAAAACAATAAAAGGAGTCTGTCATAAATATTTTTTGGATAAAAAAAAAGTATTTTTTAAAGACTTAGAGAACTAGTGAAGGTTTTCTTAGCCTAGGAATATGAGTCTTTTGTTGTTGTTGTTGTTGTTCTTGTGTGCCTTCAAGTCATTTCCAACTTAAAGAATCCCTAAGACTTAAATATCACATGGTTTTCTTGGCAAGATTTTTCAACAGAGGGTTCGCCATTGCTTCCCTTTGAGACTGAGAGAGTGTGACTTTCCCAAAGTTGGCCAGTGAGTTTATATGGTCCAGTGAGGATTTGAACCCTGGGCTCCCAGAGTCCTAGAGCAACACTCATACCACTGCGCCATGGAGTTATCTTGACATAATCCTTTTCCGCACTAGACTGTTATAGCGCTGTGATTCCACTTTCAACATCCGATGGAATCCTGGGATTTGCAGTTTCAGGAGGGGCCAGACGGGCCATAGTATCCTACATAGTGAATTTCAAAATGCTCCTCCAAACCCCACCTACTGCTAAGCACCCACTGGAACTGACAGGGATTCATTCCCTTGTTGGTCAAGAAACAACTGCCTGACATTTCTGTCCCCTCCCGTGAGTGATCTACAGTGCAAAAGGTGGGGAATGGAGCCCTATCTGTCACAATGCCTGTTTACCTGTAAGTTGGGTTTAGATGACTTTCATAGTCCCTACAATGACCCTAAACCATGGGCTGCATAGGGATCATGAATGCATAGCAATTGCAACTGCATCACTAACTGTAGGTTATGTATTCACAATTGCCCAACAGGATTCTGGCCTCTTTTTTTGTGTGTGTGTGCAGAAGACATATGCAGGAATTGTACCATGTATTTGTGCAAATGACATAAATGTTGTGCAATTTGCATAATGTTATGTAAGTTGTGCAAAAACAAATTCCTGAATAGAAATCCCACATCCTTGTGCTGTATCTATTTTCTACAGAGAAAAAAAAATATTTTGGAACAAGAATCACTCTGTTTTGTCCAGAATACATGTTTTCTGCTCAGAAACATGTTTTCTGTGTAGGAAAACTATGTGTAATTTTTGTGCAAATGGATTTTTCCAGTGAAATTCATATATACAAATAGTGCTCCAACATTGCACAGAAATCCTCATATTCTCACAGAGCAGGGAGAAAATTCCTGAAATTTTTCATTCTTGCATGTGGGAATGAAATAAAGATTTAAATCACTGCTTGAGGCACGGCTGTTAAAGTTCCTTGGGTTAAAGGAGGGACAGGGCTTGTTTAAATGGGAGAGGGCTCCCTGAGGTATCACTAGTAACATTTTTAGGAGGAGTATGAAAACAAGAGGCATTGTGAAACCTTCTTGTCATATCATGTATGGATCTGGGCTGCATAATGTATGCTTCCGCTAATTGATAAATAAATGAATAGGCTTTTTTAGTCCTATGTGGACTTCTGATCTACCATTTGCGTTTTCAGTGGAAACCTGTGTGGAAAACAGCAATAAATAATAATAATTGCATGTGTACTGATTAATTGAACAATTGCTCTGTAATTAACTAAATTAATATACTTTTCCAAACAAAGCACTAAGTTAACTTAATGTTGAAGTTCATGTGAAATAAAAACATCCCAAGAAATTATGTAGATAACTGAATAAATAACAAAGTTCATTGTAAATTTCTTCCAGTTTAGTATCTACTCTTCTGATTCATTATTAATCATAGTTCCACTCATGGTTTTTATGCTGTGGTGTCATTGTTCTGCTTTATGGTTGGGAAAATACAGTGTGAAAACTTATCTAGATATTATAGATTAATATTCCTAACTCTTGCTTTTCATCATATAAATTAGTATTTTATTTTTCCTAGAGTAAAACTGTCAGTCTCCAACAGTGATTCAAGATTTGTTGCTATTCCGATGTTGGTATAATTTCTAATTAGAATATTCTTTTGTTTTTGTGTGCTATACAAACTAGTGCTGACTTGAAATGAAGAGTATATGTATGAATTAGAGATGGGACAAATCCAGAATTTTCCAAATCCAAATCCGAATCCCTGGAAGGTTCTGTGAATCCACGAATCTTGAATCTTTTGAATCCTTTTTTACAAAAAGGGTTAAAAAGCAAGGGAAACAAAGCACTTCTACTGAAAAGTGCTTTGAAGCAGAATTCAACATCTTTGTTTAATGAAAAACAAATTAAATAATAGCTTTCACTTTCAGGAAAACATACCCATATACTTCTTATTAAGAATTACATGTACGGTAATTTGGAAGTAGCTCCAGATGTTGGAGGATGCTCAAGATGATGCCATCTCTTGGGTTGACTATTACCAAAAAAAGGGGGGGGCAAGGATAATCTTGGGAAAGACACACTCTCTCAGCCTTAGCAAAAGCCTAGGCAAAGGCAAACCTCCCTCTGAAGAAATCTGGCCAGCACAATTATCATAGTTTTGCCTCAGGAACTCACCAGATTGAAAATGACATGAAGGCCCTTTCTACACAAGCAGGAAAATAAGAATTATTAATCTCACATTTTCCTGCCTGTGTAAACAGGGCCACATACTACAATACAGAGATAATCCAGGTCAAAACTGGATTTTCTTTGCATATCTCCTTCTGGCATCCTGAGGTTTATAGTTTGATGATGCACCAGCACACTAGGACAGAGAAAGCTCTGACACCTTGTCCAACTACAAACCCCAGAATTGTGTATGAAAGAGCTTTGCAAGAGAGCCATGCAAAGGAATTCTCTTCAGCTGTCCTTGAAATCTCAAGCACATTGTACTTTCCAGTCAAGTCTCAAATCCTGCAACAAGGAAGGCACTTTAAAAAAACAAAAAAACAAAAACACCAGCCTCTAGCCCAGTCTCAATCGCTACCCTCCAGTCTCAAGTCAAAAAAATAGGAAGAAGAGAACAATTACCTTGCAGAGGGAGGCAGCCACAGGGGCAGGCAGCAGGAAGGAGCTTGATCTGGGGCTCTCGCGCTGGCTCAGGCCTCTGGGCGTGCAGGAAAGTGACTCTCGCCGGCCCTGCGTGCCTGCACGGGCCTGATCCGGGGCTCATGAGCCAGGTGAGGCCTCTGGGCATGCAGGAAAGCAGCTCTTGCTGGCCGTGCACACCTGTGCAGACCTGATCCGGGGCACTCAAGCCCCAGGACATGCAGGGATTTGAAAGATCCGATTCATCTGTTTTGGCCCAAGGATTTGGATTTGCGAATCTTGAATCCTTCCCACCCCTTTTTTCGCTCCCTGCAAAATTCATTGCCCCTTGTGGTCATTTCAGCAGCCCTGTGTGAAATTGTATGGAGTTGCCAAAACATGGAAGTAATATGAGAAATGACCTAACGTATAACAAGTAATATAATGAAACAGGTAACACACTTTGGAGAGCAGTTAGTAAGGTTGTTCTTCAAATATTGCTTTGAGGAATCATTTTGTGCCATTTTTGGCTTCTTTTAGCCATTTCTGTACTTATTCTTAAAAAGAAGTAAAAAAGTAAAGCATTAGTAAAAAGCAACAAGTCAAATCATGAGTAACAATTAATGTGTTATTTTCGAGAAGCTCTAGCTATCACTCAGAAAGAGATACCGGTAAATTAGAGGTCATGGGAAGTATAGGTTGAAAAGTATGAGTAGTTACTCAAATATAGATAAATTAGAGGTTGTGGCAAATACAGTTTGTATTCTCCATTGCTGAAATCGTTGTTTTGCAATTCTGTTACAATTCACACACATACTTTGCACTCTCTCTCTCTCTCTCTGCATGCAAAGGCTTCATCCATGCATCTAATAAAGTGGATTGGATTCTGCAGTATTTTTTTTTTTTTTGCTGAAACAGACTAACATGGCTACTTCTTTGAAAACTAATACAAAATAAGTGGAATAAAAATATAATAAAATATAGCAGATAAAATATATCTCTTACGCCAAGTCTTGAGTCAAGTCTCAAGTCCCTATCTTCAGGTCTCAAGTTGTTGTAAGAGAATTCGAGTCTCAAGTCAGGTCTCCAGTCTGGGAGACAACTTTAGCAGAAAAAAGGGTGGGTTTAGGCTGTTGGGGGAGGTTAAGTTTCAATAACTAGAAGATCAAAGCTCCATTTGTCACTTTCTTTTCCACCATAGCTGAGCTATGCTTCAGCCAGACTTTAAGCACCTTCTCATGGATGTCAATCTTCAATCCTCCAGTCTCTCTTTGGCCTGCCAAAAACCCCATCCTATCACTCCTTTTTCCACTTTGCCTCAGCAGTGCTTCAGCCAGACTATAAACTGATCTTTAAGGGTTTAAATGTTAAAGAGAGTGCAGCATACCTATCCTGGTAGCTTCCTCATCAGTAAGCAGATTTGATCCAATCCCTAAACCATGGAAGGGCAGGGAGCACCTTCCAAAAGGAAGCCACACCTCACTGCCTCATGGCTGGTAGAGGCAGAATAACTATCCTGATGGCTTCCTCATGAGTAAGCAGGATTTGATCCAACCTCTAAACCATAGATGAGCAGGGAGAACCTGCAAAAGGAAGCTACACCCCACTCTCTTGTGGCTGGAAGAGTTGGATACTGTGATCAAATATATAACTCATGAATTCATAACTGCAGTACCGAATTCCAGTCCATATCTGCGGTTTTAATTTCTTGGGGGTGTTGTTTTGGTGGGAGGAAGTATTAAGAGTGTGTATGTGTTTACATTTTGATAGCTATTCATAAACTTTCCCACACAGTAAATAACACACAGTCTTCAGTAGCTACAACTAATTTTGAGAACTGCTGTCTGCTAACACGTACAGCGCAAAAGTGCAGAAGTGAGAGAACAAAGGGAAAATAAAATCACTAAAGTAAATATTTAAACACAGGAAAAGCTTTGAGGTTGTTGTTGTTTGAGCAAGTAATTCTTAAGAAATTAACCAATTTAAACAAGGGCTATACAGGGCATCACTTCAGAGTGTTTTGCCTAATTCTTTCTTCTTGGTTTTTTTCAACACAAAAACCTTTTCTCTAAGAACTATTTAATGAAGGAATCTCTATGAGAAGATGCATATAATCTTAATGGAGCCATGATCTGAATTTATCTTGAATAAGATAAGCTATAAGCTGTTTACTTGTAATTTTTTACGGTTCATCAAGCCTCCAAGGAGAAGGTACTTACCTTGGAACTGGGTGGCTATTTTTGTTTTGTTCTGTTTTTTAACCTGTTTGATTTGCACCTTTTCACTACTCTTCTTTGATAAAATTATTTTCTGCTCTCACCTTAAGGCATTAAGGGAAAAGATGTTTTGAGACTTCCTGTTGATTTCCTTTCCATGCCCCTGGCAGAGTTAATCCAAATGGCATGCTGTGCTCAGAGAGCCTCTTCTGTCCCACCCATGGTGTTTCTTCCTCAGAGATTAAGAATCAGAGAACAGCAGGATGCCAGGCTACAATGTGCTGTGCTAACTTGCAGCACTGGCAATCGCTGTTCTAATCACGGTATCCAGTTTAGATGGAGTTACTGGGAATGTTTTTTGCAACACTCTAGACTTCAGTGTCACTAAGAGTTAACAAGATTCTGCATTCTCAAGCTTGATAAATAAATGTCAGTGTTTTAATTTGGTATTTTCTTGTTTTGCTATGATTGCACTGCATTTATGATACTGTTTGTAGGTGATTCAAGGGACATGTGTGTTTAACCCTAGAAAGTCTGTACTCATAGGAATCAGGTACACACCAGTTTAACAGAGTAGTAACATTTACCTGACTGAAACATATTCAGAGATATTCAAGGAAAAATAAGAATTGTGTTTTCTAGGAAATACACATATTACAGAAACAAGTATTGTAGCTCTTACTGTAACAAACATACACCCATCATGATATGGAGAGGACCAGACTATTCTAGGACCTACGTTTGGGAGCTGTCACCTGTTCTTCTATGTATGTTTTTGTTGACTGCCAGTCTCCCAGTCTTGAACATTGTGTTCGTTCTGATAACACACAAAGATATATGCTGGTCTCCACTAGATTTCCAATAGTCACCATGCTCAGAAGATAAGTCTGAGGAGTCTGGTGACTGTTCGGATAGGAAGAAACAGACTTGGGCTGATTAGAAAATATGTTGGATAAATAATAGATAATTGAAGATGGAAAGGAATTTTCATTGGGTTTCTTGACTGTTGCCTGTGTTATTTGGGGTGGGTCTGTATGATCCTCTAATTCAGAAATGAGGAACATGTGGTCTTCCAGACATTGCTGGAGTATAAATCTCATCATCCCAAGTTACCATCACCAGTAGTAAGGAATGGTGGGATTTGCCATTAAACAACATCTGGAGTGCCACAGGCTGCCCATCTCTACTCGGTTTCATGAAAATGTGTTCAGTATTTCTAATTCCACCGCCTGCCAGGGACCTGATCACATTCTTTTCACTGATGCGTTGCAATGTCTGGTCTCCTGAGCACCATTTAATTCAAGAATATTTTGCTTCCTGGCATTGGCAGGAAACTGGTTTCTGACTGCCTGAAAGAAGTAGATGGAGATATATAGGCACAATGAGATTTGTTTTATGCTATTTGTACTCTGGTCAAGCTCTCCATTCAGCTTCATTTATTTTCCACATTTCTGATACTGCATACCTCTAGGAGAATCCCAGCTCTCAGTATAGTCTGTGTTCCAAAAACTATAGGATTTCAAGAATGCCAGTGCTAAGTAATGTAAAAGTGAACCTAGTGGTTTCAACATAATTTTTCACTGAAGATGTCCTACCCTATCAAGCCTAAGACCAAAAACTGGCTTTTGGAAGACAAAGAAAAAAAGGTTATCTTGGACTTAAGAAAATAAACATTCTCTGTAACAATAAGGGCAGCATTATCCATCTTGAAAACATTCTGTTGATAGTCCCTCACTCAGAGCTTTAACAATATCACTGAAGCTGGAAGCAACTCTGGGATTATTTTTCTCTGCATGGCAGAGAGTACCACACAGAGAGTTAGACGTCTGCACAATTAAATGTACTTGTTTTAAATAACACATCTGCAGAAACATGCCAGCAAAAAGCAGTCTGGACATGGGAACTCACCCTGAGTGCCTCCCACACAGCTCTCACTGGTTGTTGCACTATATCACAATTAGTTCTGTTAATTTTCACAGCTTTTATCCTTGTGGTCTTGCAAGTTAGCATTTAGACTTTTTTAAACTGAGTAAAAAGGTCCAGGGCCAATAGAGCCCTTCTTTTTCCACCCAACAATAATCAAAATACTTGAAGGTTTCACTTACTGGCAGTGAACCCAGTCAGTCCAGTGCTCTTGTCACCCCAAAATAAAAAGCAGTTGGACATGGAGAGGCTAGATAAAATAGAGCAAGTGACAGTGACCATTGGAGCCTCTGCAGAAAGAATTGACCCCAAAGATTTAGGCCACTGAAGAGCATTTATAACCTGTTTACAAGGAAAAAAAAATAGCTAAAAATCTTGGTTGTAGAGTTTCAGCTGGAAAGGGATATCACAGACCCAAACCGTCCAACTGTCTTGATTTAGCACAAACAGTCCTGATTAATCCTCTACCCTCTCACTTTTTTTATGTGTTTTTAAAATGTCCTGGTTTATCTCCTTTCTTCCTGCTTCCTTTTTTCCTGAGATTATTTGAATTGCTGCAAACTGAGGTTAGTGTGCAAATTCACTTGGCTCAGAAGCAGGGAGAAGAGAGGTGGGAGCAGAATCTTGGCCTTCTCAGTAGACTCAAGCAAAAGTGAACTACTTTGACTGTACTCGAATGTTGCCTGATCACATCATCTGTGAAATGTTGGAAGCATGCGAATACCACAACATGTTTTGCCTTCCCAAGACGATAGAGAAGGGCCCTGCAGCTAAACTGAGGCCTTTTCCGCACGGGCCTATTAAAACGGTGCAGAGCGACCTCCAATTGAGGTCTTCTGCACCGTGGAGTGGACTGGGGCAGACTACTTTTCATAATTCCGCACCTCAGTCCGCTCTGGAGCGACCGGAACTGGTTGCGCAGCGTGCTTTTTAAAAACCTCTTTTAAGAGGTTTTTAAAAAGTATGGAGCGTGCGACCCCGTGTCGCTCCGTCCCTGCGCTCCAGTGCAGATTTGCAGGCGCACACTAGTGCATGCCTGCAGATCTGCCGGGGGTGTGCTTTCGAGCTGGCGAGCTTCTCCAGTTGGTGGAGAGCCTCCCCCAACCGGAAGCCACCATTTTGGACGCCGGAGCAGTGCGGAGTGACGAGCTCACATTGCTCCTCGTCCCGACGGACCCAAATGGACCCATCAAAAAGCCAGTGAGTAACGGCAGGGAGCATTTCCCTCGCCGCGTGCAGAAAGGGCCTGAGACTGAAGAACAATTCAGAGCTACTACTGTCTTGTTTTTGCTAACAGAGACCATGCCATTCTGAAAGGAATTGAGGGGAGCAGCTTCTTCTGACAAATCTGTTCAGCTGTTTCAACTGCCAGTAAGAGCTAGATGGATGGTCCAAAATAAAAAGCTGCATTGAGGACCCAGTGCTGTGTGCATGTTGTCTTGCTCAGTAGTTGGCAATCATATCTGATCATAGGGAGGATTGATTATGAGAAGTGTTCGATTCATCTTCATCATCTCAGACTTTCTGACTGGCAGCTATTGCTTGTTAATTTCCTTTTTGACCTTCATTCTATTCCACTGAAAGTGACACAGAAGGATTAGATGTAAAAAGGCAGAAACTATGTGTTACCTAGACTCTCACAAGAATTTGTTTTCAACAGACAATAGTTGCATTCACTGTGGTTAGGCATGGTACGCTCCCTTTCTAGCCTCTAAGTTTAATTAAAGAATACTAGATGCAGAACAACTCAATGTTTCATTTTGAATTGTTTCTGGTATCTTCTAGCAGTCATACCTGTTTCTTTGAGACTCGTAGCATAAGCCTAACAATGTGTATTCAGAAGTCCCGTTGAGTTCAAAGGGCTTGGAAAGTGTTTATCAAATTGCAACCGGCATACATGTGTACATCAGCTCTTCATACATGTATGCATTCACTTTTTAAATGTGAAGGATTCAGCTAGATTTATTTTTCAAAGTAATGTAAACAATTACGTTGTGTAATGGTTGTCATGTTTCAGCCCAAGGCAAATATCTATGGCTGAAATACAGATTTAGGAAAATAAACGTATATGCCAAAAGTGTAGCTGTAATTTTGTTTTTTACCTTTTTTTCTCCTCAGTAAGGAATGAACTATGCTATTGCTGCAGGCTCCCATTCTGTCAAACGTTATTGTGACCTGAATGCAGTGTCCCAGTGTTTTATATAGTTCTGTATGACTGTAAATATTTCAAATGCCAAGGTTGTATAGTACGTTTCCAGTGCTATTATACTGTTGGGGTTGGGGAAAGAAGCAGTGAACTGCTATATATTAATTTGTTAATGTATCTTGAGAGTGACTCTGCCTTGCACAGTCGATTGGAGGCGTCTGTAATAAGAGTGCTCAATATAGGCTTAATTATCTTGTAAAGCCTGAAACCACATTTCTGAATAAAAATACATAATTCATTTCTGTCTTCTTTTGCTGATGGTTGGAACCAAATATCTTGGGCCATTTCCACACTACACTCTTATAGCTTGATTATACCACTTTCAACATCCTCCTCCCTAAACTGCAAAGCCAGGATTCCATAGGATGTTGAAAGTGGAATAATCGTGCTAAAAGAGTGTAGTGAGGAGATGGCCTTGGTAATTTTATTTCATTTTTTCCATTTTTTCAAAAAATATTTGCTTGTTTTGTGTGCCTTGAAGGCATTTCTGACTTACAGTAATCCTAAGGTGACGCTATCGTGGCGTTTTCTTGGCAAGATTAGTTCAGAGGGGACTTGTCATTGCCTTCCTTTGAGGCTGAAAGAGTGTTATGATAATAATGTGCAGAAAATGGATTACCTTATCAGGGATGCTGAATGTGTATGGATTATTGCATCTCTACTGTGTTGTGTACAGTTTACTAAACTACCATTGGGGTTAGGAAGTGTAAGCTCAGGACTGACTCACCATTATCAATCAGTACAGGACTTGTTCTGCCCCAGCTTCACGGTCTGCCATTGATGTATGTCTAGAGATGAGTGGGAGATACGATGCTGCTTTGTAGCTTATGCATGTATGTAAATGGTTCCAGAACACATAAAGTTCAAGGGCATTCTTTTTAAAATATTAAATGTAGTTTTTTTGCTTATGTTTTCACTACAGTAGCAGCGAAAGTATGAGTTGCCAATTGACTTAAGTGGCGATAAGAGCCTGATGGCTTCAAAATGGGAAGTGATGGTGGGGAGACAAGTTGCTAAAACTTCAGAAACATCTTATAATTCAATGTCTAACTTAGATTAAACCAATAATTACAAAAACTGGTTCAGCGTTATTCACCAATTCCGATGGAAATGGTGTATCTTTCATGCATCTTCAGCAGAAGTGGGAAATCTCTTTATGTTGGTGAGGGTATAATACTGACTATTCAGCAACCTGTCAGATTTTCAGTTTTAGCCACTCAGAAATCCTTTTTCCTGGAGCTGCCTTCACCCCCAGAGCTACTGCCCATTGCAGTGGCTATATGGAGTGTCCTCTCACATCACAGAATTCTGTTCTGTAGGACAGTTGAGGACACTTTTTAGGAAACTGGAGTGTTTTTCAGCTTGTGTTGCCCAATGTGGCAGCTGTGATTGCAGCAGTGAGATCTGCAGTTGTGGTTGATGCCTGTATCTATTGGACAAGGTCTGTCTGGTATATATAACATTATAATTTAATCAGAGGTGGGAGCCATACAGTCCTCCAGATGTTCTTGGTCTGCAAGTATACTGATAATCTAGCCATTATAGGTACATCTCAGTTAACAAAACATGTTCTTGGGCCTTACCTCTTTAACAGAAAATGTGGTACCAGAAGCTGAAATAACATGGAAAGTATAGGGATATGCTCCTCCATCTCAAAACAGAAGACCACTTCAAGGTGTTTCAGCAACAATGTTATTGAAAACTAACAATATATGCATATGAAGTGAAATCACCCTGAGTTTATAGATTTTAGTTGAATGTGCCATAGATGCAGCATGTGTGGCTCTGAGCAGATATGGTTGGATCAGATGTAGTTGTACTTAGAACAGACCTACTGATATCACTGGAACCTAAGATAGTAACCAACTTCACCCTGTTGATTTCAGCAGGTTTGCTTTAAATATGGTTAAGTCTGAATCCAACCTCAAGGCATTTGGCTGTTTCAGCAGGCTACTGTCATATATCTTGTATTGTTTTCATCATAATTTGAAGACATTGCAGCCAGTCAGTATAAAATAGTCACAGAATCTAGTGATGGGGAGTATAACCTGACCAAATTGCTGAAATATCCAGTGTAAAATGCCTTAATAGTCACGTTTGAAAACTTTTGTTTTTTGGCATGCCTCAAATGCATCAGATCATCACCAGGCCATGTAGCTCAGTGACTGGTATTTCTAGAAAGAGTCTTTCTTATTCCTTGCTGCCTTGCCATATCCTCCAACTATCCTGATTTGGTAGGAACATTCCCAATTAATCTTTTGTTGTCCCATATTCTTCCTTCTCCATTTTCCCCTTTTTCTTTGGCTTACTTCATTTGCTGCAAACTGAGTTCAAAGTGTAGAAGTGGTTTGCACTCCTTTTATTTAGTGGAGAGGAGAGGAAGAGGAGAGAGCAGAATCTTGCCCTTCCCATTAGGCTCACGCAAAAGCAAACAGCAGCCTCTCCTAGTCTCTGTGTTCAACTTCATTAATAGCTGTTGCCATCCTGAACACATTCTGATGTTGGTTACATATGTCCCAGTATTCAAGTGTTTCATATATTTCAAATTTTACCCAAATTTCCATTTCCCTCTGGAGAAAAAAAAAACAAACAAACAGAAATTATCTCCCCCATAACTTCAAAATTTGTAGACTTTTCTAGCACTCTTCTAGGTAGGACTAATGATGGGTTTAGCCATTAGTAAACTTTTATTTACTTACTTGGAAGGGAGGCCCATAAAACACAATTTCAGAGTGGATGAGTATAGAACTGCTCTGCAAAGATCTGAATATGGATAGACTCCTTCCAGTGCTTAACAATATGAAAAACAATAGGAATATGAGATTTAGCTGAAGGATGAAAATGTTTGTCAGGCTATATTTCTCTGAGAAGGAGAATAAACAGGATGGATCTTTGACACACAAATCAAAGGAATGATTCTGTAGTTACTTCTAATGGTCTGCTTAAAACTAAAGTTAACTGTATGTAGAGCTTCAGATAGACCGTTCATAAGTAGGAACATGGGCTGTTATTCTAGATCAGCTACTTAGCTATGTAACTACCTTAGTTAAATAACTAAGTAATGTCTCCCAATTTGACCCCCACTACTCCAATCTGGACTTACCAAGCAGCAGGAGCTGCAAGTGACTGGAGTGTGTTGTTCGTCAATCTGGATGCTGTAAACTGACATTCCCACCTTCCTCTGACAAGTGATCTCTGGTGCTCCAGTCAGAAGCAGGATTCTTCTTGAAATTCTTCCTAACATTGGAGATCATTCAGGATAGGGGTGGGAACGTTATTTTGCTATGTCCTGATTGTCAGGACAACAGACCCAAGTTGCTTGCAAAAGCTGCTGGCCATTAAGTCAGGATCTGGGGGCTTGTGCAATCACTATGCATTCCCTACAGTGTTGAATGTGTAGGGACTGTGAATTCGAATCAGTGAAGAATGCATAACTTTGTTACTTATTCATAACTGAGATTGTGAATGCCAGCCATGACTGATTAATTGATTGATTGATTCATCCAGTATCTTCTATGTTTTCAATAATTTCATAAGAGATGAAAAGGGGTAAAGAGTGAAGACATTCAGGAAAATTCTAGTGTCTCATGTACAGTGGTAAATACAAGAATCATGTAAATCACTGGGCAATACGAGTCAGTAAGAAGAATCAGTACGTGTACCTCTTTAAAGCCTATGGCAGTTTCTATTGTTAAACTAAGACATCAGTGCAGAAGGGTCTGTGACACAGCAGGTTGACATTTATGTTACTCCACCTGGAGCTTTTGCATCTGAATCATTTTCAGATAGTGGAGCTACTTATGATGCAAACAGATGCCAGTTTCTACAGAGTTTATTTTGCATTATTGGAGGCCCCACCACCCCAAAACATTCAACTGCCTGCACACACTTTTATTTCCTGGTGGAAGATATGAAGCCCATTCCCACAATTGTATAAATATGCTTTATATCTGAGGCATTAATACCACTTGATACTGCATCTGAAGAAGTGGTTTTATATCCACAAAAGCTCACGCAAGAATAAAAATCTGTTAGAATAGAGCCTTTCCACACTACACTGTTATAGTACTATTATTCCACTTTCAATGTCTATGAATCCTGGGGTTTGCAGTTTTAGGGAGGGGCCTTTAGAATTCTCAGTCAGAGAGCTCTTTGGCCTCAGTAAACTACGAACCCCAGAGTTCCACAGGATGTTGAAAGTGGAACAATAACACTGTAACAGAGTAGTGAGGAAAGGCCCTTAATCTACATTTCTTTTTTTCTTCTCCCTTCCTTCCTCCTTTTTATACTGCAGGAGACTAACCTGGCTATTTCTTTGAAAACTAGCCCATTTAATAATGCATTTACACGTTTCACATTTCACTACATTAAATTATACCTTCATTTTGTATACAATCAGGAAAGAAATTCAGGCAGAAAAAAATACAGTGTAAATTTAATGCCAGTCTTATCTGGAACAATGTGTGCCTTTCAGTATCAGCCATCATCAGACAGCCTTGTCAGGCACCATGTGCTGAACACACACACGCCCCACACACATCTGTCAGTATAAGGAACTTTCAACAGAATACAGTCATTGCGTTATATCAGTTGATAATACTATCTGCTGGAATTTGCTTTTGTAATTTGATAAAAAAAATAGCCTAATTATATATGTCTACCTTTTTTTTAAAAAAAAAGTCAACAACTTTCAATTGGAGTATTTCTTTTCGTGTGTGACTCAGGTCATTTCCGCACCAGATTGTTATAGCGCTATGATTCCACTTGCAACATCCTATGGAATCCTGGGGTTTGCAGTTGAAACTGCAAACCCTAGGATTCCATAGGATGTTGCAAATGGAATCATTGCGCTATAGCAGTCTAGTGTGGAAATGGCCATAGTCATCAGTGAAAATTGTAAGTGAAATTGCCTTTCTGATCTGTTATAATGAAATTTAGCCTATGGGAACCATTTTCCTTCTGTAATAATGGAGTGATTTATCTAGATGATTTATCAGAAAGCTACTTCAAATTTCTTTTTATTCATAAGCATTAAAAATAGACGGTACTAACACGTTGGTGGCCTTGCTGGGCTGAGATGTGTCAGTGTTGAATTTTTTCTCCATGGAATTACATACTTCCATAATTCAAAGTGTTTACTGTTGTGGATAATGAGCATTTATAATAAATCCAAACCAAATATGTAACAAATATTGTGGACTGCTATACCCCCTCTGTGTCCACCTGTACTGTGTGGCAACTCTCTTCTTGATTAGTAGCAGAGTAGAGATGGCCTTTAATCTCTCAGCCATGGATCTGAAAGGGTTGTTAGGGACATTGCTGATACTTCCGGAGCACCTATCTGCACCAATAATTTTTTAGGCAACCGATGCACATGAAATGCCCACCTGACCCTACAATCTGTAACAAATCTACGTTGACACAGTAAAGCCAATGCTGTTTTCTTTCCTCCAAATTTTAGTCTGTAAGATTGTGAACTACTGCAGCAGCAAATAGTCTGCATATCAAAAGGAATGTAGTTTGCATAGAATGTTCCTTGCCTTCCCATTTCTAAAATGACAAACAAGAAGCCTATGGCCTTTTTTTTAACGTCATTTCTTCCCCTTCCTTTCCGGAACTTGTTTTGTATTCTTCTGTCTTCCCTGTTGACAGCTTTCTCCTCCTTCCTCCTCTGCCCTTCTGACATAGCACATCACTACCTGCTTGCCTTTTGTCTCATTCTGTTATTTCACTACTTGAGATTTCTTCTGGCATTCTCTCCTTCCTTCTGTCTGACAAGCCAATCCTTTCTTCCTCTGCCTTCAAAATAATGGCTAATGTTTCCATTGATGCATTTTTGTGACAGTTTCTGCCAGTTGCTTATTCTTTTTTATGATTTGTTTGTACATCAGCCTGTCTTTGTTTTCCAGGTATTAAAAATCAGTTTGCTTGGCCATCGAAAACGCATTTTGGCCTCACTGGGAGACAGGCTTCACGAAGATCCTCCTCAGAAACCACCGCGATCTATAACCCTCAGGGTAGGTTTCAGCAAATGTGCCCAGATGCCTTGTAAAGTTTCAAGCTTGTATTGTATGAGACCTATAAAAATCTGCAAGGGCAAAGAATCCTTATTTAATAATTTTTTACACACACAAATTTATAGCTCTTTCCTTTATTCCTTATCATAAAGAAGTATTACTGGTTGTGTACTTAATACAGTTCAGCTGGTATCCTGTTGCTGAATTATGATGTCATAAATTGAAATTCTGTTTGGACACACAACAAACCAAACCCTGCCAATGACCTTGTAAGCAACCCCACCTCCCCCCGCCAATGTGGCCATTACTGTATTGTCAGACAATGTAGGGGTGAGGATGTGTCCAGCTATTTTCTTGTAGTGGGAAGCACTGCATGTTCATCATCTGCGGGTTGTCTCAGGGACTCCCGAGGTCTCTGAAGATGCCTTTCACAGTGCACCTAGCTGTAGAAAATTAGCTGGATGTGTCCCAGCTCATTGCCCAACTGTTTGACAAATGACTATATTGGGGAGGAGGTGCTACTGCGGTTGTAGGTCAGTTTTGGCAAGGTTGCATCAGAAGACAGAGCTACAGGGACGTAACCACATGATTTTGCCCTTTTTTTAGTCTGTTGCTGAACTGGGGTGGCTACCTGGTTTTTCTGCAAAATTGTTGTTGTATGTCTTCAAACTGTTTCAATTTACAACAACCCTATCACAGACTTTTCTTGGCAGAGAGAGTTTGCCTTTGTCTCCCTCTGAGGCTGAGAGAGTGTGACTTGCCCAAGGTAACCCAGTGTGTTTATGTGACTGAGCAGGAATTCAAACTCTGTCTCCAGAGTCAGAATCCAATGTTCAAATCACTACACCATGCTTCCTCTGCAAACACAATTGTATTAAATTTGCTATGGGCCCTAAATTCCATGTTTTTGTTGGCATGTAACCTTTTTTCATACTGTAAACTGAGGATGTAGTCTTTACTTACAACCAGAGGTATCACCAACTATAAAGCCTGCTATAAAATTTTACCATTACTTCAGTATATAGCTCTTCATGTACAGTTCAGTCCCACACATGCGTCCTCAGAAGTCCAAATAAATGCAATGGGGTTTACTTCCAGGTAAATGAGTTTAGGATTGTTGCCTCAGGCTGCTATCTTAGACATACTTATTGTCAAGTAAAGCCTAATGCACACTGGGACCTATGTCTCAGGAACCATGCAGAAGATTACTTATAGACCATTCTTTCAAATAGAATCTATTTTATGGTAATTTGGAAAATGTAGATTTGATTTTCATTGCAACTTTCTGTGAGATAGTGAAGAGAGAGGATATTATAGATTGTAAGCTACTGTCTTTGCCTTACACCTAAACTCCCCCTTCCCCAACCCTTTTCTAAATGTTTTAAAATCCCATGGACATTCTCATTCTTATGTCTGGTGTATCGCACATAAAGGCTTCTAGGGAGAGAAACAGATTATAGCTCCTTGGAAGACTATGTTAGTGAAAGTGTCACTGAGCTCACAGTATTTTGCCTTTGGAGATTTGCTCAGATTCAGCTCAATTTTTTTAAGCTGTTGTTTCCTGGCACTTGGCAAAATGTTACGATAATGCTAAAATATAAATGTGAAACATAATGTTGTGGCAGGCTGATTCTTTACCAGAAGCCAAGATAATTCTTCAAACTGAGGTCTTCTCTGCTGTTACTTCTGTAAAAAACTCTGGGAAGGGAACTTGAGAATAGAAGAAAACTTAGGAAAGACCTGAGGTACCTGCAACAAATTGTTGTAGTGTGGACTGCTTAGACAGAGGATTCGAGCTTGTCAGCCATGTACTCTTCCAGAATACTCTATTCCACCCTTGCCCTACAGCAGAACTTTTCAAACTGTGTGTCGTGACACATTAATGTGTCACCTGCAGTGTGTAGGTGTGTCACACAAACAAAAGGGGTGGAGGGGCTGCCTCTGCCACCGCTGAGAAAGACCCCAGCAAAGGCGGCAGTGGGCCAAGCTCAAGCGGAGGGACTGCCTTTCTCACTGCTGCTGCCCCAAGTCAAGAAGGACCCCAGTAAGAATGGCAGGCCAGGCTCAGGTGTAGGGGCTGCTTCCACTTACTGAATTACTTACTGTGTTGCAGAATGATGCATGTCTAAAATGTGTGTCACCAACACGAAAAGTTTGGAAAGCTCTGTCCTACCAACTGGGTTTCTTCCATGCCCTACAATGCCAAATAGAATCAACTGAGCACAGTTTGGGTTTTCAGCCCAGCCCTGTCCCACCACATGACCTCAGAGTATTGCTTTTCTAATTTTTTTTTTAAATACCCTTCTGCAAATCTGTGGATTCCTCTAAGCCTTCTGTCACTCCTTTTATGTTGACAGTCCTTGTGTTTGGGCCAAAAAAGGACTAGCATTTAGATATCTAAGTTTTCTATTGATATATACAATGCCATAGAAAAATAAGATTACTGTTCCTTTGATACTACAGGGGTAAACAGTGCTGATTAGCATTGCAAAATTGCTTTAAATCTAGAGGTAATGTGTGTGATGTGCTTTAGGATGTTCAAATGCTATATAAATGCTAGTTATCTTTATTAGGCTAAGGTGATGATGGTGATTGATTTTATTTATTAGAAGCGTTTGTTAATTACTTTTCAAACCCACTAGGCTTCCACTTCTAAGATAAAACAGACATATGTTTAAAAACAAATATAAAACAATATTAAAAATCAGTTCCAAAAAACGAAGCATGGAGCTGGCATGTGTTGTGAGCAGTGATGTATTTACGTCTTTTACTCCAAGTCTCAAGTCAAGTCTCAAGTCTGTACCTTCAAGTCTCAAGTTGAATCTCAAGTTCTTGCAAAATACTTTCAAGTCAAGTCTCGAGTCAAGTCTCAAGTCTGGGAGCCAACTTTATACCCCAACCTGTATTCCAGAATTTCTGGACAGAGTTGAAAGACAGTTTTAACTGGTCCTATACTTCTGTGATTTTGCCATCTGCAGCTTCAGAAGTGGGGAATAGGATCCTTCTTACTTCCCATTTGCAAAGCTGGAGGCTTTTTCAGAAGTGGGGAATAGGATCCTTCTTATTCCCCATTATTGAAGCTTCAAGAGTTTTAGAAGGAAGGATCCTTCCTCCTCAAGACCACTGCCTAACATATTTTCTGTCCCCCTCTGAGATATGCACCCTCCATTCTGGGCATGAATCCTGCCTTCTGTTTTTAGGAAAAGTTTTAGAAAACAACTCTTATATGTATCTGGCTGCTGAGCAGACCTCAATCCCATCTCAAGCTCACTGCCTAACCAATTTACTGTTCGCTCTGAGAAATGTGTCCACACTTTGGACTTGAGACAGATTGTCATGTGACCAGTAAGTTGTAAGGGTTCTGGATGAATGTGTTATGTTACTGAACCAAGTGCAGCAAGTCAGTCACTAAAAATATGCAAGTCTCAAGTTGAGTCAGTGTGTAATTTTTGCCAAGTCAAGTCAGAGTCAAGTCACTGAAGTGACTTAAGTCTGACTTGAGTCGAATCTGTCAACTCAAGTCTACATCACTGGTTGTGAGAGACCTCTGCAATTAAAGTGAGCTACAAAGAAAGCCTTCCCTTCTGCATTGGCTAGCCTAGCCTCTCAGGTGATGTGACAACCAGCAGGACATCTGCTGAAGATCTCAAACAGGCTCATATCGAAGATGGCAGACTTCCAGATAGTCTGACTCCAAGCTGACTTAGGCTTTGTAGGTCAAAGCCAACACCTTGAATTGAAAACAGATTTGAAGACAACACAGTTAGTTCAATATGGGTAAGATACAGCTTCATCTGTTTTATAGGGCAGTCTTTTCAGCAGTATAAGAAGGTTCTGTAACAATTATGGAAGGGAAACTTCTGATAATAATTTGGAAATTATTCTGTGTCTTCTAACATGGAGATAATGCCAACTCATATGTTGCATTACTGATGTCAGTGCAAAGCATGGGAATCATCTGCAGTTGTAACCGCAAGCAATGTAACTTTCACAATTAGATTGGTGTGCACATATCTGACAGTATGTGATGCTTATATTTATACACTTAGGAAACTTCATCTCTAGCAGGGATTCAGGACTAGAAATGATTGTTGCAATTCTTGCCATTTTGGACTGAGTGCAGGAATCACTATTAATTTTGTTTGTTTGTTTGTAGGAACCCAGTGGTAATCACACTCCTCCTCAGTTATCTCCCTCACTCAGCCAAAGCACTTACACTACTGGTGGCTCACTGGACGTACCACACATTATCATGCAGGGAGATGCGAGGAGAAGAAGAAATGACAGCTATTTCGATGATATTCCAAGGTCAAAGCTGGAAAGACAGATGGCACAGGTAATGGGTCAACCTCATCTGTTGCGATTTCTTATAGTCTGAGTTGTAAAACTGTATCTTTGAAAAGTATATCTTTTCAAATGTTAGTTCCATAGCAACATGTTTCTGGAATATATACAGCTTGTTTGTGTTTATTTTGTACCTTTTAAAACCCTGTTTTATAAATATGGTTTTCAGCAGTGCATAGTCTTGACTTGAACACATAGATTAAAATAACAACAATGTAGAGGCTTTCTCTTCTATAAATTACTTTTACAGTTATTTGTATGCTAACAGTTCTGGGAGATGTGAGTAGTATAGAAATGTGAAATCAATCTATTTGGTTAATGCCAAAGATACAGAAAATTTGTTTATGATTATTGATTATTTCTTTAAGGAATGAATGCAACTAGTAAGCAAGCCATTTTGATTGTTCAGTTATACAAACAACAGGGATCTGCAACAAAATATTGCAGAGTGATGTGCTCCTGTGAAGCATTTTAGTTAGCCAGCTACAATCTCTTCCACAGTATTTTGTTCCATTCTCCATCTACAGTTTGTTTTTGGCTCTCTTCCCCATGCTCAAACAGTGTCCATTTTGTGGACACTGAGCACTGACTAAGCTGTTTCATCTCCACTTGTGATTCCCCACCACCACCACTATTTTTATACTTCTGCACACCTCAGGATTCTGCAACCCCTATGTCTGAATGGGGAAACAGAGGGAATTGCTACTCTTTTCTGTGGAACCAATCTTGACATAAATTTCACTTCAAAACCCTTTGATGCATTCTTACTAGGTATATTCTCACAATATTTTTCACTATGCACTTTCGCAAATTGCATTCTTACAGTGATACTCTTTTTCAATACAGTTGGTTATGAATGTGTGGAATTTTATTGTTCCATTCCGATATGTTTGGGCACATGATAGAATGAATTCATGCTGCACTTAAAAACCAATAGAGGGAATTGTGACCAAAGGAATGACTTCATACACTTAACACATTACACACAACTCTCTGTGAATGCTCTTACTATCAAGAATGTCACAGTGTGTCTTTCATCTTGGCGTATCAGAAGCCTTCAGCTGCTCATAGGAGAACTACTAAACGAATTTGCAGAAACCACTATTTCTGTAATTAAGGTGAAGAATGTTACCCCTCCTTAAAACAGCTTTTAAGGTACTGTACATTTAGATATTTCATGTTAGAGGTTGTTGGAAAAAGCACAAGTGTGTTTATTTAATGATTTCTATCCTGGTCACCATAGCAATGCTGTGCTAAACCATCTGCAAAAGACAGTTGAAAACAGCCTGCTTTCCATTGATTCAACCGAACATGAATAATCCACTGACTACCTTAAATCAGGCATATGTTTGATCAAAAGACAAACCATATTTCATTCTAAAGGTCAGCATAGTTGTGCTTCTATCAGCAAAAAGTGCCCATGGGGTGATCTGTGCTGTTCTTTGATGATGCACAGAATGACTGGAAGGCCAAGTCATGAACCATGCTTTAATGCTTCATACTATACTTCAGAAACCAAACTATGAATTGCACCCAAAAACAGATGGGAGGCTAGTTCAGTTCATGAAGCATATTAGTGGCATGAACAGCTCACTCCACTGAGCAGGCATTTTGCCCTGATAGAATCATCTGAGTGTCTGGGCCAGCCACAAGTTAAGACTTGACTGTTTCAGGATTGAGGGGGAAGAGACTTTAATGCCTGTGTTATGCTTGAAAAGGAGAAGTTGTAGTAGGTAGACAGAAAAGAAAAATGTGGTTCACTTGAAGAATCAGAGGCAACTGCTCAGATGCTCATTTCTGTGAACATCATCTTCTCGTTTATGTCTTCGCTCTCTTTTTTAAAATGTTATATTATTCTCTCCTACTGAATTAGAAATTATCTTAAACTGCTAACAGAAACATCTGGACAACCCTCCCTAGAATACAAGACAACTTCAATAAAGTCTGAAGAGAACAGGAGAAGAGCAGAACAGTGGCAAATGTATTGCCATTTAGTTGTTTGATACAGGCACTTTGTATATCACCTTTCTTTTTATATTTTTAGGCCCTAACAGCCTAATTTAACGGGAGAACCGATTATGACCCCATCTCTTATTTCTTCTGATCTGAAACACTAATAACCCACAAACATAATGCTTATTTCCTAGGGAGTATCCTCACTTTAAAAAAATCTTTTGTGATGAATGTATATAACGGAGAACTTAGTTTCTTAACACTCAGACTGTTTCCTTAAAAATGGTTCCATTGGACTTGGTTTGTTTTGATCCATAAAACACTCATGTGTGAGCACCTATCACTTTTAACCCAGGGTGTGTGTGTCCATTTACATGTACATTTAGTTGTGCCCTCTTTCTCTACAGTTCTATGTTAATTCACTCCTCCTGTCACAGCAATTATCCGAACCCTCACATTAGGCACATATACATAACTGAATTCTGACACATTTTCCTGTAAAGAGGGAAAAAGTTGGACAAATCTGAATTGGCCAGTTCTGAAATTTGGAAAGATTGAGCTGATTTCTTATTCCATGCAGTATGAATCCTTCCATCTCTGTCTCAGTATTTTTCACCACCTAATACCTGTTGGCACATTAGAATTCAGACTGTAAGAATGAATTCTTCTTTGAGGGATGAGCACAGAGACTTGCAAGGTTTTTTTTTAAAGGTTAGACACAGCTGTAAAAGTCCACAATGAATGACAGGAAGAACCTGAGGCACATCTCCTACCCAGCTAGATGGAAATTAATTTGAAAGCAGTTCACAATAGTTTTAAGGCTGTTTGGATGTACCAACTCATATCAACCTCAGGGCAAACTTGCTCAAATAGAAAAGAAATTCCATTTTGGAGAATGAAGTGTGAGGACTAGGCTGGATTCAGGCAAATGCAGCCATCCTTCTCTTCTGTTTTTTCATCACATGCAAAGACTTCAGTGTTTTGGCATGACTGGAGCAGCCATGCATCTTTCATAATCTCAATGCCAAAACAATGGAAGCATGGAGGAGGTAAATTTGTAGCCCTACATATGTGAGGAGAAACTGTTGTATGATCAGGGGCTGCATTTGGGCTTTTGGAACTGCCTAGGGGCTATAGAATTCATTCATTCAGGGTGTAGAAATACAGAAAAACAGCTATAGTTTTACAAAAAGTAAGTATATGTCTTAAATTTTATTGCATGAAGCTTCTTTTTATACATACATAACTGTCTGTAACTATTAAAAGCAGCTGGCACACTCTGTTCTTGGGTGGTTTGGTATAGAGTACAGAAGTTGACTGCCCATGGGAGTGCTGTTGTCTCCATTGCTATGGGACTTTATTGCTCCTGCCATGATGATGGAGACTTTTAATGTATAAGCTTCATGTGTAAAAATGTCTCACAGGGCTAGCTGGTGGATCCATAGCTGCAGAGGTAGTGAAACCACTTTCATTTTAACAGCTGCAGCTACTCCAGGTTGTATAGGAGCTCTTCTGGTGCCATATTTCTGTTGGAAACAGGCTCCAGCACCTGAAGGGCTACTAAACAATCTAGAGGAAATTTCTGTCTCCTCTGCACAATTACTAAGAAACCTCCACAAAGGAGCTACAGAAAGAAAAAGCCCAAAATGCAGGAAACAACTTGGCTGCTGAAGGCCAGGAGGTGAGACAGATGGCTCACAGGATTCTCTGTGTAAGCAGATGTGGGTAACAGGAGTCAATGGCTCAAGAGCCTACATCCCATGTAGAGCATAACATTTGCCTGCGCAGCTAGGCTACTCATTCTGCAATGATACAGAGACTGATTTTTTTTAAAAGTTATCATTTGACCTCAGAAAAATCTATCCTCCCTGTGGAAAGAATACCCTGAAGATATTTATTTGTTTGTGAATTTCTGCCACCCAGATGTTTGATGTCTTCCATGTCATTGGGATAGTGACTCCATTCTAAGCTTACATCTGAGCTGCAAATGAGCTGTCCAATGTGCTGAACACTATCCCAAAATAGGTTCAGTACCTTAGACAACTCTTTTAAAATTCAGTTTAAAGCATTAAATGGATTCATTATCGAAACGGCATGGGAGCCACTTGCCTCAACTGCTCCTACCTATTACAAGGTGATGGAAGATACCTGCCAGATTGACAGCATCTCATTATTGTCTGCCAATAGGTCACGGCTCTTTCTTAATACTTAGAGAAGTGATACTTTCCAAGGATGGTCCCAGAAACTGCACGCCATTTCTTCAGATAAAAGGGTAACTCTCCATACTCCTATAAAGCATTAATATTCAGTGGGATAAGTTTGATGTTGAAACTGGTAGTTTTTAAGATGAATTATATTAGATTTAAAACTAGGTATAAGATTTTAAAAAGATTGAAAAGCACACACACTTTCCCACTGATCTCCTGTACCACAGCATTCTGAATTCTCTAGATGTGTAGGTGCCCAATCCTCATCCATTGCTCTCTCACAATGCCATTAGATACCTAACTTGTAAGTGAAATAGACCTGAAGAAACAAAATAGGCTGCCCCACAGAGTTCTTCTGAGGTCAATCACCAATAATATGATGCTCTACTCTTCCCTATTTTATACTTTTTTTCTACATGGATCTGCCAAATTAACCATTAAGCAAACATCTTACTTCCATTATCTATATGTATAAAGTGTGTGTTCTCATGCTACATTGCACTTAATTAGGTATTGGTTTTTAAACCATAAATATTCTCATGGCACTGTATGTTTCAAAAACTTCAGCAGACTTATGGATTTGAGAGAAACAGGGAAGTATCTTAGATCTTCCACATATTATTGACGTATCCTGTAGCTGTACTGTATTTTAGTCACAGTAAGAATAAAGAGGAAATTGACCACTATGCACAATACTATAGCAACTGGGAAGGTAAAATATGGAGAACAGTTCTTGAAATCTTCTATTCAAAGCAGTCAACATTCTGTACTATTGCCACAGTCCCAGTTCTATACTTAAAAAGTATTATTCAGTCTTCATACTGTCTTCATACTATTCATACTGATCTCTGAGTTACACCTAAACCCATGTTTGGCATTCTTAGATTCCGTTGCAATCAATATAAAAAGTTAGTCATGATCAGAGTTAGTCACAAAAGTTAGTCATTCTTAGTCACAATCAGAGTTGCCATTGATTTCAGCGGAGACCAAGTACAACTTACTCAAGACCCTGCCTTATAAGTAGCATTTGGATTTCCTTGGAGAGAGAGATAGGTGTGAGTTAGTCAGCTGAAACCATGATAAATATTATAAAAAGTGTGTGCAAAGACCAAATAGCAAATAGGCTGTGGTCTTGGGTACGCATATGTAAAAGTAGGCCCTATTATCTTGGTGGAACTCACTTTTTCAAATTAAAAGAATATTGCAAGCTATTTTTTTCTGTATGGTTGGTGCTTGCTCCTAGCCCTGGCTTTCAAAATTGAGATTTACTTGAAGTTTTATTGTGCTCCGAAGCAAACACAGGTAAAAACTGTGGGTAGGGTATATATAACTACAGCTGTGGAGCACACAAGATGGATTATAATTCCAGTGCAATGAGGAATATGCTTTAATCTTTCCCGTAATGACATAGTTCCAGTGAAAATTGCAAATGTTCCTACATGCACCGACATGGGGCTGGGATGCTGAAACTGTTAGCCGAGAAGGAGAAAAGGAAGAAACGCCTCCCTGGCAAAATAGCTTCAGTCCTGTCCTCAAACCCTCCTGCTGCTGTATTATTTTGGTAATAAAAACCAGACATATTAAAATGCATCCATGCATTTAATGTCATATCTGTTTTGGTCCTGAGTTTCACCTTCACATGCTATTCTGTAAATTCTAAAGAAAAAGCACAGTTCAACTTCTGGCACTTCATTGCAGAGCAGTGCTTAGTGCATGTTCAGTATAATCTTCCTGAGTAGCAGAAATGACAAGTGACCTCTATGTTAAAACCATTTTCATCCATACAGTTCAGATCTTCTGCCATGCCATGTCTCAGTTTCCTGTCCAGTGAAACATTAACAGATGTAGAACAAAATTAATGAGTTAAATAAGCCTTAGGCATTAATGCAGTCGCTAGAAATTATCCTCAGAACTCTGCCATGTCTTCTTTAGGAATATTTCAAGTCTCTTTAACAATGTTTACAAAAGGCACAAGACTACTGACTACTGTAAGCAGCATCCTGAAAGGTAGGCAGGATATTTCTTCTTTTTAATCCCAGGGCTTCTCTCTTTGAGCACATGTAGCATAAGCTTGTTGACACTGGCTGAAAAAGAAGATGGATCATTAAGCATGGAATAGGTAAAGCGCAATTGGGAAACCTGTGTTCCTCCAAATGTTGGTGGATATGGCTGGAATCCAGTTGGAGACATATGGTCATGTAAATGAGGGATACACATGTGTATGCCTTCTCTCTTTCGGGTCATGTGCAAGGAGCTCAGCGTTCAGTTTTAACTCAACACCACACACGCACGCACGCACAAGTAAATAGCCATGGCATTGCCCCCAGGGTTTGCAAGGTGCCTTCTGAGGGTACTAGTAGCATTAAGCCGCAAGTTGCAGCATTACACTCTGTATACTCTGCTATAGGTTCTCAGCTAGTAACGCTGACATTTTCTCACAATTGGCTATGCTGGTAGGAGATGGAGTTCAACAATGTCTACAGCTCTACATGTTACCCACTCCAGTAGTAAAGGCTACTTTGCATTGAATATTGTTTTTCAAAGCATTACTATTGTTATAGCTATTAGATGCAGTTTTAAAGATAGCCAGCATCAGGGAGTAGTTTCAGTGTAAGACTAAGACTCTGGAAGACCAGGGTTTGAATCTCTGCTCAGCAATGACGACCCACTGGATGACTTTGTTCCCTGCTCTTTGAAGCCAGTTTTTTATATATGGAATTGTTTGCTATTTTTGTTCTCCACCCTTTTGTCATCTTGCTGTTTTGGGTGGTTCATGTCCACGAGGCCTGTGGCTGATTTGTAACCTTTGGCCAAATTGCATTCCAAATATTCATTGAAGGTGCCGTGGCCCACAACATACTGAGAGGCAGCCACTGCACAGCTTTATATTCTTTGAGAGGATTAACAGCATCTTTTAATTTCATAGTCAGCATGCTAATATTGAACTGCTAATAATCTGATTTTGTTTACATTTGACAAACCAACATAATTGATTGTGACAGTTTGTTGCCACAGTAGCTACTTGCTTTGGTATCAGTTCTTAAAGCTGAATTGAAGAAACATATTTCTGCACTACTTAGACAAAAGCAGCCTCCACTGTCAGTCTTTTGGATTTTTGGAGTGATCCAGCTTGTCATTCAGTGTGAGGCATCCAGATTTCACAGAAGAAAACATAGGAAAATAGTTATTTTCTTGAAAGAAGCTGTGTCTGTTTGAATGCAGACTTTATTTAGACACCAATATTAAATTCCTGCTGCTTGTCTTAACTGTTGGCTAAGTTCTGCATACTGTGGTTAAGCTATTGATGTATTAATTGCTAACTACTCCAGATACTGTGGTTGCATTTCTCATCTGTTGAAAGCCTTCTATTGTTGCCTGCTCAGAGGAGAACAGTGGGTAACTACTCTCTCTGAGGCTTATTTGGCTACTATGAGTAGGATCCAGGATTTGCTTATGGTGTGCAAGGGGAGCAATCTATACCGGGTGTCATGTCAGATGATATGACTGTGCTTTTCTTGTTTCTTTCACTGCAGTTGTATTGTGCAGCTTGCTCCACAGGCTACCTTTAGTATTTCCAAGCATACAGAGTCTGCGCTTATAGTGAATTCTAGCACCCTGGATTCTAAATCATGATTGGAATGAGATGATGGGTTGTTATGCCTTTCTACTATTATGAATATGATGGCCAGAATTCTACATGTGCTACTTAGTTACGTAACTACCTTAGTTGTGCAGCTAAATGGCATCTCCTAGCCCTATCTCCCAGTTTTGACTTAGGCAACAGCTGCTGCAAGCAGTGGGGTTCTGTTCTCCTTTCAGTCCAGACACAGCACCCTTGTTCAATGAGTGATCTCCAGTGCAACAATCAGAAGCTGGATCTCTGTTGCAATTCCTTGTCACCCTGGAGATCCTTACAGGAGGGTGGTGAAAATTTCAATCTGCTGGGTCTCAATCAACAGGAGAACAGGCTCCTGTTGCTCACAGCAGCTGCTGCCTAGTAAGTCTGGATTGGGGGATTTTTGTGATCTCTATGTATTCGTTGTACTATTTCAATACATAATACATATTGTGAATACAAATTAGTTATGACTACATAACTCTAGGTTATGCATTCATAACTGTGATAATGAAATCCATCCATTGCTTTCTGATTGCTGTAGCCAATGTGGCATTTTAAAAATATTAGACCATCCACTGAGTTCTTCTCTCTTTTTCTGTGCTCATACCATTGAAATTTCTGGAGGTTGTGCATCATCCAGGCTCATTGGACTGCAGCTAGTGTCTTTCAAGTGTTATGCACAAAGAGCATTGACATTAGTGCATACTGCTCAGCAGTGGCACTTATTTGATTATGCTCTGGTTTTGTTTTAGCCTTTTTTTCTCTGTGTGTAAATCTACACTGAAGATATTCTCACATGCAGAATGCAAATCAATGGCTGAGATATGATTGAAGGATACCCACTTCTCATTTGCTGCCATTTTAGTTCTATTTCATAATCATAGAGTGGTTTTATTATTCTGAATAGATCTCAGACTCACTCTGAAATCCTTGAATTGTTTTCTTCTGTAAGCCCAAAATTTGTTTTGTCAGCAAATGTATATGAAAGAGAGTGTTTATAGCTGCTGCCAATTTAAAATGATTTCTTCTATTCAAATCCTGCTATCATGTCTCCCCCTACCTTCCCCCCACATAATGCTTATTCTTCATGGGCTTGGGGGTATTTGTGACACTTCACTATTTACAAGATGAGATATAGTTTTCTGTTTGTATTAGCAGTCGTCTGTCTGTGAGATATGGACCAACCAGAATGCAGGATATCCTTACACAGCAGTCCATCAGGTTCATAATGTAAGACTCTTCAATAAATGGCTACGTTGTCACTGTATTGCTGTTCCATGTGCTGCCTTGCTGTTGTTAATACTTTATGCAGGTGCCATGCTTTTCAGATTTCAAAAAGCAATGTGTAACATCCAGTACTTTCCAAGGACTGTATATCTGTGTTTTATACATTTGTTTTTCATAGCGTGCAATAAGCGTGTTGGTTTTGTGTAACTGGATGCCTTTTTTTAAGCGCCAAAGTCTACTTTTTTAATGACTTCATCTTTAATTTCAACTTCTGTTCTAGGTGGTTGTCTCTGTTTACCTTCAAATACAATATAAGTGTAAATTGCATGTACTCTGCAATTTCACTCTAATTTGTGCCTTCTTCCTTCTGGGACAAAAGTAACCCTCTCCATAGTTTCTCAGGACTGTTTCTCCAGATTTTAAAATTCTTTAATGAGGCAGTCTGTACTTGAAAGAATATGTCTTGTAGTATGTTGTCACATCTAGACAATCTGCACTCATTTGACATAGTAAAGCTGCAATGCTATGGCAGCTGAGATAGCATCCTAGGGCAGATTGGCTCTCCTCCTCTGAGAGGAAGATCTAATCTTGGGTTCCCAGGAGGAATCTCCCTTCTGCCATCAAAGTTTTGCCACTGGAGAGGGAGCAAGCACCAAGGGGCACTACTTTCAAGGGATTATCTGTGGCTGCTCTCCTTCCAACAGTAGAACTTGGATGACAGGTATTGTACTGGAGGTATGATTGGAATGGGCAAGGCCCTGGATATACAGTATTCAAAATCTTGCCAGTCTGGTGCCAAATAATCCTAAACATGAGGAGCGATTTTACACTGCCCAAGAACAGATCAAAATCTTTTCATTAGAAGGAAAACAGTATTTCAAGAAAAATCCAAAGGAAAGGAGTTTCAATCATTTCTCCTCCCTTCCACCTTGCCATCTGAGGAGCATTCTAACTTTATAGCAAGTTGGATCCAGTAATGTATTGAAGCATTACATCTATTCATGAACAGTCACCAGAATCCTATATCTCCTTTTATTTAATATAGCTTTACATACACTTGGCTAAGTAGCGGAAGCACTAACAAAATAGTTAGTGAATTGTAAAGATGCAATGCACTAAAGAAGTAGTTAGTGAATTGCAAAGATACAATACTCATGGGTAACTTTATTTACTTTGATACTTAATAGTATAACAGCAGCCCTCCACTGGATACAGGTGTTATGAAACTGACCAATTCTAATTCTCGCATCCACAAGTTCACTTAGCAAGACATAACTCCAGTACAGGATTCTGGCCTGTATCTTGAATATCAGTCCTTAATTTATCTTCCTATGCTCCTTCTAGCACATGTTGTTATTTCCTGATGCACATGCAAAACAGACACTTTCTCCACAATTAATGTCTTCAAACTGCATATCTTTCTGTTCATAATACAAGCCCATCTAATTGTTGACAAGCATGATAATTCCAATAATAATGTAATTTATATAGTATTTCTTAGCATGAACAAGTGAGAGCATTTCTCATAACACTGGGCAGTTGGAAAGAATGACCCTTGCCATTTTAACTGAGTACTATAACTGTTTCTTGTCAAATGAAATTGGACTACAGGCACATTGAAATGTTTTGGCAGAACAATCTTTCCTCACAGTCAGAGTCCAAAAGGGAGACCCACAGGAGGAATGACTTTCACTGCCATTGTCCTGTCATTAAAATGTGACAAAGGCAGGTGGTCATGGTTAGCTTTTTCTTCATCCCTCCCATAGACTTGTTGGGCCATTTGAAGGAGAAAGATGGAAAGAAGGAGTCTTTGGCCCTGGTGGATCCATAACCTTCCTCCAAATTCAACTCTTGCCTCTTTAGTGGAATACCACAGCTAGGACATCTATGCTGTGGAACTTTCTATGGGCACGAATTTTTAGTAGGATAAGCACCATCTGTTAAGTGATCTCACTATATACCAAGGGAGTGGGATTTATGCTGCTCCCTAGGTCCTCTCAATTTGCACTTGGGAAAGCTTAGATTGCTGTCTAATTGTGTTCATATTTATAATTTATATATTTATATCATGAAACCTCTTGTGGACAGTAGAGGTGAAATGAACTATTTCATTTTATATTTCAGTTTAATAAAAACACTGATCATGATGGATGCACCAAAGAACATCAGTAATTCTTTTTTAAATGCTATTATGTTAAAAATTGTTTCCAGTTACTGTAGATGATTTTAAAGGTTCTTATTTTTTAAAAGATGATAACATATATTTACAAGAAAATATTGAAAATAGTGATTTGGCTTCAAGACAGGTATCTCACAGCATTCATTTCTCTGCTGTAATTTCAAATTTCAATCAGAATGTTAGTTTTGATTAAGTATTGCAATCTGAGCCACCAAAATTGTAATTTTACCAATTATTAAAATTGAAGTTGGGGAACTGGTGGTTTCAGATGTTTTTGAGCTGCAGCTCTTACCATTGGCTATATTGGTGGCTAAAGGCTAGTACTGATATTTTGAAAGGCCCCAAACATCCAAAAGGTTTTCCCCACCTGCCCTGAATTATCTGGATGGTTTTCATTTCATTATAGGTATTATTCTAGCACTTGGACTGAGAACAATACTTTTTTATGTGAAAAAGATAAAAGATGTAAACCCACCTAACAAAAGGAATCCCTGTTCAGTTTTGTTTAGGCACCCTCTGCAGAACTATGAATACCAAGTGGGCCTGCCACGTGGTTGGCGGAGTAAGGCTAGGCAACACTTATTTTGAAAATGAGAGTCTTGAAGCGTACAAAGGGCACTGGATTGTATGCATTGTTTGTGAGTGGTCCAACAGGGATTTACAGAAAGATTATATATTATCTTTGTTCTTGGCAATCCTTATTAATTTAAAGTTTCTGAAGCTTGAATTTTAAAGTTGTTATGCTTGGCATAAATTTTCTTAGATCAGAATATATTTATCTTGTTAAAAGTAACTTGAAGGAGAGCTTTAGAACAAGCAAATATCAAGTTTTCTGTCATCTTAAAAACAGTCTTGACACACTGAGCTTTCTGGTGAAGAAAGTATAATCTCAGAGTATAATCACGTTTCCCTGAGTGACATTAATAAGATTAAATAAATGGGCAATGAAGCTGAAAAACTTTAAGGTTTCTTGTCAATTAGACTAAATCACCATTCCTATAAACAAAGTGAACTTCTGAAGGGTGCAATGTGTGAAATATTTTTAAGACCAATTGATTTTATTGGGAGATTGAAATATGTGCCAAAAAGCACTTTTCTTTGAACTGGATCATGCTTGGTGTTCTACTAGCATCCACAATTAATTAAAAGATGACTGATATTTTGTGGTAGACTTGTTTGCCACCGATACGTGCTGTGAAGGATGCTATAAAATGTCATGAGGAACACTTCTTTAACCATATAGCATATTGCCAATTGCAGCTCTTGCATACCAATCTACTGTGTGCCCCTTGGTATCTGGAGATTTTTGTTTTTATAAGGCTCAGTAATGTTGATGTGACAAACACACCTGCTGCATTAGTGGAAGAGAAAGAGTGGCGCCGCAGAAATTAACTAGGCTACAATTTCCATGTTTTGCTATTGCAGTGGATAGAGATTTAACCATGGGCTATGCTGGCTACAGCTGAGATGAGTTGCCATTTGGCATCTGGAGGCCCACTCGTTCCCTCCTCCTTTGCTACATAAAATAGTAACTTCGCCTAATAGAAAACTGGATCCAGATTTAGGTAGGTGCACCTGGGTTGGTGGAAGTAGATTTTACTACCTCTCTCCCTCATGATTATCTCTGCTCCCCTCCCAACAGTATTACATAGAGAGGTGCATGATCCTGCTGAATGGGGTCTACTCTGGTGTGGAGAGAGACTCCCGAAAATCTAGTGGAAGCATTTCTTGTGAGTGAAATTCCATTCACAGATCTCTCCACCCTTGTCCATGATTCTGCCTCCCCCACAGCCTGCCTCATTCCTCAGGTTTCTGTAGCATTATTCAGGGGAAAGCAAAATCCATTTGCACCAGCCCAATTGCAGTTCCTGAGTTTTGATCTAGTTTCTATGTCTAAAAACTCTGCTTATTTAGTATTTTTACTAATAGCTGCAACAAGAAGACAATATAGGTGAAGTGAGGACTCTGTGGTGCTATAAAATTGCTGCGTATAATTAGCATCATGTTATTACTGTCTACACAACAAATAGGGCATTCCACAAGTCACATATCCCAGCAACAAGAAACAGTGATGAGGGAAAAAGTAGATGTTGAAAAAGTGGAAAGTACAGATGCCTCCTTCCTCAACAAAAAACCTTCATTCAGAAAAGTGCTAGACTGAGCCAGAGTGGGGTAATGGTTTAAGTTTTGAATTAGAACTCTTTGAAACCAGCCTTTGAATCTCTGCTCAGCCAATAAAACCACTGGGTGACCTTAAGCAAATCACACTATTTCAGCCTTGGAGGAAGGCAGTGGTAACTTCCTCTGAATAACCTTACCAAGAAATCCCTGTGACAGGACGGCCATATCTTGGAGTTGACTTGAAGGCACATCACATCAACAATTAATTGTTTCAAGAGGGCATTCCAGATGTCTGAACTGCTTTTAAACAAAAGTACAACATGAATTGCATTACTGTCAGCTTTGGAATGAAGACAGTAATGGTGGCACAAAGTTTTTTCTGCTTATTTCATTTTCTGCAAACTGCTTCAGTTTTCATGTTGGAAGGTTACTAAGTTTCAGTGCCTTCCTGCTTACTCTGTGCTTGTCTTTGTAGATATATATAAATCCCTGTCTTGTCTTTATCGTTTGGCCTATGGAAATGGATGTAAAATGCTTGTTTTGTTTGCACTGTCTTGGGTAGGGAAATAAAGTAATGCTTTCTTTGACTGAATTTTTCTCTTATACTTTATGTACTTTTCAGTACCTCTGTGTTATTATGTTTATTGCTTGGGATTGTTCAAAATTTTAGTAAGGTTTTAACAAGTTCTTGCCAACTCTATCTAGTTCTATTGAGAAACAGTGAGTAATAAAAGCAAATTCAACTGGGACAAAACACTGAAAAGCAGGAAAGGAGCAAATAAACTCTGAATGATTTTTTGTACTAATTTTGAAACTTGATGTAGCCCATGGTTTTTGAAGGCTAAATATCTAAATGCAATCATTGTTGTTTCATAAATTGAAATATCTCCTTCTTCCTTTCTGTAAGCAAGCTGATTCTGTCCAAGCATCACTGCTGACAGTTTGAGTTAACAGACTTATATTCAGCTCCCAATTATGATTATTCAGTCCCATTGATATCACGGCATTTAGGCTAATCCAGGTATGCGTGGGATGGCTTAAGGGGAAATCCTAATCAAACTTTTTTGCGAGTAAGTCCCACTAGAAAATAGAAGATTTATTTCAAATTAAACTTGTATGAGATCCAGTTACCCTCTTATGATCCTACGTATGTTTAAATGAGGGGGACTTCCTTTGAAACATGCATGCATATGGTTAGGCTGTTACTTTAGCTGAATTTTCTCCTTTTCAGCCTGTTATCTGAATGTTCTGGGTTGGTTTTTTTTCCTACATAGTGGTTTCTAAGTGGTATTTCCATTTAAATAATATCTGTTTTACTAGGACATTTGGATTCTTGCTAGAAAATTCAGATGAGAGGCTATGCTGTAATAGGAAATACTGTGCACATGGTATTCATCAGTTATTTTATCTTTCAGTATGGCACATTCATTAAAATAACCCATTAAATAATATATAAGCAGTACGAGTTGGGAATACCCATACATAGACAATAAGTTTAAAGAACTTATTGCCCTTACTTTGCATTTGGATTGTCTCTGATTTTCAGACTGGAGACTGGGGTGAACCATCAATTACCTTACGACCTCCAAATGAAGCAACAGCATCAACACCAGTACAGTACTGGCAGCATCACCCAGAGAAACTCATCTTCCAGTCATGCGATTACAAAGCATTTGTAAGTTTGCCAAACTTTTGCCTCCTTTCAGAATAGCTGAAAATTATCCAATTTGGCGAATACCTTTATCATGCTATCCTGTCATGTGGTATTGTTCTCTGCTTGAAATAACTATAAAAATGATGAGGCTGGTCTTACAGGAACAAAATTATTTCTGTAAAAGAGGTCACATTATCACAAGTGAAATGCTTCTGTTAAAACAAAATTCAGCCTCCACTCTCTTTTTTTACAAAAATCTAAAGTTCCATAAATAACTAAAAGGAGGTTAGCTGTTATATCATTTGAAAGGACTTTCTAGACCTGAGCTTAGAAAGGACACTTTCAGAATCCCAAAGCCAGCATGATAAAAAAAGTTAAATAAAACTTTAAAAGTTTTAATAAATCACAAGAACTCCATTCTATTTAATGGACTTGCACCATGCTTCTATACAGTTTCATAATTCTGGGTTTTGTCTGGCAATATTTTCTACATATTTACTTTTATAATTCATTCAAACCATTTTTTTCAAGGATGGAACTGGAGGGAAAAATTAGCAGAATCTTCTGTGACCCTTACATACTACACAGTATATTCCAGCCAGATTCCCACCCCTGTCCCACTTACCAGTAAGCAGTTGCTGGGATCAACAGGCATCTGTTCCCTTATTGATAAGAAGTGACTGCCAGATGTTGCCTGCCCCCACTCCCATGTCCGATGTAACAGGCAGAAAAAGGACCTGTCACAAATTCACTCACACAGATGTGGGTGTGCACATGTTGAATGTCAGGAAGTCATTTCTCAATTGACAGGGGAATGGACCCTTGTTGATCCCAGCAGTTGCTTACTAGTAAGTGGGATTTGAATGACTTCTGTGGTCCCTAGATAACCCCTAGACCAGAGGCTCTGCAGGGATTGTGAATACATAGCCGTTACGAATGCATAACCGTAGGTTACATATTCGTAGTTGTCCATCAGGATTCCTGCCACTATTAGTTTATTTTGCATTCATATATTCTACCCCTGTAGCTATATCTTGCAAAGTACTCCGGTTACATACTTGGTGACTGTTTTTTTAAACATAGATGGCTGTGTTTGGTTTTAAGTAAATGCTCTGTTTTGTTTTGTTGAGATAATTTTTCTTAAAATGACTATTACAGTTGTTCCTGTGTGTTAAAAGTGGCTGCTGGAATCCTATATGGCCTGTTACTTTATATAACACTAATTATATCTAGCTATGTAACAAAGGCACCAAGTACCTCTTTACTGAATTGAGAAGATGCATCATGGGACACTGGCAGGAATGCCTGATGTATATTACACACGGATGTGCATTGCTCACAGGGCACTCTGCCTTCTTTGCTGCACAGTAATGTAACAGCAGCCCACTACTGGATACAGATGTTACACAACTGCTCAATTCTAATTTTAATAAGTCCACTTACAGTAAGGACTCAACAGGATTCTAGTGGACAATTACAATACAGTCAGCCCTTCGCATCTGTGAGTTTCACTTTCATGGATTTGATTATTTGCATATTTCTCAACCCCTGCCCCACCACTTCAGGTGCTTCTTTTCCAGGGGAAACTTCCTTTTCAGCAGCTCCAATAAGGCTGCACAACCCTTTAAAAACCTGCCTCTGGTCATCTTCCTCCTCCACCAGCCACTGCCTGGCCAGCTAAAAACGGCCCATAACCTGATTTCTCAGCACCACAAATCCTCCCCCAATGCCTCCCCTCACCCAAGGAAGGAGATGGAAGGAGAGAGGAAGTATAGGCCCACTATGCTGACCCACCCCTTTCTCTCTCCTTTCCTTGATCTGGTCCGGACCCTGGGTGCCTGCTCTCCCACCATGCCTCAGCCTCCTTCCCACAGACACACATGCACACAGGCACATACACACACTTTGATAGTTGCAATTTTCCCACTTTTGCAGGGGTCCTGCACTGCTAAACCTACCAAATGTGGAGGGCCAACTCTACTTGCTGATGGTGTTTGTAGTTTCTATATAGACCATATAATAGTACTTTCCATTTGAATATTAGCAGACGTTCATATGGAAAAGAAGAAAATATGTGGAATGTTCTGGATCACAGATACTTAGCTGCCTTTGAAGATTTCTTTTTTTATTACTATACAAAACAAATTCTTTCTTTCTACTTTAAGTATTTAGGTTCTATGCTGGTAAAAGAGCTAAGAGGTACAGAATCAACGCAGGATGCCTGTGCAAAAATGAGGGTGAGTGAAACAATTACTTTTCCGTATGACCGTAATAGATACAATTACCGTTTCCAACTGTAACTCCAGCTAGTTTGTACATTAAATCAGGAGCAGACAGGATAGATAACACCACATTTTGAGATCTCCCTGGGTCCCACCAAAGGGCAAATGGAAGAGGTCCTTCTTGGCTGTGGCACCTAGGTTATGGAATACCTTTCTATCAGAGGCTTTGTTTGAACCAACGCTGATGTCATTTCAGCACCAGGTCAAAACATGACTTTTTATTAGATCCTTCAAGACCAAACTGATTTTATCCAGTTTCCATATGTGTTATGGTTTACTTCAGTGGTTCTCAAACTGTGGGGCAGGACCCTAAGTTGAGGGCATGGTAGTTTCTCAAGGGAAAGCACAAGAAAAGTCACCCTGCAAGTATAACAAATGTGAAAAAGAAGGGCAAACCTGTGTATGTATGTGTGTGTATCTATGCTGTTGAGGATTGACTGGTCTCTGCAAAAGAGCAATGCAGAGCATCTTCCACTCTAATGCTTACCTCCAACTCAGACAAAGGAAAAATCAGCTTGCCTTTTCCCACTCAGTTTCTTTCAACATTCTGTCATTGGAGCAGCACGCACATGCCCCTTAGTGACCATGAGGCAGTTTCTTAAATGGGGGGTGGGAGGAAGTGAAGAGAGGAGACAGAGAGCGTAAGAACTCAGTGTTAAGACAGAGAGCATGTGCGACACGAGGGGCCTCTGAGAGGACACGAGGGGGCACGACATGGAGCAGAGGGGGAGCAATGTCCTCATTGGGATCATAGGAGTTAAACATTTGAGAATCACTTGTTTATTTTAAATTGCTTTAACTGATTTTAAATTGTCTTAAGTGTTAAACAGTTTCATATGGTTTTAATATTCTAACATTTTTGTTATTGTTTTAAACAATTCTAAACTGATTTGATTGTACACCATCCAGAGATCCTCAGATATAGGGATTGGTATACCTATTTTAGTTAATTTAGTTTATTGTGGTCCATAGACCCATCAGTAGAATTAGAACAGAAATTTTACAATATTAAGTAAAATAGCAAGAAATTTACCATAGCATAAGCACAAAAAGTAATCATATTAATTGTAAACATTCTGAATACTCTGACTGTATGAAGGAGTTGTCTTTTGTCCTAATTACCATTGACAATCAACTTGACAATCAACAAGGTTACACTAGAGCATCTATCCTCTAATAGAACTTTAACATAAAATTTATCTGGTAAAATTACCTGGTAATTTTCTTAGTAATGGATTAATCAACTATTGGCATATTGTCTGTTGGCAGACAATAAAATGTGTGACAAAGTGCAACTTCCTGCAAACCACAAGGACAAAGCCTTAAAGAGAAGGGCAGCCCAGCATGCCTGTCATAAAGCAATTCTGAAGGGAAAGCATGACATTAGTAAACAATATATGGTAATTTAGAACAGTCAAGTTCTTTAGATAATCTGCCAGAAGGAAGGATCCCACATAATGAATATTAAGTGCACTGTGTGAACATGATGAAAGGGAGTGACCCTGAAAATTACAAAAGGCTATATCCCAAAATCTTTGTTTAACTTACATTAACATCATATCATAGCTCAGGTTACAAAAAAAGGATAATGAGAGACCAACTGTGACTGCTTTATGGGTTACATACTTAGAGAACAACTAGCGTATTTTTTCTGTGTGAGGTAATTAAACAGGCCTTTACCAAGACTGAAGACAATAATTCAAAGCCAAAATTTCATAGCCACCATCCATGCCCTGGTTGAAAGGGGGCTTTCCTCAGTTGAAGTGTTAATGCTTAGTTAGAAACACATCTAGAGTTTTGAAGTAGCAATTTTAAAAATTTGACCTGGAAATTGTCAAGCTGAGAGTTAATTCCCTCAATCCAAATGGCAACAGCAAATAGAAATTTGCATATAATCATTGCATTATGCATAGAGCATAGATTTTGATTCCTTTTCGTTTTTTAAAAAAATGTAAAATAGCTGATTGACAGACACGGGCAGCATGAAAACTGCAAATCTATGAAAAGTCCAAGAAATTTTATGATAAAATACAACCTCAAGGTATTGGAAGTTTGTAATTTGTTCCAAGGGAAGTCCATCTAAACTCCATCTACACTGAGAAAATTTCCTTTCAAATACCAGGATTTTAGATTTAGCAAAATTAATTTTAAGTTCATTCTCTGAGCAGTATTTTGAAAATGTCCCAAATATTTAAACTCTATTCTGGATCTTGAAAGAGTTACAGTATCATCTGCATAAAGTAAAGAAGGAATTTAATTATCACCTATTTAGGCAGATGGCCATTTGAGTCCATCAATGCAGCTCTGAGATCATTCACATACAGGTTAAAAGCAGGGTTGGCGCAATAATACAACCCTATCTTACCCCTCTCGACATAGGTATACCTCCAGAAAATTGTCCATGTGAGCCAAACCTTACTTGAAGTTGGCTATCACTGTAAAGCACTTTTACGGCAATAAAGTCTAGTATCCATCAGAATAGTTTCCAACTTTTCCCAAAGCATAGTTCTGTGAATAGAATTAAGTGCCACCTTAAAGTCAATAAATGTAGCAAAGAGCTTACTGTATTTGCTGGCATATAAGATGCACCGGCATGTAAGATGCACCCCATTTTAAAATGTTTTTTTTTCCTGGGGGGAAAATACTATTTTAAAAAATAACGTAACTTCTCCTGTCCCCCTTTCCTTTCATTTCGCAGAGGAAAAGAAAGGAGGGAACATCAGAGGTGGGGAAAGAAAGTTCTTAGGATCTTTCTTTCTCCTCCGGTTTGCAGGGGAAGGGAAAGGAGGGAGCACCAGAAGCAGGGAAAGAAAGTTCCTAGGATCTTTCTTTCCTATTTGGTTTGCAAGGAAAGGGAAAGGAAGACCCTCTGGAGGAGCAAGAAGAAAGCTGCATGAACTTTCTTTTCCCCCCTCTGGAGCTACCTCTTTTCTCTTCCCATTCAAAGCCGGGGTGGGGGAAGCTGCAAGGGTTCCTTGCCCCCTCCGGAGCTTCCCCTCGCTTTCTAGTGCATTTTGCCTCTGTGCTGAGAACAGTGGCAAAATGCTTAGGAAAAAAAGACCTATGGGTGTATAAGATGCACCCTCTTTTTAAAAGTTATTTTTCAGGAAAAAAAAGGGGCATCTTATATGCCGGCAAATATGGTACCTTGTATAGGTCTCAAATATTTCTTTTCAAGGTGAGCAAGGACCAAACAATGGTAAGATTTTGAGCGGCTTTTTCTAAAAGCTACTTGAGTCTCAGTGACAATGTTATTATTTAGAAAAGAAATCAATCTATTAGAAAGAAACTGAGCATGAAGATTCCTCATAATTAATAGCAAACTAATTGGTCTGTAATTCCCAGGGTCATTAACTTGTCCTTCCTTATAGATTGGTACTACTATAGCTTGTTTCTAGCTGTTTGGAACAATGACAGAGTTATTTATCCTGGTAAAAGGGATGCAAACAGAGGTGCCCACCAGTGACTATTAGTTTTAACAAATTCAGCCAGAAAGTTATTATTTCCAGGAGCCTTTTCATTTTTAAGATGTAGAATTAGGTCAGCTACTTCAGCTATGGATACTGTCTTCCACGGTAGTGCCCTTAATATCTTGATTTCATTGGACTTAACAGAATCAGACTCATTATTAAAGTTCGACATTAAGAAAACAAATATAATGATCACAGAAGATTTATATAACTTTAAATGATGAAGACATTGAAATAGTTCAAGATTTTCCATACTTTGACTCAGTCATTAATCAGAATGGAGATTGTAGTTAAGAAATCAGAAGAAGACTAGGACTTGGAAGAGCAGCTATGAAGGAACTAAATAAAATCTTGAATTGTAAAGATATATAACTGAATCCTAAAGTTAGGATTGTCCATGCCATTGTATTTTCAATTTCAATGTATGGTTGTAAAAGATGGACAGTAAAGAAAGCTGATAGGAAGAAAATCAACTCATCTGAAATGTGGTGTTGGACAAAAGTTCTACAGATACTGTGGACTGCTAAAATAAAAGGGTCCTAGAGCAAACCAAGCCTGAACTCTCCCTAGAAGCCAAGATGACTAAACTGAGACTTGAAATTTGGCCATATCGTGGGGAGACAAAGCTTACTAGAAAAGGCAATATTTCTTGTAGAAGGCAATAGGAAAAGTAGAAGGCAGTAGGAAAGAGGAAGACCATGACCCGTTCCGCACTGGACTGCTATAGTGCTATTATTCCACTTGCAACATCCTATGGAATCCTGGGGTTTGCAGTTTTGGGAGGGGCCACCTGGCCCCTCCCGAAACTGCAAACCCTAGGATTCCATAGGATGTTGCAAGTAGAATAATAGTGCTATAGCAATCTAGTACGGAAATGGCACACATTACAGATGGATAGACTCAATCAAGGAAGTCATGGCTGAGTCTGCAAGAGCCAAGCAGGGCCGTTGATGATTGGGTGACTTGGAGGTTTCTTTTCATAGGGTCACTATAGGTTGAAGGCGACTTGATGGGATTTAACAACAAGAACTTAGGGAGTTCTAATGAAGAGTGAAATAGATGCTACATCTGCATTAAATGAAATATAGATTAGGATCAACTAGTATTCTTTTTTTTTTTAATGTGCAGTTACAAATGTGTTCTGCTTAGACATTATTTACATATCACAAAACCTTTAACTGTTTGTGCCTCACTCATGCTCTTCTTTAGCACCAGAGTGGGCACAGAGAATATGGTTTCAGATTTCTTGATTGGTGGATTCTTTTTGCATTTTTCTAGATTGATTTTTTTTAGTCCTATCTAAAATATAGAGCATACCTATTAATGGGAAGTATTTCTTTAATTGAGAACATGAAAAACAAGCTTCCATAGGGCTGGATATTCAAGTGCCCTTTTTGGTAGAACACGGATCCTCTTTGGGAAAATATTTAATACCTTATAATGTGATTTGTTCCATAACAAAATGGCACAACCAAATAGCAGCATATGGAGCATGCCTTCCACTTCTCTGCGTGATGCACTGTATCCCTTGGATGAAAGGAAAGGGATCAGCAGCATCCTGTGATTAGTGGCTGGCCGCTCTGTGATTTGACAGCAACTAACAACAACAATAATTCTAAAATATGCATTTTATATTAAACTATGCATTCTGGTATGGCACCCCTTTTAAGCCAAAAGCCCCACCTCATAGTTTAGAAACCTGGACAGCTGTATTCTGTATAAATTGGAAATGTGCAAATCAGATGCAATGCTTGAAATGCAGACCAAACAAATTCTTCAGGTATCTCTAGAAATGCCAAATACCCAGGAACCATGCATTTACAGTGTGTTAGCTGTGACAACCCTACCTCTACTGCCTAGTGCCGAAAAAGGAGAGATGGGAATTGCAATGAATTGCTTTTTAATGGCTTTGTTTAGCAAACCATCTTACCAATCACTAATGTCCAGGAAGGAACTGGAGACTTATGGTGTCTTTTTAATGAGTATTTCTAAAGAAACAAGCAAACTGTTTGGGGGCTAGATTTCCACAACAATGAGCAAAACTCCTAACCCTGTTTTAGATTTTCATATAAATTAATTCAGCCCCCAAGGCACTTTTCCTTTAACAAATTGAAATCTCTGTTTCTGCCCAAATTCAAACTAGAATAAATACATAAAAATTCTTCCGTCTCCATTCTGTCCCTCAAACTCTGATGGATATTACATTCCCAAACCTAGTACTATCAAAGCCCAGTACTATCATCTCTCAAGTTTGTCAGATAAAACCTGTCAGCTCATGCTTAGAAGAGACAGCCAGTTGTGGCTGTCAGTTGTGTTGTAAAATGGATGTTGGCCTAGATGATAGTTAACAAAAACAGCTACCATAAGTAGAGACAAGGAGATATCTGCATGGAGAGAGGTCTATGGAGGGATGGTGTCCAATCATATAATCTTCACTTGGACATTATATTGTGAACATAAGGACATTTTAGGTATCCTCCTCTCCAGTGGAAGAGACATAAGAGAGCCTCCCTAGTTTCTAGATAAACTTTTTATGGCTTAACTACTTTCAGGGGAAAAGGGGTAACAGGAAGCTTTTCATGAACTTCCTAAAGTCCCCTTGGGAGCTGAGGCATTATATATTTTTTCTAATTGTAGCCTTTCAAGGCATGCAGTCCTCACATGGCTAGAACTGCATGCATGAGAACAAGAGCAGGGCTGCTTTTGCTGGGCTTATCTAATCCGTCATGGAAAGGGGGCCTGGTTCTTCAAAGACTTTGTCATAGAGAATTCTGAAGCTTGGGGAGGTTCTAAACAGTAGAAAACCTTCCAGCATGCTCCCTGCTGGAGGCCTGTGTGAAGTAGTTTTGGTGAGTAAGCCCCACTCATCCCCATAAGTGATTCTAATTGTACGAGGCTAGATTGCCTGGAAACAGCTTCGGTCACTGGCAGTTCACTTCTAACATGCATGTAGATGTGCATGCAAACTAACAGAGCTCATTGCTGCAGTTGTTTTTGTCTGTAGTTTACATGCCCTTTTGGAAATAAGTAAAAAGTACATACTATTGATAGAATATACGAGTCAAAGCTGATTTTCTTGTTTACATTTCTGTATTCAGAATAAGAGGTTGATATGTGGTGCTGCTTTTTTTAATCACCAAAATAGATTCTGAACCAGTAAGGCTGACATTTGACAAAAAGCGTTCTAAAAAGATGTCCATTAAATATATAAAAAGTAACCTCAGTCTTTATCAGTGCAAAGTCTGGGTGTCCCTTCCTGGTGCTCAAGCAAACAGGAAAGCTTCTGGTACCCAAGGCTCATTAGAGCAAAAGATGTAGAGCAAAAGATTTTAAAGATAAATAAAGAATTGTTATGTTGGCTGTAAATGGGAAACTAACTGGTTGTATTATTAAGTTATATTCTCTTACTAGTATATTAATTTTGTTTTTAGTATACTTTTGATGTTTACTTGTCTAGTGCTGATGTTAATGCAGATGTCCACAAAATACATGGCACAGTCCATCAGCCCAGTCCATTTAAACTATGCATGCATGAGTGAAGTGAAGTCTTTGTCCTTCCTACTGCTAATCTGTAACAGGATATGCATTTAGTCCAAGTGCATTTTTTGCACCTCCCTTAAATAACAAGCTCCCCTGTCCCATATACAAGGTGCCTATAGACTGGAGAAGTATTTTTTTAGGATTTACAGTGACAAGTACACCTTTGAAGGAAAGATACATTTTTGTGTCAAGTGTCATAAATATTAATAATATCTGGTTAGGAAAGGAATCTAGTCATAGTTATATTTCACAGTTTTCTTGTTGTATGTTGTTTCTAGCCATATGGTCTGGCTAGTTCTCTCTCTCAGCTACAAGAACAAATCAAACTACTTAAAGAAGTGCAGGAAATATATGTAGGAGGTAGCCATGATGGCCGTTGGACAAAAAACAACAAATGTATTCCAAAATGATGGAAATTATTTTCTTTTCCTAATTGATTTGAAATGACCTTGTTGTCCATGTTTTACTGCCCTTCGTCCCCTTTCCCTCTATGACCAAGAAGGATAGTGGCCTCAATCTGCACTGATATCCCTCCAGGCCACCTTAACAACTGAATTAACATCTGAGACAAAATGTAGGCAATTGACTCTAACATCGTCACTTTTAATTCTCCTGTATGATTTTTAACATCTTTGCCTGATGAAGAAGAGGCCAGTGAGGCTTTAAAAAGCTTTCATGATGTGTTTTGTGCATATCAGTTGGCCAATAAATGTGTTTCTGTTTTGTGTTATTTTGGATTTTGTTGAATTTTACTTGTATTTTAATTAAATCTCTATTTATCCTGATGGTATGTTGTCAGGGTTTGTTTGTGTTTTTTTTGTACCAAAGAACATTTTAAAAAAAATCAAAGCAGATAAGTAAGTATAAATTGATTAAATTGCATGCCTATGAAGACAAGTTTTGCAAACTGAGCATTGGAACAGATATCAGGTTGAGTTGCAGTTGTCACAATTTATATCTATTACATTAGTTATAAAAGTAATTGTGCTACTATTTTGCCAGAGCCAAGAAAATTACAGACACTCACTACTTTTCTAAATTTCAGAAGTCTACAGAACAGATGAAGAAAGTCCCTACTATTGTTTTATCAGTCTCATATAAGGGAGTAAAATTTATTGATGCAACAAATAAGGTAGGTATCATTTGATCTATTCTTTTTTATTATAAATAGCTGCTCCACACTTGTTGCCTTCGATTATCCACAGTGCGCTTAGATTCCCTGTATTTTTTCACCTTCCAAGACAATAGACTTCCCTAGTGGAACCATTATCCCCATCTCTATGAAATTCTGTCCCCAGAATGAAATAGTTGGACAACAACTGAAAGTGGCAGAATGTTTACATTTCTCAGGGAGTTTTAACAGTTCTGGGACTTGTGGGAGCTACTTGAAATGCTACTCTTTCCCATGCCCCCAGAGTAATGTGAGAAACCTTGCACTACAAAGGAGCACACAGTCTTGATCTTTTCATGCCAGCATCAACACTTTAAACATTGGATTAACGTTCATAGAAGGACTAGATATAATGTTCCTCCCACCAGATCTAAACCCTCATATTATTTACCAGTAGCTGTTGCCGGTGTCCATGCAAAATTTCTCTGGGCCTGGTACAAACTTGTAAGCGCTGACTTCCCACTCCCACCATGATATATCTGGCACAATCAAATGTATGTCAGTTCGGTTCAATTAACAGCTATGATATTTAATAATACCTCTCACTGACTTTTATGCATTGAATGGTCCAGAGAAATCACTTCATGCTTTTCCTAGGGGAAGAGACTATCACATCTAGTTGATTTGTGTAAAAACTGAAAGTAGCCTTATGAAAGTGGTCTAAATAACAAAAATGTGTAATTTTTTTTCCTGCTTTATATAGTGAAAACTACCCAGCAGAGAACCATAGTTTTGATCTCAAACTTAAACCTTTTCTGTTTGTCTTGAGATCTGCACTTTCATACACAATAATGAACTAAATACACCATAGATATACACAAATACATGTTTTCATGTTCAGTTATGAAACAAATACATAAAAAATATACCAAGTAAACATGACATGTTCACTTGAGAGATTTCAAATTCTAGCAGACCTTTCAGTGAACCAGGGTTGAGTTTTAAATGTATGTTAAAAACCATGAACCCCACTGAGTTTTAAAACCCTTCACAAGGTTAAGTGCAAGCATTCCTTCTGCTGTGCATGCCCTCCAAGAATTAGAAAAATCACATTCTGAAAAAACTCATTTTTTTCATTAAAAGCAGCATTAATACAGCCTGCAAGCTATGGCAATAGTTTTACTTTTATTTGTAGGAAACTAAATCCCTGCTTTTTAGTATCACTGCAAATGTGATGATAGCAATCTATATTATTTAGTCCAACAGTATTGAAACTAAGAAGAAAATGAAATGAAGTCATTGCGCTGGGTTTTGCCCAAAGTAGCATAAAATTAAATGAGTATTAAACATCACTGGGTTTAAAGATCTTTACAAATTGGTGCTCATTAAGGCATAATCATTAATTTGATTGTGGTTCTCTGTAGGGAATGCATTATGCAGAAATAATAGTTTCAAAAATACTCTAACAATTTAAGATAAGAGGATTTAATAGTGGAACGTTATGATCACTTTTAGTTTTGATCTTTTGGTATAAAACCAGTATGTAGATTTGAATCATGAGAGTTTTGAGTACATATTATTTTAAATAGTATTCCACTGAGGTCTCAGAACCAACTTTTCTTGAGAGAACAGAATAATGATGGGAGGGGGAAGGCTGGACATCGATTGACAACACTGCTGAATCTGAAAATAAGCTTTAATCACATGCTTAACAACAATACTAGCTGAAAAAACATGCCTCAGTCTTGTAGCACCAGTTCACAGTATACATAGGGAATTTATGATTATGATAACAAGCATTCCTGCCAGATACTTAACCTAAAACAACAACAAACAAATGAACAAAAAATGCATGTTAGTGACTTTAATCTGAAGCATCATTCAGAGATATAAGAGAAATGGAGATATAATTTTTTTCTGTTATGGGTAGTGATTATGGGGGTGTCTTTCCATTCCTAAATCTAAGTAGCATCCCTCTTTCAGTATGTCATATTTAATTTCAACACATTTGTGTTTTAGAAAACTGTTAGACTGTACATTGAAATAAAGAACATGTTAATGGTAAAACATTCATCTAAATTATATTAGCCTTACCCCAAATACCTAATTTGAATGACATCCACCTATCTAGATCCAGAAATATTTCACCAAGCAGTGCAGACAAATTCAGTTTAATCATTACACTAATATCTGAATGAACCAGTATATCCAGATACCTATCAATGTGACACAGTGAAACAAAAGGAGGATCATTGTTTATAGATCTGATCTGAAGTCTACATACTTCAGGGGCCACGGGATTGATCTATGAATGAATGAATTTTGTCTGCACTGCGGAATGCACCACACTCTAGTCACAGTTGAATCAAAACTCAGGCCATTTCCACACGGGGTATTTGAAACGGTATAGTCCGTCCTCCAGGGAGGACGCCTGCACCTGAGAGTGGACTGGGTCTGGACTACTTAATGTAGATCCGCACCTCAGCCCACTGCGGAACGACCCCAAGTGGTCGTCCAGCATGCTTTTGAAAGACCGGAAAAATCAGGTCTTTCAAAAGCATGGAGCGCGCCACTGCGAACCTGCTCCCTTGTGCAGATTTGCAGGCTCGCACCAATGAGAGCCTGTGATCTGCCAGGGGCAGGCTTTAGGCTGGCGAGCTTCAGCGGTTGGTCGAGACCCTCGACGCTGGAGCAGTGCAGAGCGATGAGCACGCACTGCTCCAGAGCAGCCTGGACCGGACTGGGGAGCCGGAAGATCCAGTAAGTAGCGGCACGGGGCAATTCCCTCGCCCCGTGCGGAAATGGCCTCAGAAACTAAACATTTTGCTAGCAATATTATTGATTGGACTGAAGTTACAGTTTGTGTTGGTGAAGCAATCTGATGACTTAATTGCCATGAAATGTTTCCCCAGTTCTCTTCCTCAGATGTTCATACTCTTAAGCTATCACTAAAAAACTGATGGGCTGTCTTTGTTCCATTTCTACTATGATTAAATATACTTTCATTTTCATTAAACTTAGAATATTATTGCTGAACATGAGATTCGTAACATTTCCTGTGCTGCCCAAGACCCTGAAGACCTCTCTACTTTTGCTTATATCACAAAAGACTTGAAGACAAATCATCACTACTGCCATGTGTTCACAGCCTTTGATGTGGTTGGTCTGACTATTTTTCTATTTGATCACTTAATTTTTGTAGTTTAAAAATATTTATTAGAATAAAAATATCTATAGCAATCTTCATAATAGGTATGATCAAATTTATATGCTATGTGGAAATAATTTGGAATTGGAAGGATAATTAGAGGCTTAAAACATTAGATTTTTTTTGTGTGGTTTTGAGACTTACAATTGGATTTAGGCCGAAGAAATTACTGTTAACAAAAATTGAATAGTCAGGCTATTAACAGATCAGTTTTGCACAGGTTATTATTGCTAATAAAGTCTTCAGGATACCTCATGGCCATTTAGTAGGAATTTGAATCATCTAGCATGCCTATTTTGAGAATACAAGATTTGTGCCTTGAAGCTTTAAAAATCCTATTTTTGTCATGATTATCTCATGTTTTTAGCTCACATAGTATGAGAAAAATCTATGTGTGCATTATAAAATATTACATTTAAAAATTCCTGCCCAGTTAATGTCAACATGTATGGTAAAGGTATGCAGATAGTTAAATTACAGAAAGAGTATCTACTTCACGCCCCCAAAGATGTTTTTCAAATGCAAATCGGGTAGAAAAGGAAAATGTCAAGGGTATTTCCACGTGGCCTCTGTTATTATGGAACATCTGGACTTGGAATGAGGAAAGCTACATCTATTTTTTCATATTTAAATTCTGAGAATAGGCAAAATAAAAGTTAAGCTATAATATATTACAAAGGCTGATGCTAGGCAATTCTTATGTTCTTATGGGTAGTGAAAAGAGACCCATGTTGCAGCTTATTACTTATTCTAGTAAACGCAATAGCTATAAACGAAACCTATGGTATTTTACTTTTACCTTAAGAGTTAGCTAACTCTTAAGACAAAGCAGGGGAAAATACGACAATGAAAATACAACACATTACCAGTGGTAACTCAACCTATATTGGTACATGACTGAAAACATATTGACTTCTGAAATAACTCTAGTTAAAGTGAAACAAGGAAATAATTCAGCTGCATTTCATAATAGGCAATTAACTGAGACTACCACAAATCCCCATTTTCTATAGTGATACATGACTTCTCCTGTTTACATCTGTTGACTCAGGCATGAGCTAAAGTATTTTCAAAAAAAAATTCCAAAAACTTATTAAATTCATTATCCATATAAAGGTGAGTACAGATTTTTAGATTAAATAAACAATGACAACTATGCAAGTCTATAATGAGCCCTTGCACCATATGTGTGTGTGTGTGTGTGGCAGAATTAGGGCATTTTGTCAGTCCTATACCCATTGTCTTCTTGATTGCAGAATTCATACATAGTGAATGAATGATGTTTATTCTTTAAACACATTGTGTGTGTGTGTGTGTGAGAGAGAGAGAGAGAGAATCTATGTTAGTAATAAATTATTAAGAGCAAGAAATAATGTATTAGAGTGACTTTTTTAGCCTTCCCCAGAAACAGTACTACCCTATATGTAGCGTGTTACATGCTTTCTTTAAAATGATGTTAGATAAACTACATTAAGCCTGCTCTTTGTTGCTGTTCCAGAATTTAGCCTATGAAATAATTCTCACACTGGGACAGGCGTTTGAGGTAGCCTACCAGCTTGCACTTCAAGCACGAAAAGGAGGACATTCTTCAACCCTTCCAGAAAGTTTTGATAACAAGCCTACAAAACCCATTCCCAAACCACGTGTTAGCATTCGAAAATCTGTGGTGAGTAAGACATGTGCAATTGGGTTTACGGAAGTCTGGTAGTGCTGGCATCTTGGGGCAGATTTATGATTGAGGCTGAAGCCCTGCTGGTACACTGTGCTACTATAACTGTGCCTAAAATTAGCACTAAAATATTGTGGGTACAGCGGCTGTGAAGGAAGCAAAGTGTTGGAGAAATTGGGTGTTCCAAGCTGTCAGATTTTGTCTGCTTTCTTTTGTCACTACTCTAGAAAAAGTGGAACTACTAGCACAGTTTACCAATAGACTTGTATTGCATTTACTTGACTCAAAAGAGGAAAAACTGAGAGGAGGTGTTAAAGATGTCTGGAAATTTAGTATAGCTAGCTACTGGCAACATTTTATCGGTCAGAACCATTATATTTCAGACATTCAAGCAGGTAATCCTGGCCATGCTAGAGTCTTTGGTAAATTCACTGTAACTAAACATCAATTTCATCTTATGTATGCAGTACAAGAACAGGTTGCTTACCTGTAACTGTGGTTCTTCGAGTGGTCATCTGTGCCATCATACACTAGGAGCTTTAGCGCCTGCGCGGTAGCGTTCGGAAACTTCTAGAGCTTGTTCGCTTGGCGGGAACCCCTCCCCCACGCCGGTACTGCGCATGCTCCTCCCGCCGAGCAACGGTCTCTCCTCAGTTCTGTCGTCCGCCGTAGAACCTACAGGGACCTGAGAAAGAGGGGAGGAAGGGCGGGTGTGTATAATGGCACAGATGACCACTCGAAGAACCACAGTTACAGGTAAGCAACCTGTTCTTCTTCTTCGTGGTCTCTGTGCCTTCATACACTAGGAGACTGTGTAGCTTACCGGTCGGACGGCGGGTCAGGTCCTACAGCACGGAAGCCAACACCTCACGTCCAAACCGGGCATCTCTGCGCGACCGGCAGTCGAGCCTGTAGTGGCGCACGAAGGTCGATGGTTGGGACCAGGTCGCCACACGGCAGAGTTCATGCAGGTCAACTCCTCGCAGGAGGGCCGCAGAAGTAGCCACAGCTCTGGTGGAGTGGGCTCGAAGCAGGACTGGCGGAGGCTTCCTCGCGAGCTCATACGCCAGTTCAATAGTCCTCACCACCCACTTGGAGAAGCGCTGGGTGGACACTTTTAGGCCCCTCCGACGTCGCCCATAGCAAACAAAGAGATGCGGCGTCTGTCGGAAGGAAGCAGTCCTGTCCTTGTAGAAAGCCAATGCCCGACGCACGTCCAGGGAGTGGAGGGACCGCTCCAACGGTGTCGTCGGGTTCGGGAAGAAGGCAGGCAGGATGATGTCCTGGTTGAGATGGAAACTGGACACCACCTTTGGCAGGGAAAGAGATGTCAGGTCTCAGGACCACCTTGTCCCTGTGGAAAACCGTGAAAGGGCCATCGGAACGAAAGCTGGACCACCCGCTCGCCTCGCTGAGGTCACCGCTACCAGGAAGGCAGTTTTCATTGTCAGGAGCCTGTCATCCGAGGTCGCCATCGGCTCGAAGGGCGGCTTCGTCAGCTGCGAAGCACCAGCGAGAGGGACCACGGCGGTAGCGGCGGCGATACCGGCGGGTAGAGATGATGAAGTCCTTTCAGGAAACCCCTTAACGGTATCGTTCCTGAAGAAGGCCGAAGCAGATCGTGGCGGTTGGTATGACGATCGCGGAGAGATACACCTTCAGGGATGGAAACGCCAGGCCCTGTTGCCGGAGGTGCAGGAGGAAGTGCAGGACGGGCGAAGCCCCGCGGGCGGGAACCCGGGTCACTCCTCGTTAGCGAAGGTCAGGAAGCGTCGCCACTTGTATTGATAGTTGCGACGGGTGGATTCCTTCCTGGCCGCGACGAGGACGGTACCGAGCACGGGACGCAGTGCGATATCCTCCCGGCATGGAGGGCCAGGCGTGGCAGGTCCGGATGGAGGACTCGGCCGCCGGAGTGGGGGAGCAGGTCCGGTGTCGGGGGAACCGGAGCAGGTCGTCTCGCGCGGCTTGTAGCAGGGGTGCGAACCAATGTTGCCTCGGCCAGTACGGGGGTACCAGGATCGCGTCGGCTCGGTCGGCTCGGATCTTCGATATCGTCCGGCCGAGCAGCGGGAACGGCGGGAACGCGTAGAGGAGTTCCCCGGTCCACGGAAACTGGAAAGCGTCCCCGATGGAGGCACGATCGTGGCCCGCTCTGGAACAGAATCGGCGACACTTCGCGTTTTCCCTGGTCGCGAAGAGGTCGATCGATGGTTCGCCCCAGCGGTCCCGAATCAGTCTAACGCCTCTCCGGAGAGAGACCATTCGTGATGGGATGAGGTGTCCCTGCTGAGGGCGTCTGCCGTGGTGTTTCCTGCCCGGCCAGGTGAACCGCCACGGGATGCGTGTGCAGGCGAATGCACCATTCCCACAGGCCGAGCGCGATGTCGAGCAGGGTCGTGGAATGAGTCCCACCTTGTCTGTTGATGTAGCAGACGGCGGTGGGTGTCCGTCAGAATCAGGACCGTGCGCCCCGCCACGGCATGGCGGACCGCCCGTAGGGCTTTCCAGACAGCAAGCAGCTCCAACGCGTTGATATGGAGAGCGGTCTCGTCGTCGGTCCATCTGTCGCGGACTCTGAGATCGCCGCAGTGGGCACCCCATCCATACAGGGAGGCGTCGGTCGTTACCGTCACCTTCGGTGTCGGCTGTTGGAAAGGCATCCCCGACATGAGATTGCGTCGCGACTGCCACCATCGGAGGGATGAGCGGACGTCCTCCCGGCAGCTGCAGTCGGAGTGTCTGTTCGTCTCGCAGGGGGTCGAATATGCGGACGAACCAGTGTTGAAGAGGTTTTGCTCTCAGCCTGGCGAGATATGTCACAGCGGTCGTCGCAGCCATGTAGCCCAAGAGCTGCTGGACGCTTCTCGCAGATAACGTCGGGGCCGTACGAGCGTGAGCGGCGGCCCGGATCAAAGTTTGTGCTCGAGACTCTGGTAGGTACGCCCTGGCGGAGGTCGAGTCGAGCGTCGCCCCGATGAAGTCCAAGATCCTCGCCGGCTCGAGGTGGGACTTCTTCGGATTCACTCGTAGACCAAGGCGGGTCAGGAGTGACAACGTCATGTGGACGTCGTGGAAGTCTCTGTTTGCAGGACGCCACCAACAGCCAATCGTCGAGGTAGGGGAAGACGGAAGCGCCCTTCGTCCGCAGGTAGGATACCACCGGGGCCATGCATTTGGTGAAGACCCTTAGGGCAGTCGAGAGTCCGAACGGCAGCACCTTGTACTGGTAACAGGTGTCGTCGACTGCGAAGCGGAGGTACCGTCTGTGCTGCGGGCGAATGGCGATATGGAAGTATGCGTCTCGGAGATCGATGGAGGCGAACCAGTCCCCTCGATGTAGGAAGGGCAGGATCGACGGTATCGTGACCATCTTGAACCTTTTGGGGCGGATGTAGTAGTTCACCCCTCTGAGGTCTAGGATCGGCCTGAGGGTACCGTGGGTTTCGGTACCGTGAAGTACCTGGAGAAGAAGCCGGTGGTCTTGGCCTCTTGCGGGAGCCGCCGATCGCCCCTTTCTGGAGGAGGGATTGGATCTCTTCCAGGAGGGCCGGACTCGACGGCGTGGAGTAAAAAACGCCGCGAGGAGGAATATCGAGAAACTCGATGGCGTAGCCAAGACGGACGATGGAAAGCACCCAAGAGTCCGTAGTGAGATACTGCCACTCCGCTAGGTGTCGAGCGAGGGTCGGTCGGTCTCCGAGCGCTGATGGTAGGCTGAAGAGTGGGTATTGGCGGGTCCTGCCAGGCACGTCAAAACCGAGACTTTGTCTCGGAGGAGGACTTCTTCGACGAAGGCGGGCGCCGCCTAATCGTGCGTCTGGCCGATGAGCCGGAGGACGGTCTCGACTGTCCAGACTGGGCCGAACGCTGGAACGACGAGGTGGAAGATCGTCGCCAGGATGGTCGGAAGGTGGAGGCCCTGCGGGTCTGCGTGGCCGGCTGCAGCCCGATCTTTTTTGCGTCAGTCCCCGCCTTGACGAGATTGTCCAAAGCTTCGTCTGTGGACGAATTGAATAGGCCTTCACCGTCGAAGGGGAGATCTTCAATCCTCCTTCTGGTGTACTCCTGGATGTCGGCCGGTCGAAACCAAGCATGGCGGCGGAGGCCGATGGATCCCGCCATGACCCGGAGGCGATCTCCACTGCGTGCCGGGAGGAGGCCATCTGGTGCCGAGCGATGGAGATAGCCTCATTGAAGATCACGGAGGAGGCTTGGCGGATGTCCTCCGGTACCGCTTCCATCGCTGGTTGCAGGCGATCGAGCACCTTCTTCAGGTATGCCGCGAGGCAAGCCTGAGTGTTGGACAGCCTGACTGCAAGGAGGCAGCCGAAAAAACCTCCTGCGTAGGCGTCCAAATTCCTGCCCTCTTTTTCCGGCGGGGGGGGTGTGTTGCCTGCCGAGCCTTTCGTCTGCGCGGACTCGACGACCACAGAGTTCGGTGCAGGGTGATTAAAGATAACCGGCGTTATCCTTCTGCACCCTGTAGAGGTGTTTAACCGCTGCGGTATCGGCTGAGCCGAGGCCGGTCTATCCCAGGGGCCTTCACCAGTCTGGATACCCGGGCAGGAGAGGCAGCGGGGCCGTGGAAGGTCGCTTCTCCTCGAAAACGGAGAAGGCTGGATCGTCATCCTCCGGCTCCGCATCGGCGATCTTAAGGCCGAGGGTAGTGGCCATGCGGAGCAGCATCGCAGAGAACTGGTGGACGTCCTCTGGAGCAGAATCTGGGATCGGGTCCCCGAATCCCAACGGAGGAGACTCCTGGAGGCCGCCTCAGACACCTCAGACTCCGCACTCGAGTCGTACGACTCCGAGCTCGGTGAGTCCTCTCGCCGCTCGCTCTCCGGCTCCCTTTGTAGTCGCCGCAGGTGTTGCCTTCCTAGGCTTCTCCGCAGCCGGGGCGGTGGTAGCAGCAGCGTCCCGCTTGGGATGGCTGACCACGGACTTCACCCTCTTGGTGGTGACCGGGGTAGTCTGGCAGGCTGACGTCGTCGTAGCCCGCTCAGTCACCACCGACTCCGTAGGGGGCGTCGCCGTCGCCGTGACCCTAGGAGGTGGCGATATCGCCCGATACCGTGGTGAAGGCTCCCTCGCCCTATGATATCGAGGGGGGGGAGAGCGGCTGAAGGAGCGGCGGTCCAACGGAGATCGGCTTCGGCGTCGACGGTACCGAGCCTCGTCCCCTCTAGGCGAGCGCGATTCGCGCTGTCGACGAGGTGACCGGGACCTCCGGAAGGTCTCCCAGCGACTCGGGCCACGATGGTACCGATCCCGGTACGATGGCGAATGGGACCGATAGGAGGCCGGGCGCTCTCTCCACTCAGATTCCCTCGCGTACCTGGCCACGTAGGACGCCGAGGTGTATCTGGAGGCAGACGAGCGAGGTTGTTCCTCTCTGTCTCCCTCGGAGGCGGCGAGGCCACCGGACGCTCGGAAGAAACGGGACCGGGACCTGAAGGAGGTCGAACGCCGCTCCGGAGAAGCAGAGGGCTCTCTCTGCTGCAGGTCGGCCGACCTGCGACGGCTAAGAGGGCGGTGGCGCTCCTCCACCAGGGTTGGAGGGTCTGCCACAGGCGAGTCCGGGCGCTGTTGGGGAACGTCCTCGATCTCATCCTCCGAGAGGTCGACGGACTCGCCTCGCCCTTTGGAAGGCTGCTGAGTAGGAGGAGGAGTAGGAGGTTAGCGTCCCCAGCCGGGGAGCGCTTTTTTTTCCTTCTTCTTCTTCTTCTTCTCCTTCCCTTGCCCTTGCCTCCGTCCGGAGCAGGGCGCTTTTTTGAGGCGTCTCCGTAAGGGGAGCCTCAGCCTTCCTCGCCGTCGAGGATCCTTTAGCTGACTTGGCAGCCGCCGACAGCTTCGGGATCCTCGGTAACGCCGAGATCGGCGTTTTCGCCGGTACCGAGCCCGATACCGACGAGGTGGACGGAACGGCAGCCGCCGATACCGTCGATGGCGTGGTCGTCTTCTTGTCGGCCATCTTGGAAGTGGAGGTCTCGTCATCGCCCGCAGAGACTGCTCCCAACAAAAAGACTTGAGTCTCGCGGAGCGGTTGCGAAGAGTTTGGGGAGTAAAATCCCTAAAATTTTGGGAAGTCCGGATATTGTGGGACTCGCCCAAACAGAAGAGACACTCCTTATGGCCGTCGTTGAGGAACCTTGCGGCCGCAGGACACGCACTTCTTAAAGAGCGCGGACATAAGACGAAGAAACGCCAAACTCCGAAATCCAAAAAAACGAAAAACCGAAGGGGGAGTCCGAAAGAGAGGTCAAAGACAGTCCGAAGTCCGTAAAACCGTGAAAAACAGCAAGCCAAGCACGACGTGAGAGGAACAAACTAAAGAACCTTCCGTACGCGGCGGCGGACGAGAAAGAACTGAGGAGAGACCGTTGCTCGGCGGGAGGAGCATGCGCAGTACCGGCGTGGGGGAGGGGTTCCCGCCAAGCGAACAAGCTCTAGAAGTTTCCGAACGCTACCGCGCAGGCGCTAAAGCTCCTAGTGTATGAAGGCACAGAGACCACGAAGAAGAAGTTATGGTTCAGTTTTTCTACTAAGGAGTTGTTTCAGTCCCCAACTGAAAACCGTTGTCTTACATAGAATCATAGAATCATAGAAATGTAGAGTTGGAAGAGACCACAGGGGCCATCCAGTCCAACCCCCTGCCATGCAGGAACACCCTCAAAGCACTCCCGACAGATGGCCATCCAGCCTCTGCTTAAAAACCTCCAAGGAAGGAGACTCCACTAGACTCCGAGGCAGCAGATTCCACTGCCGGACAGCCCTGACTCGCCCGAGCTGAGCCGGCAGCCCCAGGATTTTCTTTCCACATATGTATGAATTTATTTAGTTAATTTGTATATTAATTCATTTAATTTCTTTCAAGATGGCTCACAACATGAATTACAAGGTTCTATCCCTGCTTTCAAGTGCTAGTGTTTCACAAGGGCAGCACAAAAAAGTTTAACTTCACCATAAAATATTTTAAACATACAATAAGGTGCAATAAAAATATATTAAGAAACAATATAAAACACAGCCTTTACATAAAACAGCAGATAATCAGCAGGCAAATGTCCACTGGAATAATAGTAACAAAAAGTCTTTACTAATCATTGACACCTGCCTGTGCTTTATGGTGAAACCACTGAGTAAATGCTATTTCTTCTACTATCAACAATATCAGCCTCCTAGGCAGAACATACAGAAGGGCCTCTCATCCCAATCATAATGAGTAGGTGTATGGGAGGAGGTGATCCCACAGGTATCCTGAACTCCACCCCCCACACACACACAAATATCTCCCACTGGTTCCATGTTGATGTTAAATAATATTAGGGCCAAGATTCGTATTGGACACCAAGACCTGATGGCCAAGGTGCTGAACAAGACATAGGGCCTTTCCGCATGACACTGTTACAGTGCTATTATTCCCCTTTCAACATCCTATGGAATCCTGGGGTTTTCTGTTTAGGGAAGGGGTATTTAGAATTTTCAGCCAGAGAGTTCTTTGGCCTCAATAAACTACAAACCCCAGAATTCCACAGGATGTTGATAGTGGAATAATAGCACTGTAACAGCATAGTGCGGAAAGGCCTGTAGTCATGCTAGACTACAGTGTCCAATACTCCTCTCTTTTCATGTATCAACCAATCCTACTGCAACTTCCATTACTCCCACGGCCTGCTACTCTTGTAGGGCCTACCTCCTGTGCACCAGAGACAGCTTCTTTACCTAAGCACATAGTAAAACACATTACCTTCCACTACCCCAGATATTTGCAAAGTATTGATGTGGGAGGCACTAGTAGTGGCCAAAAGTTTTCTAATCTTATTTTCTAAAATGTTAAGCATGATTTTTGAAAAGTTTCCTCTTTTGAAATCAAATGTGATTTGAGAGTTTCCCACTTAGATATAGATGACAGTTTGAACGAATAAAACTGTAAGCTTCTGTTCATCTGTTCATAGACAGGTGAGGAAATGAACGTGCAAATGGGTTTTGTGGATGCAGTTCCTCCTCCAAGCTGCTAGAATTATACAGGGTTTAGCCTTATTTTAAAAGAGTCACAGATAAGTTTTATTGGCTAGATTAGGCACCCTTGTTCCATATGAAGTATAGGATTACTAGTAATTGCTTGATTAAAGCTATGCACGTACACATTCAGACCAGTAGAGAAAGTGATGTGAGAAAGGGATCCATAACCATAAAATCCTTAAGTTATTGGAAATGCAAATGTCAAATAGATTTTTCTGTTACACACTCATAACTTCAGATTTAATATAGACACATCTTGTTTCACCAGCCCAGTTCTATGAGGGAGTGAAAATAATCAATGTCCCTTTGGATTATCATAATAAAATAGAATATAGGCTATAGCCCCAGGAAAGCAATACATGGTACATGCTGGGTAGATAATGATGTGCCACTGTGACCCACTTTTGCGGACTTTGTAAAATGTTCAGTACTGGAGCAGATAATACATTGTTGTGTTTCTTTTTATTTGTTTCAAAGCAGATAGATCCCACTGAACAAAAGACTCTTGCCAACCTACCATGGATTGTAGAACCAGGACAAGAAGCCAAAAGAGGAATTAATACCAAGTATGAAACCACAATTTTCTGATAGTGAACTGTCCTCTAGTTCTTGTTGTGCCTTGCACTCAAAGCGGTCATAGCACAGCCTTTCCTTGATGGCAACTCTTCAGTCTAGTAGAGGGGAAGACTGCACTATATGAGTGGCCTTGAAACTAGCAAAAACATAAAAGTGGGGGCAAAAGGCTGCTGGTCATTTCTGATGATTGTTCTTCCTGCAGCATTGACAGAAGAATGACATGGGATGAAGACATTTCAATTACAGCCCACAAGAGGAGTGGGAGATTGTTTTCACACAAGCACTTCTCTTAGGACTTTACCACAGTGCTTTCTTTGATTTCGTATTTTAATGTTCTACTTTTACAAAGGTCTCTAACATTAATGCTGCTCAGTAATACAACATTCAATTGTGATTTTTTTTTTCATTTCAAACATTACAGTTTTTTAAGTTGACATAGATTCAAATTATTTGACACCATATTTAAAAAATGTTTCTCGAACCATACGAGTCCTATACAAATTAATTAATTCTGCCGTTTAATATTTTTTAAACAGAACAAAACATTAGCTTCCCTGATTTGTTATTTGCTAGTTTTGTGTAACTTTCATGCCATTTAATCCTTTAGAGAAATGAGGTTCTGTATAGCAGTGTTACAAAGAATCAGAGTTTTATGAATGGCTTAAAAAGAGGAATAATAATGCATGAAAATGCACCTTGCATTAAATATTTTTGTGGGATAGAGGAAAATTATAAGTATGAATATTTATGATAAAGGAAGTCATTAATTATGAAGAGAGTTTGGATTTATTTTAAAGTTAAATAAATTGCTGCTCCTATACTGTTTGCCAGAGCAGAAACAGTGGGGGTCATCAACATACTGGATGTAGGAAGAGAACACCGAAGCCACCGGTGACTGCACTACAGGTACATGCAACTGTACACAATTTTTCAAGCTACTATAGCCATGAGTTTGAGTTTTTAAGAATCAGAAAGGTGGTTTTAATCAAAACTAGTAATTTTATCAAATTTTCTGTCTCAGAAAGCTGGTTTTAATGAAGAAGTTCAAATCAAAAGGACTTTTCCTAAACAAACTTTAAAAAAAAATTCCAAAGTAATAAATTCTTTCCACAAAACAACCTGTTGAGCATTGGCTTGACGTTTGACTTAATAAAATTTGCTTACAATTTTCTTTGAAGTATTTTAATTTTGTAATGTCTTTGTGGAGTATTTGTATAATAACATTATGTATATTTCAGTGGAACTGAATGAATTATGAAGTAAAAATATCAATCATAGGCGGAAAAAAAATACATTTTAATGTATATTCTATCCAGTCAAATTGTGAGTCATTTTGAATTTCATTATAGAGATATTGATGAATAGTGTGGTTGACTTAATGTTTTTTATTATTCTTTCATATTTAACTGAAGGTTTCAGTTACATTCAACCTGGATTTTTAACAAAATTGATAATAGAACTTGATTTAAAATTGAAAAATGTATATGGTTTAGTTGAACCTAATCATAGCGCTGAATGACAAAAAACCCTTTTAATACAGTATTCAATTTACTTGAAACGATCAGCTCCTTGTACATATTTTGCCTATTCATTGTTGATATGTATGTAGTAGGCTGAAGTAAACACTGAAAAATATAGTACCAAAAGGAATATTGTATAGGAGAAAAGTAAATAGTAGCCTCACTGCAACAAATACTTCTATGTAAATATGCTTGGGCTTCCAGTTATAAATTTTGTAATTTTTGTCATTATTTATATCCTATGAAAGCACACAAAATAAATTGAAGTTGTACAGTCACTATTGGCTTCTACTGAACACTAGGCTATTCTGAAATGATAACTAGTGCAATTGAGCATGGAAAATATAATATTAACCATTTCACTAGTCGATGGTGTGTCGTATCTCACTTACAGAATCCTGTAACATCTTAAGTACTGGCAAGTTTTATTTGGCATAAGCTTTAATAGACTGCAGCTCACTTCATCAGGCAGAGTGTTGGCAATTGACTGGCTAGTGAAGAAGTGGCCTTTTAATAGGGTTGCAGTACTTTTTTCCCTGATGTACTTTTGACGTTGTCATTTTAATATAATAATCTGTTTAATTGTGCTTTAATATTATTGCTCACTGAGAAATCAGAGGGAGGTTAGTGCTCAAGAAAACTTGTGCCAAATAAAACCTGTTGGTACTTAAGACGCCATAAGAGTTCGTTGTTTTTATTACAACAGGCTAACATGGCTCTCCCCTCCACTAAATAAGGAGACTGATGTTGGTCAAAGGCAACAACAACTCCAGCCAATGCTAGAACCAGGAGGATACATAGTTGTATGTTGCATCTTCATTGTTTGATAACCTAGACAACAGCCACTGTAATACAAATTATGAGATATTTTATTCAAGAAGTCACAACAAAAGGTGCCTATATAAAATTTTAGCCTGAATTAGTTATTCCAAGTACTTTGAATTCATTTCAGTAAGGGTTGAAGCCAAAGTTTTCATGGAAAAGATGGAAGAGCTTGAAGGAAGGGAAACAAAAATAGTATCCTCCACATGACAGATGAGGTATACACAAGGGAGTAATGGTGGGGCATTTTAGAGAGATGATTTTTTTCAACAGCTTAAGGATCAAAGGTCAAAGGCTGGAATGTGTTGCAGTTTGAGGGACTAAAGCTGTGACAAGCTTTTGATATTAAGAATAATTAATGCTGCATCCAGATGCAAGAAGGAAAGCTAGTATTGGTATTTTCAAAAGTAGTTTAGACTTCATGCCTCTATATCAGGATGAACAATAATGTTGTCAATAGATACAAGTCATACAACAGAAGAGAGGAGAACTCTGGAAGAAAGATAAGACATACTGAGTTTGCAATCATACTGAATCATCATCCAAACAGGACACTTTAGATTTGGTGATAACTTGTTTTACCAAAGCGCAGAGGATAAAATGAGATTGGGGAGAAAGTAGAATTCTGTGATGTACTTCAGTTATCTGTCTGCAAAAGGTAAAAGGGAAACTGGACAGCAGTGGAATGTGATGGGTTTTTACAACAGCCTAATATGGCTGTCCCCTCCACTAAATAGGGAGATTGATATTGGCCAAAGGCAACAACAACTCTAGCCAATGTTAGAACTAGGAGGATAGTTTTTGAATTTTCAGAGAATAGGGGAAATTTTGGCATGCCTAATATAAAAAGGAAGAATCCAGAGTAATGCAAAGGCTGGGGGAGATGGCAACCAGGAACTGGAAGATAAGGGTATGCGTGAAAGGGCTACATAAGAATGCAGAGTATTAGATAAGAATAAGAATACAAAGGGTTAGATAAGAATATATCAAGGGATATGAGAGAAAGAGAAAAGGGGCTGAATAATGTGTAGGAGATGAATTTGGAAAATGAAAGAGTCTACAGTATGGCATCACTGCAAAGCATGCAAAAAGTTGCATGCAACACTACAATGTAATGCTAAATCTCCATCAGTGTGTTGTGTAATTGCATGAAGATGGGCTGTCAACAACCTGCATCTAGCAAAGGTAGATGAATTATGAAAAAATAAAACCAACAGGGTCATTGAGGAAGAAGGCAAAACTGTTCACTTATTAGTATTGTATTTATTTTTATTGTTCATTAAAATATTTATATTCCATTCTATGTTCTAGGATTTCAGGGTGGCACACATATAAAATCAAACAATTTTAAAACTATATAAAATATAAAACCATAAAATAATTTAAATAAACTAACAGAATAAACAATTTAATAGATTTAAACATGATTTAAAAATTAGAACAGCTGGGGACTGCAGTCTGCTGGAAAGGTATTTCTTTTGTGTCCCAACAGTTGGGGCCTTATTGTTTCAGAGAACATGGGAGAGGCCCTCCACACGTGTGACACCTCAGTTGCAGAGTCTCTTCCCTTTGGAAGCCCAGTTGGCACCAACACTGACTTCATTGTGAGGTCAAGTAAAAATATGGCTTTTTATTAAAGCCTTTGTGTTTTAATAATTGATTTATTTGAAATAATAATTGATTTATTTGAAAATACATATAGATAGGGACAAGCACTGCATGAGGTGTTCAGGTGGCAAACTATTTAGAACTTTAAATGTTATCACTAACACCTCAAATATATATTGGAAGCATATTGGCAGCCAGCACAGTTCCTTTAAGACTGGTGATGAGGTTAGCAACCTAGTTGCTGCATGCTGCAGTAGTTGCAGTTTCTGACTCAACTTCAAAAGCAGCCCCATGTAAAGTGAATTTATAGTGGTCTAATCAGGAGGTTAGCAGTGCATGACCTATTGTGATTAGAGTCTTCCTTTACAGGAAAGGCTACAGCTAAGGACCAGTCAAAGCTGACCCAAGCACTTTGAACTATAGAGTCCACCTTGGACTCTGATGGACCCAGGAGCAATCCCAACTATGTACTTGCTCCCTCAGGGAGCAATTTGTTCTCAGACCTGAGCACCATTAGTCTTACGTTTTACCAGGATTCAGCTTCTTCATTGGCATTCATCTAGTCCAGTACAGTATCAGCCACTTTATATCCACTGGCTCAGATAACAAGAAGTAGAAATGACACCCAGCTCCAAAATTCTTCATGATCTCCTCTAGATGCTTCATATAGTAAACAGCAAAGATAATAAGATGAAACCCCTGAGGAGCTCCAGAGGTTAATACCGATAAGGCTGAACAGAAATCTTCCAGTACTACTCTTTGGAACCAGCACTGTGGTTAGGGGTAGAACCACTTTAAGACTGTCTCTTATGCCCATTCCATCGTGCACAGATGGTCTACTTAGATATCATGAAGGGATACCAAAAAATCACTAAGAGATCCTGGAATGTCAACAGGGTAGCACTCTCCTTGTCTTTCTCAAAAGTAGAGTTTCAGAGCAACTAAAACTATTTCAGTATCATTCCCTGATTGAAACCTGACTGAAATGAATCCTGAACTTCATTTCTTCCAAGAATATTTGAAGCTGCCCAGCCACCATATATCAAGCACCTTGTCCCAAAGGGGAGAATAGCAACAGGACTATAGTTTTCACTTACCTTTGGGTCCAGGGAGATCCTCTGCAGGGGAGGGCATGCTACAGCCTTCTTCTTCAAGGCAGCAGATATCTACTCTTGACAGAGTGAAGTGTTTATTTCTGGGCCACTAAATCAATTCACATCTGCTAGATCTCACCAGCCAAGATGAGCAAGAGTCAAGCTTACACATGGTGGAGTGGACTGGTTCAAGCATACTGTCCACCTCATCAAGCTGCAACAACTGAAAATGATCCAAAGAAACCTCATCAGATGGCACATCAGACACTTTCACAGACTCTGTAATTACTGTAATGTCAAGTTGTGAACAAATATGACTGAATTTTTCCTTTAAGTTCCTGGCAAATTTATCAAAGCAGGCAACCAAAGTTTCTAGTCCTGGCCTTGCTGAACCTGATCTCAACGGACCTCTCATTGCTCAGAACAGCAAGTCCAGACAGCATATTGAGGATAGAATAGCATTAAGACTTTTTTTTGTCACCCTCACAATTGCATTAAAAAACACAAGCGTATTTGCTAATCTTTGGTCATACCCACTCCAAGACTTGCACTCTAGTTATCAACCAGCCTGTTTCATAGCCTGTAGATATGTAAAGTGACATGAATTTTGGGCCTCACAGCATTGAACTATAGAGCAATTGTATCAATGGCTCTTTCCATCTTGTCTTTCCGTAGTGATAACAATACCTTGATTGAAAAGCCAGCCCTGTCAGGCAGAAAATCCCCCACAGCATTCAAGAATCCTTCAGATTTTATTAGTCTCTGAGAGTTAATCATTCCAATCTGCCTCGACCCCTGCAGAGGTCTGCTACTGCCAATCCAAACTTCCCAATGAAGTGATCTGACTATGACAATAGTGTTATTGAATCACCCCCAAAGATCTGTATCATACTGAGTCAGCACCAATGGTTATCTTGATAGCCATGAAATCCCAAGTTGGGCCTGTCAACATAGCCTTAGCGTAGATGTTGAAGTCCTTCAAAACTACTGTCCTCAGTTCTCCAGCACCACCTCAGCAAAGGGTACAAACCTTTAAAACTAGCACTTGGCAGATTGATTTCCTCATGAGAAAGAGGGAATCTTTGTGAATGAGGGCAACTCCTTTTCCTTTCGTGGTCCTCCAGTCTAGGTTGGTGCTGTACCAAGAACCCTGGTGGACAAAGTCTGAATAGGTCCATTCCACCAAGTTCACAAACCCAAGTGTCTCTAAGGCATACCACGTTGACCCCTTTATCCATAACCAAGTCACAAATAGTGATTATTTTGTTGTGAACTGGACTGGCATTTGGCAGCACCACCAACAGACCAGAGGGCAGGCTGACAAGGCAAGCTGGATCTTGAGACTTTGGGGAAGGACCAAAACAAAGGATATGGTTCAAGTGCCTATCTTCTCTTTCCTTCCTGGCATGCCCAGCCCCAGCATAGTACCTCCTTCTAGTTGCAGGTAATTTGAAGAACCTAACTCCTCCTCCCTCCCCGTGTATTCACTGAAGCATATGTACAAACATAAAAGTATACATAATCAATGGCAAGCTGACACTCCTGCAGTTCATCTATAGCATGTCACTTGGTAAATTATTCCACCACCCTCCCCATAAACGTATACCAGCCATGGTATTCAGCTCTCATCAGAACTCCCCTCCCCTCTTACAAAGCGTGCCTCTCATCCAGGAACTCTAGAAGTGGCATCAACAGGATCAGCCCACATACTCACTGTGGATTATATGGTTTTAGCAGATTCTGCCTCTTACCCAAGGTCCAGGTCAATTCTCCAGTCCTTCTTCCACCAAACAGAGAGGGGGCAATATCCCTTGCCTCTTTGTCTCTATATGCAGTCCCCCTTTTGGGGGGGGTCACCCCTTCAGCATCATCTAAATAGACTGACCCGCCTATTGCCAACAGCTGGATTTGCCCTTGTACCTTGAAGATGCACTTTCTAAAGTAGAGCAGCTGGTTCTAGTCAGCAGTCAGTAGCCAGCCCAGGTGGTTCCGCAAGAGCCAGCATAGCCCCAACCCATGGAAGTAGGGTCAGCAGACACCAAATGCATAAACTTTCCCCTTCTTCCCAGCTACAAAGACCCACCTTTGGTAGATCAGTAACATGCTCCCTTTACATATTTAACAGACACAAATGAGGGACCAGTAGATACTCCAGTTTTGCTTGTCTTGAACTCAGTAAAATTCTTTCTACATGTAACTGCTCAAAAATGGATGCAAAATTTAAATGTGGATTTGTTTACTGGAATTTCTATTCTTACTATCCCACAGGCCTTGGAGATCCTGTTCATGGGGAATCAGTAGTAAATTGCTTGAGAATCAGCAGGTTGTGTAGTACAGCTGAAGAATAGAATGAGGTCTTCTATCAAACTGTCTTCAAGTTGCAACCGAAGAATAAATAAGAATTTGCAAACTATACGCATTCATAAAAATATAATAGCCAGAGCAAAATCAAAATCATTTTGACTTTTTAAACATCTAAGTTGGTGGTGTGTCATCTACTTACTGGGTGAAAATGCAAGCTTCTGGGAAAACAATGCTATCTGAATCACAGTTCAATTTACTGTGCTGAGAAACAGAATGACTCATCCTTATATTTTAAGAACAAAGAAAATGCAGAAACTGGTGGATTTGGCATAACACAGAATTGAAACATCTGAATAAAATTCACCTACAAGATTTACATTGAGTGACCAGTAACACTTCTCCAAGTAAAAAGTTGAGAAGAATGCAAAATATTTATTCCAGTTACTCTATGTATTACTTTTAAATTAGAAAATATATATCTAAGTGTGCATATGTACATACACTTTAGATATATATTGCTGCAAGACTGCAGTAGCATCACAGAGATAAAGGAAAGGTACACAGGACTCATAGCAAGCTATGGAAAGCAAAATCTTTGTTACACACTTCAGATCTTCAGAGACAAAGTAATCTGAAGTTGTGACTTAGACATAATCTCTGATAGTCTTCAAGAGAATGAAATTAAGACTGGCTGCTAATAGATCATTTAGGTAACAAAACCTGGGTGATAATGGCAAACTGCTTTCCCAGAAATCTTTAAATAAGATGTTACTGTAATCAAATACTACATGGAAAGCCATTTGTTAATGCACAGATGAAATTTGCCATGAAAGCCATCTCTGTGGTACTTTTTGTCATCTGCAAATGACAAAAGCTAAAATACTCCTCCATCTGCCACTGTATCAATTGAGGATGGAGGCTCCTATCACATTTTACAAGGTTCTGTACACTTCTACTTTGGAAATAAAACCATATAGATGCTATTAAAGCCTTCTTCAGGGGGCTATATTTTTTAAAAAATCACAAAAGAACACATAAATACATGACACTCAGTCATAAAGATAGATAGATAGATAGATAGATAGATAGATAGATAGATAGATAGATAGATAGATAGATAGATAGATAGATAGATAGATATTGTTAACAGCCTTTCCATATGCCCTTCAGATAAAAGCTACATAAATTTCTGAACCAGGAACTCCAAAAAAGCAGGGAAGTGTTTTATATCTAGTAAGTAGCCTAGAGCAAAAAACAGAGGTAACATTCAACACAGAAGAAAGGTGTTGTCTGGAAACAAAAAAATCATAAGAGTGGGACACAAAACTCTCATTTTGACACTTTCTTAAAAAACAAGATGGGATTTTAAGCATTGAAAGGTTTATACCATTATACTTCTAGTTCCATCTTATAAATAGGATTCTTCAAATTTCATCAATAAAATAACATCTTTGAAGATGGGGGAATAGACATGTTAGTGACTGTGGATGTGAGATCCCTTTTCATTAACACACTTCAGGAAAGTGCCCTGTTATACATCATACTTTAGACAGAAGAGATGTGAAACATATTCCTTCTCATTTTCTCACTTCTCTTGATGAATGAAAGAGCTCCATTTCAAGTTTGGCAACATTTTCACTGACAGTCAAAAGGATTTGCTCTGGATGCCCTATAGCCCCAGAAGTAGCTAACTGGGAGAAGTTTAAAAATGAAATTATCCATCCTGAAAGTTTATTGACCAAACAGTTTATGGTCTAGCTCAGGTGTATAGATTATGTCAATAGGATTTTGGAGGGGGAGTGAAACTAACTTTATGAACTTTCATGAGGAGGTAGCACATAGGTTGATACATAATTCAGAAATTCATTTCTTGGATTTAAAAGTAAAGAAGGCAGAAAATCAGCTCACAAACTGCCTATATATATAAAAAAAATATACAGCTGTTAACACTCCTTTAAGGTTTGACCAGTCAGATTGCATCTGAGGAAACTGGAATCTTCCATGTGGAGAGTTCCTTAGACTAAAATTGAACTGTTCAGGTTATATTGACTTTAGAAATAAAGTCTATGTCCTGGCAGAACAATTGACAGATAGAGGATACCCACAGAAAGCAGTGTCTTAGGTAAAAAATTTCCCAACAATACATTTCTGATTTTTTAAGAAAACAAGATGGGCCGTAATCCAACCAACTCAACTGTAGTCTTACTCTTAACTGCCATTACCAATAGTTTCCTGGGTTTTAAACTGGCATTGTCCAGCCAGTTCCTTTCATAGAATGTAGCTATGGTATGGCGTGAAATAATAATGCTGCAATAGTGGAATCTAAATCTATTTCAGGCATACGTCCAAGAAAATGCAATTCACAGGCAACATGAATGAATAACACATATTTTATACCATTTCTCTCTCTACAAACAGTGTTCTTTTTAAAATTTATGTTATGTAGTGCAATGCCAAAGAGTGTTACATGGGAAAACCAACCATGCCTCTTCAGAAACATACAAGGGAACATCTCTTCAATATAAGAAAACAGGTCTTCCCTTGGTGACCCATTTCTTGGAACAACAAGTTTAGATTCGGAGAGGATTCTACTGAAAAAGGTGGAGCGTATCTTAAAATTAAAATCTTTGGCTCTTTTTTGGGTTTAAACAGAGTTTTCATTCATAAAATCTTTCAGAACTTAAAATCGTAAATACTTTAAAAATCCTCTACAGTCTAAATGAGAAAGAACAGTGGTTCTTCCAGTGGTCATCTGTGCCCTCACATAATGGTTTTTGTGCCTGTCCAGAGACCCCTCTTGGAATGTTCCAGAGATGAGTTGCTTGGCAGGAATCCCACCCCCTCCTGCACACCATACATGATCCAGCCTACCAAGCTCCCTTCTCCTCAGTTTTGAAGTCCACCAAGAAGTCAGGGACTTGAAAGAGAGGAGGTAGGGTGGGATTGTGTAGAGCAGTGGTTCTCAACCTGGGGGTCAGGACCCCTTTGGGGGTCGAATGACCATTTCACAGGGGTCGCTGCTCCTCAATCCTGCCCCCTTTAAAAGAAGGTGGCCTCACAGCCAATGGGAGCAGTGCTTCTGAGACCCCTGCGCTGGGAGGAGAGGAGGCATGCTGGGCGTTTCCCCGTCTTTCCCTGCCTGGTGGGAAAGCACTGGAGGAGCCTGAGGTGGACTCACAGGTGCGGAGAGCGGGAGGAGAGAGCTGGAGCCTGAATGTTAAGGCAGAGGTGAGGACACCGAGAGGAGAGAGCTGGAGCCGGAGTGTTAAGGTGGAGGTGAGGAGAGAAGACCCCACGCTGGCGGGAGGGGAAAGGAGGTGTGCAGCCGGGCGCTGCTTGGATGCTCATGCCTGCACCCCTCCCCACACACATGGAGGGCTTCCCCTTCAGTGTTCCCTTTCCCCTTCATGCCGGCTTGCAGAGTCAGAGTTGCTTGCCGGGGCGAGTGAGCAGTCGGGCGCTGCTTGGATGCTCGCACCCGCACCACACACACACACACACACACACACACACACACACACACGGCTTCCCATTCAGGGTTTATGGCGCTGCAGCGGGACGTCTGGGAGGTAAGACCCCATCCCCTCACCCTCTTCGCCTCATGCTCATTCATGCTGGCGAACAGAGTTGCTTGCCGGGGCGAGCGAGCAGCTGGGCTCTGCTTGCTTCCCAAAGTGGCGGGACTGCAGCAGCGGCGGTCGCCCGGTTGCCCATTCATTCTGGGCATGCTACTCCGTGGGAGTTGTCGGTGTGTCACCTTTGGTCCGGCAGGCAAAGGGGGAAACTTTCCTGCGGCGGATCTACCATCTGACAGGGGAGATCGGTCCCTCCAAGACTGAGAACTCAGTTGGGAAAGGAGCAGGGGGCATCAGCCAAGGGCTTCGGTTTGTGTAGCAACAGCCCCTGAGGCTCCTTGGTTGGTGGGTTTTTTTGCGGGTTTTTTGGTTTTTTGACCCGAAAGCGCTGCTCTGATCCGTCCTGTGGACTTTGGCCATTTCCACATTCCAGTGTTATAGCGCTATGGGTTCCACTTTCACCATCCTATGGAATCCTGAGGTTTGCAGTTCAAATAGTGCAGAAATAGCCAGGATGACTTTCTCCTCTCGCTTTTGTTGTGCGTGGACCCTTGGCGCTTGCCACATGCAAGTGTTGTGTTCTTCGCCCTGACTGTCTTGCATTCCTCGCTTTTTGTATGTTCAGCATCCGCACTCCCTTTAAGGGAGGGAGGAAGGGAGGGAGGGAGGGAAACAAAACACATCTGCTTATGCCACCGCCATCTTTCCTCTCTCCCTGTCCTTTCCTCCCTGCGCCTTGTGTAAAATGTGGGCTGTTTCGGCATTGCCTTTGGGAGTGACTGGCTTTTTGAACTGTGGAAACCCAACATTCAGAACTAGAACTACTGCCTTAATTCTGGCATTGATGGATGCTTTCTGTGCTTAAAAAAGGGGGGGAGGGTTACCAGTTTTTAGGCACTAGAAGTCTATCCAGAGCAGTGATTTAGGGCAGTGTTTCCAATCTATTTGATGTTGGAAATAACTAACTAACTAAATAATAAATAAATAATGAAAATTATTTTATGGTTGGGGGTCACCACAACATGAGGAACTGTATTAAGGGGTCGCGGCATTAGAAAGGTTGAGAACCACTGGTGTAGAGGAACAAGGAGGAAGAGAGAGGAGAAGGGGGAAAGAAATGATTTTTTAAAAAACTTTTATAGAGAGAAATAGAGATGTAAAGTAAAAATGAAGTTTAAAAAAAGACTAGGAAAGAAGTGAAAAAGACTAGGAAAATGAAAGAAGCAGGAGGGAAATAAAAATAAAGCTACTCAAAAACAGAATACAGACAATGGACGTGATTCATTTGGCAGATGGAGAGAAACTGAAGGGATGGTAGCTTGGTGAGCTGGATAACGCACGGTATGCAAGAGGGGTGGGGTTCCCGCCAAGCCACTCAGCTCTGGAACAGTCTGGCAGCAGTCTCTGCACAGGCACAAGGCCCATTATGTGAACCACAGAGAACAGGAAGAAGAGTCTGGATGTTCCCCAATCCTCTTTTGCCTATTAAAGCAGAACAGTTTCTTTTTGCTTTGCCTCTTAATGCAGCAAAAGAGACTCATGTATGGCTACTGTTACAATGTTTATATTCCTTACAATTGCTAAGGATTGGGGACTAAAGATCAAACAGAACTAGTGAGAAGGGAAGACTTACTTCTTATATAGAAATGAACTGTTCAGGATTCCTTCACCTTTGTTTTATGAAACCTCTGGCTACTTTCATCACGTTCCAAGCTGTATCTTCTTAAATCCTGTTTTTGATCCCATGTCCAAATTCAAATAGACCTCTGTCCCCACTCCTCAGACTCATGTTTAGCTGGAGTCTTCTTTGACCCCACCCTCCATTTTCTTACTTGTTCTTAAATTTTCCAACCTATTAAGTCTCTTCATTCTTCTACTTCTCCTCTGATCTTGCAGTCCCCATTCCCCTAATCACTAAACTTCCAGGTTCTTGATTTACTACTCAGCGCTGCTACAAAATAAGAAACGGCAGGGTTCTAATCAAGGAGAAATTACACATATCAAACTTGCTGCCATTCCTACCTAAATTGCAGAGAAATAAATGATGTGTGTATTTACTTAATGAAAATGCATCAAACACATGCAGAGATACTCTTTGTTATATTAACATCCACTCAGACAAAAATGCTTCTTGCCCTTACACAACTCTATGGCATATGAGCCCCTTTTATGTACTTGGTGATAGATTGCTAGCTGTTATTGGCTAAATCCTTTTCTCTCAGTTCTTCAGTTACCATTTTATAAACTGGATGTGAGAACCTGTCTCCAGTTCCCAGTTATAGAGAACAGAGCAGCTCCACTGTGCCACAGGATCAACAAAATGTTTGTCCAAGTAAACCACTTTCAAGGGTTTGGTATCCGAGATGCTCACATTTCTCAGTGGTTGTTGTATATTCATCAAACAACTATAAAACCTCTGACATGTTTATTCCTCTTAAAGTTTCACTCCAATTCTGGCGTCACAACTTGGAAGTAATTAAGCTTGATCCAATTGATATTTTGACTGCAGGAGTTCCAGTGCACCCTGGGGCTTCTGCATGTGTCTGAATATTGGGGAAAGCTCCATAAACACAAAGAATAAACACAGAATTGTTCAGTCTGTCCAAATGAATGGACAAAATATTTGTGTAGAAATTATGCCTCCACTTGAGTGCATATAATTCAAGAATCATATGTTTACAGAAGACACTTAATTTAAAAATCAACTAATCAGCAAAATGTAAGCCAAGGAATGACAAAAAACCCCCCCACTGTAGTAGCAAAAGAAACAGAAAGCATTCTTTCTTTATCTATCTTCAAGGAACAATTATATTTACTTCTTTTTATTTTGATGTTGTTAGCTGTTGAAATGTTTGCAACAAACTAATCAGGACCTCTCTGCTGGGTATCAGATACTTTGTTTTTCACAGAAAAACAACAACATACATATTGTGAAAAAAGCAGTTAAGCTTTTAGAAGGCACGGCCATTGTATTCATTATTTGCCAATCAATACATTCCCAAGACAAATTACAACTCCCACATCAAGTTGTGAAGGCATTAGGAAAAAGTTAACAACCTCCTTCTTGAAGCTACAATTCAATCAGTTTGCCCGCTCGGCACTTCCCAGAGGCAACTCAGTAGTATTGATAGTGTTCTGCTATGTCAAAGGTTTGGGGGAAAAATTGTTTCAAGAAGCCAGCTGCACAATTGAGCATTTTAAGAAATGGAATCAACAAATTACACATATACAGATGAAATGAGAGGGCTACTTGTTGTAAAGACCTATTCCACATCATGAGAGAAACATCTAGGAATAGTTCAGGTCTTGCTGCCACCAAAGCCAGGCAGGATCACATAACCTAAAAATATGCTTCAACCTACAGAATCCCTGGATTCCTTTCCAGTTCTTCACATAGCCAAGTATAAAGAAGACAGATCAAACTGAGGGAAGGGAGAAAGGGAGAAGAGCAACCTGCAGAATAAACAGAGGCTGTGTGAGAGCCCATGTAGTGTAGTGGTCTGAGCATTGGACTACGACCCTGGAGACCACGGTTTGATTCTCTGCTTGAAGGCATGCAACAACAACAACAGCAACAGCAACTTGATGTGTGCAAGGAGCTCACACAAAGTCCAATCAGGAAATATACCAGAACAGTGTTTAGCTACTGACTCACATAGCTGAGTCTAGGTATCTTCTTCTTAGGAATCTAGAATTGATCTTCACAATTAGCAACCAATATCTCATTGTCAAAGCTACAGAAATGAGATAACCAGGAATGGAATTTACCCAAGAAGAGTAAAACACCATGGTAGCTGACTCTATTAGGAAGTCACCTGCTAATAAACATCTTCCTGCTAAAACTGCTTGAGCAAAAGCGTATTTATCTAGCTTACAATGTGTAGTGACAGTAAACAGGTTTACTGAGGTGGCCATACTCCCAAGTTTCACCAAGCTTCACCACTAGAAAGAACAGCAAATGTACCTGCTGCTCTAGCAAAATAAGATGCTATGTTCCTTCACTGAGAGAGATGCAAAGCATTGTAAGCCACAAATATGCAAAGCTTTAACCACCCAGTTAAGGTGGAGACTTACTTTCTTCTCCAAGCAAGCAGGTTAAAATAGCACTTGTTTCAACATCCTTCAACATATTGTTCCAGTTGAGGTCTACTCATCCAAATGAAAATGCCTACTGAAGATTCTGTGATGTAGTGGTTTGAGCAATGGACTACGACCCCGGAGACCACTCAGTCACAATCTCAGCCCCAGAAAACCCTGTGATTGGTTTGCCTTAGGGTCACAGTAAGTTGGAAATGGCTTGAAGGCACAAAACAACAACAGGAAAGACTGAATACTGTGTAGAACTCCACAAATTTCAACAAGTGCTATTAATTGAAAAGGCTGCTAAAGGGGCTCTTTTCTTGTAGAATGAAATTATATTCTTAGATTTTGGCAAACGGAGGTACCCATTAACAAAATGAAGACCATAACTATCTGGCTGAGGTAGAGGTATCCTTCTTCTTCAGTGAGGTCAGGAGAAAGAAGACAAAAAGAGATCAAGTCTTATGTATTCAATGATTAAGTGTCCTGAGCACATCCAGCTTATGTCACACTTTCTTGGAGAGGTGACAGGCCTGGGGCAAAACAGAGGGGAAAGGGTCCTGTGAACAGTGAAAGAATTTATATTTGGTTTGAAGGTAGGATCCATATGGAGCACAACGTCTTTCCCAAAGATATACTGGTGTGTAATGACAAAGTGTCTAGAGTTCAGACATTGTTCTAGTAGACATAGTGGTCACCATGCTGTAGCCATTTGTGATGGTCCGCAGGGTGTATCCAATGGTGATGAAATTATCCCACCTATTGAAAAAAGATAGCACTGGGACCATCAGAACTGCTGCTTTACTCCCTTGGAACCTATTTAGAGGGAAAGGTACTTGATCTGGATTGGAAGCATGATAGCCATTAATAATAAGCCACCTTTCCAGGACAAGAAGTAAAGATCTTCCATGGCTCAGAAGGAGGCTGGTCAAGATCTTAGGGATTCTGTTCCGTTCCAACTGAGTATTTGTGAAGAAATTTCAAAGCATGTCCATCCACTTCAGAAGAATTTTACATCCAGATGGGCAGCTAGACATCCTCCACACCACTCATAGATGCCAGTAGAGAAGCTCATCATTGCATTTTCAAAATACTAGGGCACAGACTTTTTCCATGCAACCCAGAGGGAGTAACGCATGACTCTAGTTTCAACATTCAATGCATCTTTTACATTTCACACAACCTGGCAAACACCATCCAGGTGGCATAGATTCTGTAACTGGAGGCCTGGCAAGAAACCAGGATATCTAGATACAGTCCAGCTTTATTGTTTAATAGTAGCTATATAACTGAAACCAGTCTTGATCTGTTCTGCTAGTGGCATCAAATCCAAGTACTACACCTTCTTTGGTGAGATGGTGACAATAATCACTACCTGTGCCTTCTTCCACTCAAATTTTGAGTAATACCACAACATTTTTGCTGTCCCAGTCGCCACTGAAAAGGCAAACATCAGACTAAAAGCCAAGGAAAATTCTATTTATCCTGTACCAAGCTTTGATGGAAATCATGTTATTGGTTGCTAAGGTGAAACAATCCATTTCCAAACAACTCCTGATAAGACTGACTATCTGTATTATTACAGAAGACTGGTGGCAGGCCAGAGCCTGTGCAAAAACAGCTGTGGCCTTGGAATTGTCTTTACCTGTCTAAAATATACTCTTTTAGATTTTACAACTCATTAGAATGAAATGCAATAAACATGGTTTTTTTCCCTGTTTTAAATGTTATTACAAAACAAATAGTGAAAATGGGCACAAAGCTGCTTGTTGTCTTGTTATTATGATGAAAGATACTGATGCTGCTACCACTTTGAAACTTCTTCCTACTCCAGATGCTTCAGATAAAAAGTGAGAAAATTCTCATCTTGGGGCAAAATGTCCATTTCTTTGCCCCAACAGTAAACTGTCACTTGTTTTTGCAAGGGATGGTTGTTAAACACACACACACACACACACACACACACACACACGGAAAGGGAAAGGGAGAAGAGAGATTCTTTGTTTTATTTTTGTCCCAAAAGTTCACCCCTCTCTCTGAGAGAAAGTACTGGAATAGCCAGAAGTTTATTGCACCTCATATTTCTCAGGGGAAGAGGTCTGGCACAGTTAAACCTCTCAATATGCAGAAATATTTACCACCTTAAGGTGCACCAATATGGGATGTCTCAGACTGAGTTACTAATTTTGAAGGGACTTCCTTATCATTCTTCCAGTTTTGTGGGCACAGCACTGCAGGTAAGTTGAAAAGAGGAGAGAATTAAAGAAGGGATTTTCTCACTTTTTCTCCTATCAGATCTCCACTTGAACCACTTCAACTCTCATAGGGGTGGGATCAGTTGCTCTAAAAAGGATATCCTGAAGGCAAAAAAGTGAACAGAGAAGACAAAACGGCTCCCTATCATTGTAAGGATGTTAAAAGGCAACCAGCAGAAAGAGAGGGAACCTTTGCACTTTTTTTTTTTTAATGTCTGTGGTCCTTCCCTGTTTGTGAGGAATTAAAGCATTTGCACACTATTTTACTCCTCCATTTAAAGTGGAGTGGATACCATTTGTTTCCTGTTGAAACTTACTTAGGTGCCATTATGGTCAAGCACAGGGGTGCTAATTTGTCTGAGTCTTAGGAGCAGTCTATTTCCATGGAACTGTTTCACACACTAGTTTAGCAAATAATAACTGGGATGCAGTTGTGGAATTCCTGGCAGGGTTTTCCGTGGCAAAGAAGTGAATCAGCATTATGAGCTGCTGAAGGAATGTGCTGCCTCAGCACCAAGCAGCATCTCTCACCAAACTGGCATGTTTGAGCAAGCTTCTGGATTTTGAGATTTAGAAAACTTGGAAGTAAATTTTCCCGTAGGTTCCATAGTCAGTCAAAATGGGGAGGGAGATAATAGCATAGGGAAAAACAAAACAAAACACTTCAAACATAGAATGTAGAAGGAAGAAAGATAGGCAAAAAAGTCTAGGAAAGACTAGAATTAAGGGTGAATAACGTTCAGCAAGAACAAGGGATGTCTGACCTGGGCTGAGACAGAAAAAAAAATGAGGAAATTCAGTAACTCAGTAAAGAAAATTAAATTTTTAGGTTTTGTGATCCTTGCCCAGCCTCTGCAGCAATGGAAGTTAACCCACACCTGGGTATCTGTTTTCTGTGGTTTTAAAAAGGCATTTTTCATTTTTGGATGTTGAATTAGTTGTTACCTGTGCATCCATGAGGTGGGAAGATCCTTGTTAGTTGTATCTTTTAACAATTTTAAATTTCAGCTATTTGGTGACCTAGCAAATAATGAAGATAAAAATCAAAGAGGTGTAGTGTCTTCTTATTTGTGAACATCAAAGCTAAACTCCAATACATTTCATATTAAATTGTCCTGCTCCAAAAGAAATAAACAATAGTTGGTATTTCCCTGAGCAGTTCTGTTACATCTCTTAGCCTGCTTCACATAAAGGTTCCTTTCCTGTTACAGCCCTAACAATGCAATTTTCCTCCAGCTTCCCTTTTAATATAATTGGATTCTATCTTATGGAAAAAGAAAGCACCAGATTTACCACGAGACAACTACCATGGAACCATGCAAAATAACTGTTAAAAAAGTGTTTAGGATCCATATTCAATTATTTTCAGTAGGATGCAGGGCAAAAATTTAATTTTTTTTTAAACATAAAGCCTTTAAAATGAAATACAGAGATTTAGGATTTCAATTAATAGGAACCATTAGATACTAAAAGCCATTTCAACCACTTTGCCTACAATGGAGGATATAAAATGGTTTTGTTCATAACCATAAAACAAAGAGAATTCAGACACAACTAGGAAATCAAACTTTCACAAAGGACTGATGGGGAGCTCCTCACACTGAAAGAAAATCACCGTTTTTTTCCTTAATGGAGATGTCCAGATTTTCTGAAGTCAGCAAAATTTCAACCACAATTTGGTGCTAGATTTATGGAACCAAGAAACCAAATGGGATGGGGAATCAAATGCCATCTCTTCATTCTTACCCTGCATGCTGCAATCCCTTCTCTTTTCTTTTTACAGTTTACTCTTAAATCCAAACTGATTTGTTCTTCCACTGAAAACTTAGCAATGCTAATCAGTATCAATACAATCAATTCTGGTTTTCAGTGGAAGTACAAACAATACTCTTTTAATCTGTATGCAAGTACAAAACAGATAACATAAATCAGAAAGGAACAACTGCAAACAAGGAAAATACAACCAGACAAATAAGTACAGTGCTAATCCCAAATATATATAACCACAAAAGTGAAAATTCCAGGGAAAAAATGCCTGCTTCAGAAAACTGCAACTGGAACATCAGTTTCTTACCATGAATATCCATTCTTCTGAAGTATGGAACCATCTACACCTTCTGGGTTATACCTGGCACTGCCCAGAAACAGAGGAGGAGATATTCTAGATCTTTCTAAAGAGACCCCGCCCCCCGCTTCAATTTTCAAATACAAGTGAACCAAGAGCCAACAGTTGGAGACTCAGAAGAAAAACATACGTATATATGCTGGACTAGACAAATATTTAAAGCCTAAAACCCTAAGGTAGCAAACTGCTTTGTTTTTACATGCCTTCAAGTCATTTACAACTTACTGCAATCCTAAGGTAAACTATCACAGGGTTTTCTAGGCAAGAATGGTTCGAGGAGTTTGCCTTCCTCTGAGGCTGAGAGAATTTGACATGCCCATGGTCACCTAGTTGGTTACATGGCTAAGCAAGGATTTGAATCCTGGTCTCCAGATTCATAGTCCAACATTCAAACTTCTACACCATGCTGGTTCTCAATAGCAATCTGCTACTTTACCGTTATTCTTATCTACCTTGTTCTTATCTAACATGGGTCAGCTGTCATATGTCTTGCACCTACATGTCACATGTTTCTGATTAAATTCATCTATGGCTTATGAATGTCTAACACAGGATTTCAAAATAGATTTCTGTCTATGAAAGTAGCATCCCTCTTTACAAAAACATCCGCGAAGATACTGTAAATGCCAGCATTATCAGAGAAATATTACTTGGGCATTTTTAGCAAGGATCAAGGGACATTGTGTTTAGAGTCATCATTTCCACCTAAAGTTTCCCCTTCTTTTCATGTTTCTTGAGAGATTATTTTACCTTCCATTTGTACAAATCTGATTCATCCTAAAGACAAGCTGTAGCACCATTTGGATGTAAGGTGAAAACTGAAAGTATGCAGAGGTTTTAGAACCAGATGCCTCATTCATTATCTTTCATCTTTCACATTTCTTTCAAATTTTCTTCCAGTCCACATCTTTTCTTTCTCAAACCTTTCATGGTCTTTTTCCTGAAAACAATTGAATTATTTCCTGTTTAAAAAGTTCTGCTGTTGCTGAAGCAAGCACAAAGAGTCCTCAGGAAGATCTAGAAATGTCAGTTTCTGTCTCATATTCTGAGGCATGCACATTGCTCCTTTCGACCATCCAAGGAAGGATGCAACAACTGTTGAGGACATCATTGATCTCAGAAGCATACTCATATATGCATGTACAATGTGTACCTGTATGCATTATGTGAAATGCAACATGAAAACCTGCCTTTTATTATGAAGTACTGGTCATAGTATAGTTCCCACATTTATGACATAAAAGGAGACTACTGATTTTAACATGACAATTTATTTAAGGACAAGACTTTATTTTTCCCACCTTTTTCCCAATATGGGACCCAAGACATTTATGCACAGCAAATACAAGTTCCAGAGCCTCAAACATACCAGATTCCTGTTATCCCCACTGCAAAACTTGCATAACTACTGAGCTTTGCCATAAGAAGAATATTCTTTTTATTCAATACACAGGGAGAATGATCTAGTGGTAGCACAATCCAAGCATGTTTACATGAAAGTCTTCTTTATGTCCAGTGGGATCCCTTAAGAAGAAAATAAGAGCTGTGTGGTATCAGACCAAAGACATACCTAGTCTACCATTTTGTTTCCATAGTGACCAATCATATTCCTGTGGGAAGCCTACCTCTTGATCATTTTCTCAAGCAAAAGCTCTTGAGAGTGACATACCAAAGGCAATACAGAGCTAACATAACTAATCTTAACATAATCTTAGCCACTGTTACCCTTGATAATCCCACTCTTTTCCCTTTGTATTCAATATGAAGAGAGAAAATTCAAAGTGAGAGGACACTGATGAGGAAAAGGAGCAAATGAATTAATAAGATGACGGTGAGGGAAAATACCTCATGCTTTGCTTTATATAAAAATATTTATTGTTTTACAATTTAACAACTTGTTTAATCAAACTCACCAACATTGCCAAGTAAAGTTTCAATATCATTTAAAAAATTCAGCATGGTCAGCAAATTTAGCAATTTCCTTTGATGCACAGATGTATACTAATTAACATAAAACAGGACAGTATAGCCAAAGGCAAAAGTTTTGAGATACTATTAGTACTCCTACTATGCCTTGTATAATGCTAGATAAACTGGAAACAATTTCTCCCTCCAAATGTCATAAACATAAATGTCATAAAATCACCCCTTTTCAATCATGTAGCTTGATTTATCTTCACTTACAGTAGATAGCACCAGCAGATTTTTTTAAAGATAATCTCATTTGAAGACCTCCACTGAAAACGCTCTCCATGAATTGGGACATCCTTACTTGATTCTTTTAAAACAACCAATCCAACATAATTGAACTTTTCTTACTGAACATTAAATCTGATGAGCACCAGTAACACAATTAATTCCACTTCTCTACCACTCATTCCAGCGTCTGTGGACTTTTGCATAAAAGAGGTCAGGTTTCCTTAACATCTCTTTGCATGGCATTCTTTGCATGCAAAACATGAGGGTTTCCTGGAAAGTGGGACAGTATCTCAAGTTGCTGCTTGCACCATGCCAACCCATACAATGACTCTGCCAGGTATGCTTGTTGAGGAAATCTGAGAATTGTTGACCAAAAAATAACTTTTCTAATCCGTGAGCATTAGGATGCTGTTAGTTAAAGTACCAACATGTTGCTCTAGTACATGCATGGTAGAAAGAATATGGAAACCAAGAGAGTAAAAAAAATTGGGGCATGCAAAATATATTTTTACTTCCATCTTCTGTATCAGACATTACAATTAAAAAATTATTTTATCAGGTCAGAATACTGTAAATTTGTTAACAGCTGAGAAAAAACTTTGGCAAATATAGAAAGACAATGGTTTAAACTTGATCTGAAACACAAAACATAGTAAGTACTGAAATGGCTTTTCATATGGTAAACAAGAACCTGCTGGTCTCTGGGGAGGTGCTCTGGGACGATGTTTTTTTCAGCCCAAAGAAATTTAAATTAAAAAAAAAAATCATCACCACTGTGCTTAGACTGCTGTGTCTGAAAAGCACAAACTGCTACATCCTGTAGTACCATAACAATATTGCTCAGTATTTTATTTTATGGAGTTTTCAGTAACTCACACTTTTTATCAAGGCTTTCAGAATGTATTTTAGAAATCTATCTGTATCTATAGAGCACCAATAAAAAACTATGTTTTTATGAAATTGCACATATGTTTTAACAACACCTTCCATAAGATCAGTGATGACATTTAGGTGTATGATACTCCTTTCTATTACCCTTAGTATATTTCTTCAGTTTAAATTCAACATTGCAGCAGCACATGACTGCTAGTGTGACAGAATTTCCTTACCTTCTACTCCCCAGTGTAGCCCTATGCACTAACCAAAAATCAGATCCAGGATGATTCTCAGCCCTCTACAGTACATTTTGTGGTACAGGGAGTCTGCAGAGGGATGGGGAGATCATCCCTTTCCTGGGTACATTTGCAAAACCATTCCATCTGTGCAAACATCTTTATGGATTCAAATCTTTAAGAAAACAAGCAATACTTACAAGATAGAAATCAAACTTTAAAAGGCTGACTGAACACAAAGGAGAAAATGTGTGCAGATTCAGAAACATTTACAAATATACATGCATGCAATGCATGTCACAGTAAAAATCTCTTCACATTTCATAAGAGTTAAAAAGATTTTTCTCCAAAAAATGCTTCTGGCTCAAAATGCTGCAGATACAAAAGCTGTCACAGTTGTAAAAAGATTTATTCCATAATCTGTAGCACATAAAGAATGCCAAGATTATCCACAGTCACACATACTTTGAAATCTGGGGACACGTACAGAGATTTAAGATTGGTTCCATTTGTGTAGAATGTTTGTAGAGGTTGACCAGTATCCACATTCCACCACTAAAAGGAAGAAAAAATGTGTTGCCAGTTAGGGAGAAATAAAATTTTAATGCAGCATATTATAGATAAAACCTCCAATTTGGGTCATATTTTCCCCTATACATTTGACAAGTACATCCTATTCCTTTTACAGTCTCCAGTTTCAGAGCAGAACAATGTTGACAACATTACATTTCAAGAATTTATTCTGTCTTGTTAGGAGATGTTGTCTATTTTCAACCAAAGAGGGATGAGTTAACATTCTGGCTCTTTATTACCTATACTGGGATCTCAGTAAGTAATACTTCACATAGTTTTAAATATATTGCAAAACCATAATTGTTCTTCCAGTAATAATTATATTGAGATTACCTTTATGTACCCCCCAGAAGAAACCAGGATTTTACTGTCAGGGGAAAAGCAAAGGTCTGTTACCCAGCCTCCATGTGCTGATTCTCCTTCATCTATTGAAGCACGAAAACAGAAGTGAAGCAGTTCACCTCGCAAGACATCCCAAACCTGAGACATAAATAATACAATATATACATGTAGTATAGTATCACACATGTCTATAGTTTAAACATTGTAATGAAAAACAGTATGAGATACACATCAGGTCATAAAATTTCCCAAACCCACAAAAGCAGAATATCTTGTACCTTAAGTCTTCTTCAGATTTTTGTCTAGCTCTTTTCCTGAAATCTCTAGTCTGAAAATGTATTCTAACCATTGGGCTAAATTTACTGTTTTGCCTTTTAAACTACTTAATTTATATTCTATCTTTTAAAGATATTCTAGATTTTAAACAAAATCACATGACAATATTACAAATTCAATGAAGTAGAAAAGGTATAAAAACTGAACTTTTTCCCCATTATCCTTTTACATATCTTAAATCAGTTTAAAAGTTCCCATTTAGCTTGTTTTCTTCAGTTGAATAACTCACTTATAATTACCCACTACAACTATCTGTGAAACCTTACTCCACTATGCAATGTTTTTGTTGTAATACACCACCAAAACACGTCACTCAAACAAGATCATAGCAAATTAAAAGAGCCATTAACTCATCCTCTATTTGCACAGAAAACCCACAGCTTGTTATATTTTTAACCCTACATTATGCAATAAATCATTCTAAAGTAACAGAATGGAATACCCGTATTTCTCCATTGTCATCTCCTGTGGCAAACAGCTCATTATTAGGGGAGAAAGCACAACATCTTACACAGCCTTCATGACTGTTTAGCTTATGAAGAATTGATAAAGTTTCAAAACTCCATATCTGAAGATTTAAAACATTAAACATACTGGTTAATTTGTATTTCAGCATATTTAGGTATAATATATTTTACATTCTAACCGCAAGAGACATTTGGTTGTCTACTCAGATATCAACACTGGTAATAAACAGACAATAAGATATAAGAAAATAATAAGAAAACAGATATCAACACTGGTAATAAACAGACAATAAGATCTGAGATCCTATGTCTCTAATTTCCCAAACTGTCTTGTACAGTACCTGTAACTTTTCTCCATATTCCCCAATCGAATCTGTATTCAGAGTTATTAACATACAGAGGTTGGGTTCTTGAAAGAATACACTGCCCTCCTCCTTGCTGCTAGGCCTTGTCTCCATAACAACCAGCCAGGCCCAAGAGCTCTCTGGCTGAGAATTCTAAAGGCCCCTTCCTAAACTGCAAACCCCAAGATTCCATAGAATCTCCTCAGGCAACCAATCATACGAAGTCTTTGCCTCACACAGCCGATCATATGAGATCTTCTCACCTGACACAGACAAACAAACAAACTTTGACTTTTATATATTAGTAGACTGGCACATGGAAGATCTAGAAAGGCCACCAACCCATTAGGAAGTGAGCCACCTTCAGAGAAATTTGAAGGATGTGGAAGTTCTTCGCTTACAAACAGAATACAAGGGGTAATTAGAGTACAGTGGGAGAACTGTTATTTAATCTGTAGGAGAAGTAAGATATGGAAGGAGCCCAGTATCAGAGAAGGAGATGAGAGGGTGACAGCTGCCAGGTAGACATGCAGTGTCCTTTCTGAATTAGAGGAAGAATTACACACTCATACTAACTAATATTCATTTCTTTCCTAGTGGTTACAGTATCTTCAGCATGGAGTTTTTCCTTGCTGGGGCTGTGAGATTCAAATCAGTATGCCTTGGATAGCTTAGGAACCAAAAACAACAACAACAAAAACTAATATGATTTTTCAAATAGTCTGGACCTAAGCCATATAAGGCTTTACAGGTCATGACCAGCACTTTGACTTGTGCCTGGAAGAACAGGTAGCCAGTGAAGCTGTTTTAACAAGGGAGTTATGTGCTCCCTGTAACCTGCCCTGGTCTGTGTTTGGCTGCTGTGTTTTCTGGCACATTCTGGCTGCTGTGTTTTGAACCCGGTGAAGTTTCCGAACAGTTTCCAAAGGCAGTCCCATCTAGAGCGCGTTACAATAGTCCAACTGAGATGTAATCCAAGCATGTGTCACTGTACCCAGATGTGACATTTATTGTATGTCAAGTTACTAGCCTGACAGTTCAGGGAAAGACTTGAAAAACTGAAGCTAGCAGGCAGATTTTAGGAGCAAACTGGGCTAAAACTCAGTCTCAGTTAGTAGTGTATTACCCAAAAACTTGGAATATCTGACTAATTTTATGGGGCAGAAACAGAGATTATCATCAGCTGGTTAAAAGTGATACATGGCAAGGTCAAAGGAGGCTCATCTCTTACCAAATGGGAAGGGGAAAAGAGGTTAGGATATGAAATAGATAAAAGATCAAGGGATCAATGTACCTGTGATAGGAAATAACTCTCCTGACTTCACCAAAAATAGTTTTAATGGTACACATGACATGCAGAAGCACCAAACACACACTCTGAAATTTTTATGTGAACATGTGCATTCACAGAAGCCAGGCTAGATGTGAATGTAATTTCTGTGTTTCCAATTCCCCACAACAGTTTGTCATACTGCTCAAACATACATGGGGGGAGAAGGAGGTAGGATCACAGAAAAGCAGGGTCTTCCAATGCTCTCTGGGGAACCTTGCACACAGGTGTTCTTAGAGTTTAGGATACAGAAAGTGCAGGGAGACCTTTGGACCTGCAGATGTTTAGTCAGATTCTGTAAGACTACAATCTGGCCTCTAGTGAGGATTCCCTGAGCAGCAGTTCATCAACACCTCCTCTCAACAACCCAGAGAATTAGGTGCACATGTAATTCCCTCACTGCATATGAAACTGCATATGAAAGTGCTTTTCTCTGGCTGGATCATGACCTAAATTTTAGGGGTACAGAAAATTCAGTATGTATTTGTAATACTCACTGACCTTGGCAGTCTTGTCAGCAGAGGTAGTAGAAAACATAGTGGCATTGGGTGAAATAGCACAAGAAAGAATAGCATCTTCATGGCAGGTGACATCTTTTTCTAGTTCTCCAATAACTGTGTTCCAGAGCTGTAATATTAAAATGTACAAGTGAACAATTCTTTTTGGTACAAAGCATGCAAACAGAATGCCAATGTGCCTGTTTTGCTTTCAAAATACTCAGTAACATATGGCTTTAAAACATCAAATAATCACCATTTACTGTTCACTTTACAGTTAAAGCGGGACCCCTAAACAACTTATCTAGATGCACATCATTTTATTTCTAAAGAATCAGAACAAATACACAATTTCATATGACTCATGCTTGCTCCCCTGTAAGTATAGCTACAATCACCAATCTAAGCTGTCAGAATGCAGGCTTTTATTTACCTTAACTGTCCCATCAAATGACCATGACAGAAGCCTTGAGTCTTTTAGAAGATGAAAATTCTTGACGGGTTCATTGTGACCTTTCAGAAGAATGCACTCCTCTGATTGCCAATTCCATACCTGATTAAAACATCCATGACAACCAATTAAGAAAAGGATTTTCATATTCATCCTTGACTAGGTGTTCTTTCAAGACAAAAACAGTGGATCAGGCATGTGGATCAGGTGCTTGGTACACACAGACTGGCATCTTGTTGGGATCTGTGTCACTGTAAACTGACTTACAAGTCTCTTGAGAAGCAGGTGTGGCAGGTCCACAAGGGGTCTCTACAGCTGCCTGTTTCAATGTGTCCTGACACTGGAAGAGTACTGCACTCATCATTTCCCAACTCCCTGATCTGCAGAACTATGGAAATCCTTCAGTTAGGTCACTGTCTGGCTTAACATCAGCAGATGTAGCTACTATGATGAGCTCTGTCATTGCAGCTACACCTGATGATTCAGGGTCTCAACCTTTGCACATTATGTGGTGTCTAGAGACTTATAGTTAAAGTGCAATGAACAGGATTTGTACAAGTTTTTGCACTCTTCACAAATGGAAAGCTTAAGATAAAGGTATGGGATCAAGTTTGTATTTACATTCAGCTTCTGGGGTAATGAAATGCCTCTGAAATGCAAGGGACCCCAATCATCTTCCTAAAGCTTCGAGTATGCGGTTAATCATGGAGAAGGAATGTATCAATGACTCAAAGTCATACAGCCTATATATTATTTCCAGTATCAGAGGCCCTATGCCTCCGAACTTCAGCTTACTGGGAACATAAGCAAAAGAGTTCAACTGCATCCATCTTTTCCTTGTGCACTTACCATCCACTGTACAAGCATGGAAGCACTGAACTAGAAAGGGTTTTTGGTCTCCTCTAGCATGGCTGTTATGTTTCCACAAGCCAGAAGACACAGCACAAGCAGTACAGCACAAGTCCCACAGGCAAACAATGCTAGATTTTATTCCTCTTGCATTATGTTTCCAAAGTCTTGAAGCACTTTTTGAAGCATATGGCCCTTGCAGGAAATATCCCACTTCCAAGGTCAAAGTCTAGAGAAGGTCTGGCACTTGTTATGCTGACCAGAATGAAGTAATGGGCACATCAACAGAGAAACTGCATTATTAATTTCCACCTGTTATAGTAATAGCCCTGTTCAGGAGATTGAGGGATAGTTCTTAAATGTGGTCACTAACTTGATTACTGTATTTTTTAGAGATACTTCACCACTGGTAGTCCATTGGTTGATTAACATTTCTTCACATATTTAGTATACTGCTCAGACTGAAATCCACTGTAATGGTGATGGAGTGAAAATCCCCATCAATATCCTTTACACAGGATCTGCAGTCTGGAGAGGAGGAAGGTGTCTGCCAAAAGACTATCTTAATACAGTCATCCCTCCACATTTGCTAGGGTTAGGGGCACAGGACCCCCATGAATGTGTGAAAACTATGAATAACTCTTGGCCCTCCCAAACCATATTTAACACACAAAAACACACCGTGGATTCCTTTGAAGTATCACGGTTCCTTCACAAGGCAGAAATGGGTGGCTAGTGGGGCTTATTGCCACCTCCACTGCTGCCCCACACCATTTTTAACAGAGACTTACAAGCCTCATTTCCAATTTCTCAGTCTCACAAGGCTTGCAATTCCTATTAAAGATGGCACAGGGAGGCAGTAGAGCTGACACCAAATAATCCATGAATAATCAAATCCACAAAAATGAAACCCGCAAATGTAGGGGGCTGACTGTATGAGCACATTCTACCTTAACAAACCTTTCTTTCTAGCAACTCACCCTATTTTACTTCAGCCCAGATCTCTCTCTGTCACATTTGCTCTCTTGCCCTCTTTCTCTCTCTCATTCATCTTGGCTTGGGGCATGCTCAACCAGCAGGAAAACTGACCTGCTGCACCACCCAGAATAGAGAAATTCTTGCCAAAGGTTGGGATACCTCCTTGCATAAGCTTTGAAAAGGTACAAGTATTTGTACAATCAGAAGTTATGCGCGTGTACTGTCACACCTGGATCCTGGCTTCAATCTTCAAACAGCTTACAGAAAAATGAAATAATTTGCAGTCTTATGGTACTGAAGCATACTGATTCACTGAAGTCAGTTGAATTTAAGTGTGCGTATACCTCACAAGACAACAGTCCACCCAAAGAAATATGAAAAGAGAAAAACAGAAATTGACACCAGCTGTCTTGTTTTCAGCTGTAAACATCATAATATCTATTTTTCACTTTCATATGTTCATATGCATTTCCTACTACTGTCATGCAGAAACACTTTTTTAAATAAAATCATTGACTAGTTTGAAATCACAATATCCCTGAAGTAATTTTACCAAACTAAAACAGAATCATTACAGATCTGAAGCTTACTTTTTCGTAAAACCTCATTCTAAGATGTTACATATTTTAAGTTTGGAAAACATATATGTAGGGAAATTGCCCAAATAATTCTCATAAAACAAACTCTGGCTCATCTCATCAGTTTCAGAAAGATTCAAGCAAAACATATTTTGCTAGATAGAACCTAATTTATTCAAAAATACTACATATTTGAACAACAATTCAAAATATTCCAGCACCTGTATAGTTGAGTCATCAGAGCTTGAAATAAGCGTTTTTCCATCAGAAGTAAACTGGCAGTGTTGTACAGCTTCTCTGTGTCCAGTTCTAGATTTTAAAATATTTCCATCTGACAGACTTAAGACCTTTATGAAATGAGACCAGATAAGGTCACAAGTGAGTTCAGAGTGTACACAAAGGAAAACATGACAGCAGACAAACACCCAAATATTGATTAAAAGCTGTAATGTAATGAATGTGATTTTTTTAAACCAAGGACTGGGTTAATGGCACTGCCTAACCAAAAGGAAAAAATGGAAATAGTATGGAACTCTTCCAAGTACATTTTTTCAGTTCTCACCCAACCTACTTTATATTAATGCTGCAACATTTCCTGAAGTTTTTGGCAGGACATATTTAAAAGAGCAATCCAAAAATCAAATTTTGTACCTCTTACTGAAAAGAGCTTGACAATAAAACTGTCTTTTTTTACCCAATCTAAGACTTAAAAGATTAAACATGATAGGGAGAAAACCCACAAATTATTACATTATCAGGGTATAAATGTTAATTAGGGATGGGCCAACCAAATCCTCGGCAAGGATTCGAGATTTGCGGATCTGAATCCCCATGCCAAATCTTTTGAATCCACCAACCAAAAATTACAGATCTCGCAATCCCCATACTTCTCCTGCCCAGGGTGGGCCGGAGAAGGTTGTGGGGAGTGCGATCTCGCACTCCCCACTCTTTTCCTGCCCGCTGCTGGTGGAATCCTGCCTAGGATCCTGAAAGTTTTCCTGAAAGTGAAAACTATTATTTAATTTGTTTTTCATTAAACAAAGATGTCAAGTTCTGCTTCAAAAACACTTTTCAGTAGAGGTGCTTTCTTTCCCTTGCTTTTTAAACCCTTTTTTAAAAAAGGATTTGAAAGATTCAAGATTTGTGAGGTTCATGGACTCTCAGAACCTTCCAGGGATTTGGAAAATTCTGGATTCGTCTCAGCCCTAATGTTAATTTTCCAGATTTTTAACATCAGGGCTGCCTTTTTAAATCTGAGGTAGGAACAGTGCAGTCACCAAATCCCATTTTTGTGGCTCCTAAAGCGCCTCATCAGTTCCCCCAAAGCCTCTGATTTTTTTTTAAAGACTAGTGCAACATTAAGGTGAAAATCAACACTAAAACCCCCAAATGCATACAAATGTGCAAACAACCTCCTCTAACTCTTTCCACAAGCTACCAAATAACATTTCCCCCCTCTGTTTCTTATCTAAAATGGCAACAGAAAGTGACAAAAGGTCTGTTCTGGTCTCCATTTTAGAGGCAGGACTTAGAGGAAAAGGATTTTGGTGTACTCCATATGTGCGTATAGTGCACAGGGGTTGAAAAATTGCCCCCTGCCCTGGACACAGTTGCCTTGACTTGCTTTAAATGTAGTCTACCAAAAACACTGAGGGAAAGGTCTGGGAAAAACCACAAACACTTTGTAGTACTGAAGAGTGAGACAGGATTCCCCCAAAACAACACAATAGTGAGCCTTGACCATTCATATAAAGTATAAAGCTTATTTATAGCAATATATTGTCCTTCATTACTTTTAACCTAACACCAGTGTATCTGAGAGAAGAAAATAACAGAACAGAGGCCTCCTGTCTTTTGGGCAGTTGTACGGATACAGAACTATGCACAGTTGACCTAAATACTCTTCTACTTCAGTAGCATTTCTCAGGTAACCTCAGAAAACATATTTATACACATAAGCTGTAAACAGCAATCAATTTTTCACATTTATAACAAGTCTAGCTATTACTATTTTTGAAGTAGTAGTGATAGGTGCTGTACAGTAAGTTGATGTGAAACAGGACAAATGGATAAAAGCAACATAAACTAAGACTTTTTTCCATCTAACCTGATGTCTTTATGACTGATCCTACCAAAGAGACAAGTAAACATACTAAGAGGATAATAAACACAAAGTACTATTTTTTCCCCAAATGCACAAGATCCTTCGTACATTTAGGTCTCAAACTGGAAAAGGTATCAAGACAATGAGTCAAAAGTAAACTAATTATCTGTGCTTGATGTTAATTTCTCAAAGGTACAACCCAAAGCACTCTTTGGATGGAAATCCTGCCAGAAACCTTCACAGATTTACTTCATTAACTGTATCTGTTTCAATGGTTATCTTTCCACCAACAAAATTTATCTAGTTATTGTATACGTACATATTTGTGTATAACTTATCAAAGCAGTTCAACAGAAATTGAACATCAATAAAGAGAATGCAATTTAAATATGACTTTGGAAAACTCTCCAATCTATTCTCAGTCTGTTGCAAACTAATGCAACTAGCTTAGGAAGAATGTGATATCCGATGGTTTTGAATTGCCAATTCAAACTTTACAGATTTTGGCTGTGATACTGCAAATGCCATTTTGTGATTTTCTAAAAAAAACCTATATAACTATTTTGTACTGCAATTAAAGCAGTAACAAGCAGGTAACACAAGCAAAGACAATTCATTCAGAAAATCAATTGTTTACCTTTACTGTTCCATTCTCCTCTCCAAATGCCGCAACCTGTAGATCCTTGCTCAGGCAACAACAGCAAATGAAAGGATCCTGTCCTTTTGTCAAATAAATGGTATGGCCTGTGCATCCATTAATAAGCTGCAATATAATATATAATTGAAAAATGATTACACAGCACAGTATCTTTCTGCAGAGTACTTCTTCTCTGTCAAAATTTCTTCTCTGTCAAAATTTCTAATCATATTGTCAATTCCAGTGCATGTTACCTCTTTATATGGTCTTCAAAATAAAGAACAATTGACTACACGGTTCTGTAGCACTGCTTTTATTTCTGCACTACTCTGTGATATAGGGTTGGAGAAGTTAATTTGTTTAAGATTACAGCGTATCCCTGACAGGGCAGGGATCTGAAGCCAAGGTTTTCCAGTCCAAGTCTTTCTTGGAGCTTCCACACATGAATTCCATTCTTAGTCCAGTTTATTATATCTTTCTATGATTAGCATTAAGAATTTCATCAAAATATACAGACTTATTTGATTTACTTATTTCATCTATATTATAAAGTTTGTGTCTGTGCCAACAAAAACCAGTACATGGTCCTAGGCTAAATGCAAGTTACAGTAATGGGGCAACACAACATATGGATGAAGTTTGATGCATTGTACTACCTCGCCACGTTACCTTAAATCAAATGCTTTGTATAGGCAATGTGTTTTTTGACCTTTGATTAACTGGTACTGGGGGGAAAACCAACACAAAACAACTACATTAAAATGAATGTTCAATGTTTTTTGTCATCTCAGAGGTGTAATAAGAACTGGTAACAATATTTACAAAGCTCTAAGAAGACACAAAAAGTCAAAATCCAAATGTGTGAGAATGGGCATGACTGGCACACCTGTTTCTTTTTTCTTTTTAATTTTTTAAGACAAAGAATGTTTAAGTGTTCATCTTTATCTTAGAAGTCTGAGTCTTCTGAGATCTGCTTAGAAGAGGTTACAGCTTTGTATTAAGGCTACCCACCCACAATTTGACTTTAGGAATTCTTCCATGTCTAAAAAAAGCTTGTAATTATTTTTCAGAAATGCTTTAACTATTCACTGATATGTAGACATGATCATCATCACAGCACAGCTGCAGCCTTTTCTATTTCCTACTTCACCAATATCCATAGCAACGGTAATACATTAAACAGCCTCCCCATGCTGCCTAAATGATTTTTTTATTTAAACAAAACAGATTATATTTTCATTTTCAAAGGCTTAACAAGCCAGCCAAAAATTAGAGATCTTCAGAGGTGGCCCTATTGTGTATCCCAACACCTTGTGAAGTTAGGTTGGTGGGCACACGTAACAGAACTTTCTCAGTAGCAGTGCTTAAACTGTGGAACGCCCCACCTGAGGAAGTTAGGCTGGCCCCATCTCTTTTAAGCTTCCAGTGAGCAGCCAAAACTGCTGTTCCACTTGGTATTCAGTGTTTGAAATTGCTGTTTTAGCTGATTTAAAACTAGATGCTAGGATTCTTTTTAGACTGCTTTCAGGAGTTTTTAAAGAATATTTTAATGTGTTTTTAAAATGTTTTTATCTTTGTATTGTTTTAATTGGTTTAACTGGAGCCTTTGTGGGCTGGGAAGTGATACAGAAATACTTTAAATTAATTTTTTAAAATTTTTATTGTAGTGAGGGCTTTTTTTTTTTTTTTAACTTTTATACATATCTGCCTCCTATCCTAAACTGGGAGAATGGCCCACATACAGCATGAAACATAGCCTGGAGAATGAATTCCTGGATCTGTTGCCCTGGGGGTAATAAATTTATTTTCAGTTTTACAGCCGCTCCAAATTTTATGGGACCTTTCCCACTGCTGGGCCCTACCTGCAGAGATCTGGCACTGAGACAGTTTCCATACAACTCAGAATAACTGTGGAAGATGAGCCACAAAATCAACAGCAAAATTACTGCCTTATGACAACAGTCTCTCATGAAGCCCACTATAGCTGGGATTAGCATTTGGATTTAGGCCTCACCTACTTTCTACTGGGTGGAGTAGACTTTTTTGTAACTCTACTGTGAAGGAATGCTTTTGCAAAGTTTATAAAGTTGTGAAGATACCTAAGCTAACAAAAAAGATACCCTTCTAAGAGATGGTAGACAAAACACTGCCTATTCTTCCAACACTTTGTGTCATTTTACTGATTTTACGATGACTCGCCATAATTTGGATATTTGTAATTATAAAAGCTTATCCCTGCTGCAATCAGTTTGAAAGTTTTTTTCCTTTTAATGGTTAATGTTAATGTTCTTTTTATATTATTTTTTTACCTGTCTACACTGTATCTTTTTTTAAAAAAATAGATAATCACCCTACATTAGCTTTTGTCACTAACCTACAGCTTCATATTTCAACGCTGAATAAAACAGAGTATTTGAGAAGCTATCTAAATGCAATCCTATGAAGAATTCCAAAGAAACTCAGATAAAACAATATAATATAGAGGTAAGAACTCTTAACACCTACTGAATTTAGGAATTTTTTTCTGCTCCTCTTTCTATATAGTCATAGCTCATTTGTGAACTCTTCCTACATCAAGTACAACTTCAGTGTTTGTTCCTACTTTGATCTCAAGACACTGCATTTGTGTGGAGAATTATGGCCATATTTTTGAAGTACATCAAATGTAAAGAAAAATATTCTCAGTAAAGATCAAAAGACTGGCATAAGCCCAGGTCTAGATAGACCTTTTACTAGAAAGATGAAAAGGAAAGATCCTGCCACTGATCCATCTATAATTGATATAGATTTATCTAACACTAATTTTCCCTTGAATCCATAGCTGAGCACGATCACTGATGGCTTGTAACATACTAAGTTGATGATGAAAACCAATACCAAGTATGTTTTGTTTGTTTATTTATTTACACTGAAGGCTTACTAATATATAGGTTGAAATATTTAATCTAGAAATAGGAAAGAAATATCAAAAACAGCCTGGAATTAAAAAGTTGTAAGAGTATTTCCTATCTCTAAAATATTTAATGTTTTATTTTCTTCACAGAACTCAAATTTAATGATTTTCTGGAGCTTCTTCCAAAAATCTGCAAGACATCACAAAATTTATGATTAACAAGCTGTACCTACAACAATATGTTCAAGGGTTTCTGGAGCCAGGCAGCTATTCTTCCAGAACATTCCATTTCATTCTCCCTCCCCATTTTTTTCCAACTCATCTGCCTCTCAAACAATCAGCCATGATTCTGTGGTAAGAATGATCACTGAGCTGTTTGGGGAGGGAGGAAGTTAAATAACATACCAGCAAAATCAGGAAATAAGTAATGTATGGGTATATACTATAAATAAATTGAAAAGGTCAGTTTGCAGTAAATCCACACAAGCAGTCAGTGAGCCATATTAAATTCATAATCCATACAGTTTCTTAACATTAAAGTAATAATAAATGTGAAGGTCTGTTGAGCATGAATCTTTCTACGGCAAGACGATTAATGACCATAGGTGTAAACAAGTAAATGCTAGAACAAAAGTCATGTTTCAAAGCTGCTGTCATCAGTGGCCAATACTGAAGTCCTTTATATCTAGATATATTCCAGTTCTTTGCACCTGCCACTTTGGTGTAAAATTCTTCACATAATAAGAATATAACGAGGGGAATATTTATTCAAATAATTATTTATTTCATTTAGTTACTTTACATTTTTTTTTCAAAACAATGAGTACTATACACAGTGGGCTAGGAATGCTACTAAATATTGGAAGGCGGAGACAAGAAACGTGGAAGACGGGGGTGGCAGGTGGGGACAGATTAAAGTACCCTGGAATGGGGCACAAGCTGGTTGGCTAGAATCCTGAACATTTTGATGCAGGTCCCGCTTGTCAATAATTAATATAGAAAATTTGGTATAGTTTCTACCATAATAGCAAGATGAAACTAGCTCATCACAGACATGCTCTGGTCATTGTCTATATTCTCCTCTTTCCTGCCTGGCATTTAAGAATTTGCTATATACATTCCCTCCTCCATCTCCCACAGGCAGAAACCTGTACTCATACAATAGCTATCTGCACCTAACACAAATGAGTATTCACTCAGTATACAACACAGTTGACAACATACAAGAAGCAAGCAAACTGGCCATTTTGTTCCCCCTCGCCCACACTCAACCTAGTTGTTTTGTCATGAGTAAAACATGAGTTCTCATGAAAACAGCATAGACTCTCAGTAAAGTTCACTTTCCATTCAAATCAAATAAACATACAAATAAAGACCTTATTCACACTGATTATGCTATAGAAAAAAATTGTGTAATTTTGCACAAATACACAAATTTCAATACCAGTTCATACATCCTTCAGATATTCAGGCTCCATGCCACATAATACCACTATTTCTGGAAGCCATTAAGCCTTAATGGGAACACCAATTCACATGGTGGATGCTACAATATAGAATGTGATCTTGTGCACTACAGCCAAACAAGACTTGCCATGGTGCAATACAACAAGAGACCCTTGGTCAGTTAGCAGAAGAAGGCAGACTTTTAAATAGTTTGGTCCTGAGCCATTACTCAATCTTATAAGCCAAAAGTAACAACTTCAACCTGGCTCTCAGGGCCAAACATGAATTTTGGAAGACCCAGTCCAAACTTGTAATACATTGACTTCTTTCATTCCATGCTATGATCTGATGAGTCATAAAAAATGATCAACTGAATCAGCCATGCTGTTTATTGAGTAAGAAATCGACTTTGAAGGGTCTCATTCATGATTTTGCAAAGACCAAGGCCAGAAAAGTAAACTTTAAGCTCAACTGGCCTAATGTTTACAGTCATGTTAGAACTATTACAATAAAACTATCATGATACTGACAGCATAATTCCTTTGTTAAACACCCAAAAGTTGCAAAACATTAGATTTTTAAGACTCTTGGATTAGATGTTATTCTACAAACAAAACAATTCTCAGAAATGAAGAATATGTAACAATACTTTCAGAATGAAAACAATCTTTTTTTGCCACAACATAGAATGCCTGTAACTTTTGCTGACTACTAGCTTGCTGAAATCTTTTTCAGCTTCTACCATAGTCACTGGAATGTGCAAAGAATCCATATAGCTATGCACTGAAAATTAAGTACAATTGTATCTTGTAAATTACATTTAATAATATAAGTCAGAGTAACTAATTTTTTTCCAAAGTAGGACATGAATATTTTGAGGTATATTTCACAACAAGAATTCTCAGAAAGATCTGTAGATACTTGAGAAGGAGACATTTACAAGTTTTATATTTTACAAATGAACAGGAAGTAAAACTAATGTTATTAGTTTCCTTGAATCTGCTCTCTCCTGCGCAGATGACAAGGCCCAAAGCTGCATGAAAAATTACTGTGGGTGAATCAGACACTTCTACAGGGACCTGCAAATCATATTGTTTACTCTTCCTACAAAGCTCCCTTTTTCCTGCCTTTGCACAAAGAATTCTGGGACTTGTGGCTCTAGATACAATAAATCTTACTGAATACATGAAAACAAATCTGTCTCTCAGCAAGCAACTGTACAAGCATACTCTCTCTAATCTACAGAGAGAGTCTCATCCTGGGGTCAGACCAGGAATCCTAGTAGTTTCACAAGAGTCTCTAACGCTGCTTTAAATTGGCTGTGAAAATCTCACAACAGATACAAAGAAATACATTTCTATAAATATTCTTAGGCATGATCTAACATTTATCCTAATTTTTCCCTTCATACTAATGGGACCTGTAGCCTAGGTCAGACAGCTTTAGGCCAAAGTTAAGTGTACCTTTCTTACCATGACGGCTCCCTCCTGGCTAGAATATTTAACTGGAAACTAGTACAAAACTTTTAGCACAGGACTTATATGTGCACATTTTGCACTATTTGCACTATAGATCAAGTACAAAGGTAGTCCTATACACAGCACCTTGGTGTTTCCAGTTCATGTGGCCAGATTACCTCTGTTCAAGAGCAGTCACAGTGTAACCCCGAGGACAGATGAATAAGCTAAATCCCAGACCTGGAAACCAGCTACAGCCTCAATCTTTCCAGGACTAGAGTTCAGTTGATTAGCCCTCATCCAGCCCACCACTGCATTTGGAAATTGGCCCATACATGACCTAGATGATAAAACAGAGATAAGTGCCATCTACTGACTTAAGATACTCAGTCTTAAATTCCACAATGACTAACTCAATAGATTCGAATACATGTTTAAAGGCCTGTGCTCTCTTGCACCCCATAATCAATTGCCAGTGGGCAGTGACACAGTTCCCCAGTACCAATTTCTGGAACCAACCATACAGGTAGAAACAAAACTATTGTAATACAGTGCTTCCTGCTTCAACCTCACAGAGCCAGTTCAACAGAAAACTACTGTCAATGATATCAAAAGTCACTTAGAGATCAATGAGAAGTAACCTCCTCGTTCATCTCCCAAAATCATGCTTAAGGCAACCAACATCAATTCTTTCTTAAAATGAGGACAGTAACCAGACTGAAATGGATCTAGATAATCCACATCCTCTAAGAGCTTCTGCAGTTTTTTTCACCACCACCCTCTCAAACCACCCTGGCCAGAAAGGGGTATCTGTTAGGTAGGCAGTAGTTATTATAATCTCGACATCCAGAAAGGCTTTTTAATGAGCGACTGCAAAATAGCTTCTTTAAAAGCAATAAGGACCATGCTCTCACACAGAGATGTATCAACCACTCCCTTGATCCACTCACAGAGCTCCCTTGTATCTCCCCTAATAAGCTAGAGTGAACAAGGGTTCAAAGTTGCATCTCTGCAAGCATCTTGTCTACATCTACTAAAATTTTGTTCCGAACTATGTTCAGAAATGTATCGATGCAAGCAGAACTCTTCAAGTGCAAGCAAGTGCCAATCAACAGCCTGAAGCAGCAAACTTGTACCAAAAGTTGCAAAAGGCAGACTCATACACAACACAGTCCAGCAGTCTGTTTTTTTCTAGACTCAGCACAGATAATGATGAAAGTACTTCTGTCAAGAACAACTCTGTGCTATCAGTGCTACTTATGCCCCCAGTAGTAAGATCAATGAACATCTGCAGATTATGAACTTGGTCCTTTGGAAGAGCACAACTCTTTCCAGAACACACTGCACATTGCTTCTGTGGGCAGGAGAAACAAACATCTGTATCTCTGCCCTTTCAGGGGAGAAAGCCTGGGATATGGTTGCTACCATAAAAGAATAATAGAAAGCCACTCCATGTTATTTTTTATTTTAAAAACTGTATAAATTTGGTGAGAATGTAGTTTTGCAAACCTGACAGTATAAACAACAACAAGTTTTAATCATAATGATTCCTTTATGATTCATAATGTGAACAACCCTGTAAGGTAGATGGTTCTCTCTGCCTTGTTTATAGATAGATGATGAAGTGAAGCTTAGTCAAATCATTGTATTTATAGAAGAGAATGATCCAATATAGGCCAAAACAGGAATTAGTACATTCAAACATACTTACTTGCAGATGCTTTGAACTATCAATGGCCAATATGATCACGTCACTAGTCAGAAACAGAACATCTATTTCACGTTTTAACACAACAGAAGAGAAGCTGCACACCTTACTCGTCTCCCAAACCTGTTGAAAACAACAGAAGCCATTATACAACATCACAGTTAAAGACTGTGACCACAGACAAATCAGCACTTTGCAATTATGATTGTTACTTAGGATGGACACACTTAATACATGTGTGTATTTTAAAAAATCATATTTTTGTATTTTGCTGGTTTTTTATTAGGTGTTGTGGGACTACATTTTGTTGTGGGAAGCAATATGCACATCTAGTAAATTAAACTATTTACTCAGTTAAAAATATACTTTCAGTTTTCTTGGCTGTCACATTTGTTGCAAAATAAAGAAACAAATATGCACTTTTAGACACATGCTTATAAGCCAGTGATCAAACTGCAATTTCCCCACGTGTTCCTTGCCAGTCTTTAGATAAAAGGAAAAACTTTGCTTAGGGTTCCACTGTTTGCACAAATGAAATCAGCAGAGTTACGATCAGGATCTTCTCTTTGTTGGCACTCAGACTGTGAAAGTCATTGTCAAAAAAGACAAACTGTTCCACCCATAGATGAAGATGCTCTTATTTTCAAAGGCCTTTGCTAGCAGTTAACTGGATATCTCTATTCACTGAATTAATTTCCCACTGTATAATATTGCTTTTAGTGCTTGCTGCCTTTTGACTGGGTTTTTATTACTAGTGCTAGTTTAGTGATTTTACTGTTCACGTCCATTGCATTACAATTATGAACAAGTGCTATTGCTTTTATTATATTTATTCTATTTGGTTGAATTTAACATTGCAGGTTTTAAAATTTTATATATCTCAGATACCTTAAGCAGAGAAGAGAATGATTAATACTTTAGATATGGAATATACAGAACCCTGACAAAAGTAGACCCCTCTGGAACTCCCATTTCTTTCGAGGGCTTCCCCCTACCATTCCCTTGGCTTTTGCCCTGGTGTGCAAGCCTTCCTTCTCCATACCAGGGAAAAGGCAAGAGTATGTGAGGGGGAGCTCCAGAGGGAAAAAGGAGGACATGTATGTGCATCTTTCCCACTCCCTTGTGTGACGAACCTGATGGGAGGGGGTCTTGACAACAGAGCCACCTTGGCAACTGAGAGTGTTTAAGCTGATTGGCTGGTGAAATGGAACCTTGGATAGCCCAGAGGAGGGGCTGGTAAAAAGAGGAAAATAACGGATTTTAACTGTCTGGTGTGTGTTTGAAGTAGAGTGTGATTTGTGGTATGTTTGGGGGAAGGTTGGAAAACTGAAGAGCTCTGTGGGAGAGAGAACTGAGAAATTGGGTGTATGAAAGACAGTGAATGAATTGATAGAGAGAGAGAGAGAAGAATGGTGTGCTGTTTATAAACATTTAGATACAAAACACATTTAAAGCAACAGTGTTACAATAAATGTTTGAAGTTGTGTGTTCCCTAAAACAGTGTCACAGAGTCTTATTCTGTATTCTGGAATATACACGCTACTAATAATAACATCTTGACCTTAGTGCCAACAGTACCACAGTCTTGGAAAATATAAATCACTGCTGATCCTTACATCTGGGAGAAGGGCAGATTTAGGGAAGGCAGTAAAGGGGGAGAGTCCTGAAAGGAATTAGCCAAGCGGGGGAACAAGAATGAGGAAGGGACTGCGTTCTCAGAGAGGGAGAACTGAGGCAGACCTGTTTGTCCTGGCCCTGGCTTGATTCAGAGATTTCCCTGGCTGTTCACTTCTGATCACAAAGAGGTGTCAGGCTGGGCAGGCCTCGAGTGCGAGGTGTAACGTTTTCTGCGTTACACCTTGCCTTTTGCCTTGGCACATTTTCTCCATGCTGAGGCATAAGGCAGAGGAATGGAGGGGAGCACCAAAGGGGAGAGAGGGCATGTGTGCCTTCCTCCCCGATTCCCTTGCCTTCTGTCTCTGAAGCAGAAACCAGAGATTAGACCTTTCGGTTTGGAAAAAAGATTTTATTTCGCCAGCAGCCTCGCTGGGACAGCTCCCAAAAGAAGCCGAGACCCCCCCTTATTTTTGCTAACAAACATTTATACATTTCTGTGTTATCTTAAGGAGAACAGATGTGTCACAAGAAGCATCAGTTTCGTATTCCCCCCCCGTACAATAAACAATGAGCTGTTCTTCTGCGTCTGCATATGTTTCAACTTATTGTAACAATTCTACTCAGCGAGAGAGAGCAAAACATTCTTAACATTTCAGCTTACAGAGTTCTATTTTATTCTTCAAGCACAGAGAAAGACTTCATCTGCAAAGACAATTTACTGCTTTTCCCACACCTAGTGGTCATCTAGCCGAACCCACTTTATTCCTCCACTATATTTCCTCCCTTTTATGCTGAATTCATTAGCAATCCAAGCATAACTATTTCGTTAGTTTGGCCTTGCCATTAAAGCATATACAGCAGCTTTTCCTTCTATTACTCTATTCAGTGTAGACTGAAAACACTTTAACATGCAAGGTACTGTTATGCAAATCAGAATGCCCATTATTAATACAAAGCACAATCCTACAAACAGTGTTTTTAGCCATGCTAAATTAGGTAACCATGAAGTTAGCCACGCCCACATATCAGATGACTGTGAATAGGATTTTCTAATAGCTGCAACTACAGAATGTATATGTTCCACATTAGTCTCTACCACTCCAGTCTCATTTACATAATGGCAACAAGTAGTATTTAGCCCAATGCACAGACCCCCTTCACGGCTGAGGAGATAGTCCAAAGCTATTTTATGCTGGGCTACGACAGAGGCCAATGAATCTACCTCTTGTTGTAAGGCACTGAGCCCTTTTGCTGTTAAATTTGCTAACAATTCCAACTGCGCTGACAGGCGGAGTATCTGCCTTACATTTAGAGCCACCCCTGCCACGGGAAACATTATAGCTCCAAACCTTTCACCTTCAGTCAGGTATGTATCAGCAGGATCGTACCCACAGCTTTCATCATAAGCTCTTTTCACTCTGGCCCAGCCAAATTGCCTATCCCATGCCTCCATTGGCTGGTGGATAGGATGAAAGGTGATGCCTGCAGTGGCTAAACTTCCAATGGTACAGGTGCCATTCCATACTGGGGAAGTACCTTCCCTGCCCATTCTCCACAAAGCCAATACATCCCAGAGGGCAAACCATAAATCCACTGTCCATTATGCAAGCTGGTCTCTTCTTGGAGTTTAATTAAAGGGGAATGGCCCCAACAGTTCCCATACAATTCAATAAAGGTGTCACTGCAGCTAAATGGATAACTGATATTGAGGTACCTTCCTGGGCAGAGCTGTATGGATTCAGGGATTTCAAACGTTACATTACAATTGGAATAGTCTCCCAGAGAAATTCTTGGCAAGGGGATCCGCTGCCTCCGTCCTCCCTGAAAACCTGCATAAAATCCCTCGGGGGAGGGGCTCCATCGGCGCACGCACAATGGAGCTGGTGGTGGATTCCCCCGTCTGCTCAAGATAAATTGACTAGTATCCTCGGGAAGTAATTTCCATGAAGATCCATGCACACTAATACTATTCCATCCAGTCAGGTTCAATGTATCCGTTGGCATTACAGGCCACCCTTGCATATGTGAGCTGGGCCCATTAGAACATACCCAACAATTATTGACATCTAAGGTACTCAAGATCTGATTGACCAGCTGATGGAATCGATTCATCTCCCAGCCCCCCTGGCTCGGTATCGCTCCTATCAGCAATATCAATCCCCATATCCACATATTGTCCAAATCCACAGAACCACTGTCCAATGAGATACAGTAGAATTCCGGCTCCCCCTGAGCCTACTCCAACCCACAATATTGTCTCCCACATTCAGGATCTGGGCATACGTAGAGTGGTGCGTCCCCAGTAGCACTGCAGTAGGGACTAGTCCTATCTTCTTTCCTCTCCAGATGGAGATCTGGCTGTGTGCTGGGTGTTCAGCTTCCCGGTATTGTGAACACAACAGGGCCTAACCTCAGTCTTCTTACTGCTTTCTGGTAGTCCTCAGCTTCAGTGGCTGCCCTGTGATTGGGGCAGCAGTCCAATCAGTACATACCCTTTTTATTCTAGTGTAATGCACCCAAGGCTTCAATCCAGCTACTTTCACAGCAGTGGGGGTTGTTAAGATAATCTGGTAGGGCTCCCTCCACCCCGGATCAAGTGGTTCCCCTTTCCAGTCTTTCACCTATACCTCATCTCCTGGTTGGAAGGGGTGTGCCTCCATCTGCAAAAAGGGGAGACGCTGTTCTAACGTGTATTTCCTCATCTTGCTCAGGGCTTTCCCTAATGCCCTAACTTCCTCCTGTAGAGCTATGTTTCCCAACTCTTTTGTGTTGCCCCTCAGTCCACTCAAAATAGTAGGGGGTCACCCATACATCAGCTCAAAGGGGGACAACCCTATAATTCGATGTGGTGTGCATCACACCCCTAGGAGAGCTATAGGTAGAATCTCTGGCCACTTCAGCCTCGTTTCCTGACACAATTTGGAAAATTGAGTCTTCAGGGTCCAACTCATCCTTTCCACTTTTCCTGAGCTTTGGGGCCTGTAAGCACAGTGTAATTTCCAGGTGATTCCCAGAGTTGTGGTTAACTCCTTGATGATCTTGTGCACAAAGGCGGGTCCATTGTCTGAACCTATATGATGTGGCACCCCATGTCTGGGAATGATGTCTCGTAGCAGAGCCCATACAACTTCCCTCGTTCTTTCACTGCTGGTGTGAGGCACCCAGTATAGGTACAAACAAAAACTAAGAGATAACAATAGGCTCTGGCTCGGGGTAATTTGGTGAAATCTACCACCAATGATTCAAAGGGGCTATTTCCTTGATACTGTCACCCTTCCATCATTCTTGGTCCTTGCCAGGGATTGGTTTTGGCACACAACTGACATCTGGAGGAGGCTAGGGCAGAAAATCCATGCAGCCCATCAAAATACACTTCCTTCTCCAACAACTGGGCTAAAGCCGTTTTCCCTAGATGAGTGGCTTCATGTGCCTTCTGAATCACTGGCCATCCCAAGTGTCGGGGCAAATAAATTCTTCCATCTGGCAGCCTCCACCATCCATCATTCCCCTTGACTGCTTTGAGGCCCTGCCTTGCTAATTCATCCTCTTCCTTGGAGTAAGTTGGACTCATTTCTTTCAAAGATACTTGGAATAATGGAGCCATAAGAGGGTTTCCTGTATGTTCCTTTCGCATACCCTCCTCAGCCGCTGCTTTTGCTGCTTGATCTGCCATCCCATTTCCCTCTGCCACTGGATCACCACCCTTTTGGTGTCCCCAGCAGTGAATCACAGCCACTCTCTTTGGGATCCAGACTACGCGGAGCAGCTCTTCTATCTCTTTACCATATTTTATATTTTGCCCTGCTGAAGTAATCAAATCTTTCTCCTTGTACAAAGCTCCATGGGCATGCAGGGTAATAAATGCATACTTTGAGTCAGTGTAAATATTCACAGTGAGTTCCTCTGCTAGTTCGAGGGCCCAGATGGGGCGATAAGCTCTACCTTCTGAGCTGATGTTCCAGGCGGCAATGGTTGGGCTTCCACTACTTTTTCCTCGGTCACCACCGCATATCCGGCCATCCTCCATCCTTCCCGCACAAAGCTACTTCCATCAGTATAATACGTGACATCTGGGTGCGGCCACAGAGTACCCCGGAGGTCCGGACAGCTAGAGTATACCTCATCCATCATCTGAATGCAATCATGCTGGAGATCCTCTGTCTCCACAGGGAGCAGTGTAGCTAGGTTCAAGGAAGTGGTAGTCTCAAGTTGAATCCGGGGATTTTCATACAACATTCCTTGGTACTTCAACATCCGACTATTGGTAAACCAATAGTTTCCTTTATACTCCATCAAGGTGGTAACTGCATGAGGTACTCTAACAGTCAACATCTGACCTAGTGTTAACTTGTTGGCCTCCTTGACTAGTGGTGCTGTAGCTGCGATGGCTCAAAGACATTCTGGCCATCCTTGGGCCACAGGATCTAGTTGTTTTGAAAGATAAGCCACGGGTCGCTGCCATGATCCTAACTGCTGGGTTAAAACCCCTACAGCCACATTCTTCCTTTCATCCACATAGAGGATAAATGGTTTGGTAACATCTGGCAATCCCAATGCTGGGGCTTCCATCAGGGCTTTGTTTATCTGTAACTACGCTGCCTTTTGTTCTTTTCCCCACTGAAACTCAGCAGCTTCCGGCCCCTTAGTTGCCTCATACAAGGGCTTGCTCATCACAGCAAAGTTAGGGATCCAGATTCGACAAAAACCAGCCACACC